>JAIGNY010000690.1:107500-387500 GCA_020152595.1 Chiridota heheva
GATCTGAAGTAGATTGGGGTATACTGATCTGAAGTTGATTGGGGTACACTGATCTAAAGTAGATTGGGGTATACTGATCTGAAGTAGATTGGGGTATACTGATCTGAAGTAGATTGGGGTATACTGATCCGAAGTAGATTGGGGTATACTGATCTGAAATAGATTTGGGTATACTGATCTGAAGTTGATTGGGATATACTGATCTGAAGTAGATTGGGGTATACTGATCCGAAGTTGATATGGGTCTACTGATCCGAAGTTGATTGGGGTATACTGATCTGAAGTAGATTGGGGTATGCTGATCCGAAGTAGATTGGGGTATACTGATCTGAAGTAGATTGGGGTATACTGATCTGAAGTAGATTGGGGTATACTAATCTGAAGTTAGATTGGGGTATACTGATCTGAAGTAGATTGGGGTATACTGATCTGAAGTTGATTGGGGTATACTGACAAAACTGATGGGAAGATCTTGATCACGAATGCATCACAAATGTATCCAAAATGCATCACAAATGTTACCTAAATGCATCACAAGTGTACCCCAAAGGGGTCACAAATGCATCACAAATGTATCCCAAATGCATCACAAATGTATCCCTCTTTATGCACAGAATATCGAGGTTATATTTTACGGTGAAAGTAAGTCATTTAAATGGATGGCAAGATACAATGGTTAGATTGAATGTTTTAAAAGTTTAGCTGAAATTAAATGTTGTATGTATAGTAATGTGGTTTAATGGACTCAGCATTTGGATGATATGTTTAGTATCAAAAAAGGTGTGCTTTACATTGCTAATTTGGCGTTAGATATTTTGGGAAGATGGGATGGGGTGGGTGTTAAATTTGCTAGTTTTCTATGTAAAGAAACGTTTCTACTGATGCTTTCAGTAGCCATTCATTAATAAAAGACCATTACAAAACTGCTTCCTTGATAAAATATACCTAGTTTTAAAATAATATTTTGGCAAAAACAATGTCAGGTAAAACTTCTTACCAGCCTATCATAATATCTCTCTGCTTTTATGATCATATCCGTTATGGTAACACTTTCAGCTCTCGTTGCCATCATGAGCGGGGATTTCTTCAACTAAAGTAAATAACAAACAATATAATAAATGGCGAGACTTTATAAAGAACGTAAAAGATCTTAGATTGCATGTTTGTTACAACTGAAGATTAGAACGTTAGATACTTTTATGGATCGCATGCCCATGCAAATTGACACCCATATCATATGACCCGGCCAATTATTAAAATGGCATATCACACTAAGTCCCAAATGGCATCTCATGTCCCACATGGCATCCCACCCAATGTCCCACATGACATCCCATCCCATCCCTTGTCCCAAATGGCATTACACCATATTTCCCGCATGGCATCCCACCCCATGCCCCACATGACATCCCATCCCATCCCTTGTCCCACGTGATATTCCACAACATGTCCCACATGGCATCCAATCCTATGACCCACATGGCATCCCACCCTATGTCCCACATGGATCCCATCCAATGTGCCAAATGACATCCCACCCCATGTCCCACACGACATCCCATCCCATGCCTTGTCCCACATGGCATTCCACCATATCTCCCACATGGCATTCCACCATACAGTATGTCTCACATGGCATTCCACAATATGTCCCACATGGCATCCCACCCTATGACCCACATGGCATCCCATCTATGTCCTCACATGATCCCATCCAACATGTATGTCCCACATTAATCCAGCCATATGTACCACATGAAATCCCTCCCTATGTCCCACATGGCATCCCTCCCTGTGTCTCATATGGTATCTCTCTCTATGTATCACATGGCATCCCTCCATGTGTCCCATATGGTATCTCTCTCTATGTCCCCATGGCATCCCACCGTATGTCCCACATCAGTGGCTTCCGACCCGATGTCCCACATGGCATCCCACCTTATGTCCCACATTGGATTCCACCATATGTTCCACATGGTGTCCCTCTTAATGTCCCAATGACATCCTACTTTATGTCCTACATGGCATTACATCCCATGTCCCAAATGGCCTCCTCCCCTATGTCCCACATAGCCTCCTACTCCATGTCACACATGTCATCCCAACCTAATCCTAACACTCTTTGTTACTCGGGCATCCCACCCATGTTACATGACATCTCACCTGATGTCCCACATGCCATCTAATCCCATGGCATTCCAACCCTATGTCCTGCATGGCAGTCCACCATATATCCTACATGGCATTCCACCCTGTTCCACTTGGCACCCATGTCCTACATGTCATCCCATCCCATGTCCACATGACATCCCATAGGCTTCATAAGAAGTCTTCATCCCAGCTATCACATTACCTGATTGAGCATACTATGTATGAAAGTGTCAGTTCATATAATAACTTATATGCAAATGTCTTGTTGAATAAGAAAAACAGGCGGAGTCAAATAATTTTGCGTGATATAGCCCTTAGTGAATACCACATGGTATATATTATATATTTCCGCATGGACCCCATCTATGTCCCACATGGCATCCTTCCCTATGTGTATATGCAGTCTCATCCTGTCACACCCCTGACTTGACTCGAGCATACTAAATAAATAAAAAGTCTGGTCAGTTCATATACTGTAGCAACTTTATGCAGATGACCACAAAAAGGAGTTTAATAATCATGCCTGAAACAACCGTTGGTGCCTAAATATTTTGAACAATTATAAGGATATTAAATCTCCAGTTCTATGAGAAAAACGCTTGACGATCTCTGAAGAATATTAGAAAATTATATCATTTTACAATTATCTTCTAAGAAAATATCAATGTTTTGTAAACATTTTAAGGAAACAAGTCTTTAATCTGTCTTAAGTGTCTCTGAAAAACTTTTTTTTTAAAGAAATTCCAACCTTTCATAAAGACATATAAAGAAACTAACTTTTTTTTTTGAGGAATTAAAGAAACTTTAAGATTTTCTAAGGAATTCTTAGAAAACTTTAACATTTCTGAGGAAATCTCAAGAAAAAATGATGGACGGACGGACAGACAACGGACGGACAGAGGCCAGACGGACAGACGGACGAAATCGCATTATGCTTCGTATGCTCACCAAAAAGCACATTTATAGAATAAGTTAAGTTATCGTTTTAACCATATCGTCAAAGAAAATTAAAATTGTCGTTTTGGTCCTTACAATAAAACACACATATTGAGCAATGCGGATCTTACACACATTGCTCGCGCCCCTAAATCTCTAAATCCACTATTCAAATTTGTGGTAAATACAGTCCTGAGGGAGGTCAGTAAGTACACAAAAGATCAATTAAACAAATGTTTCAATAATTGCAATAATATAGCAATAATATGAAATGGACATACTTGACCACTTAAATTATCCGTTAATAAACAGTAATAAGTCAGCCTGGTGCTTCTAAACATTAGAAAAGCAGTAATAAATCAGCCCAGTGTGTTTAATGACTACAAAAAACAGTAATTTATCAGCGTGATGTTTTTAATGACTAGTAAACCAGTAATAAATCTGCCTGGTATTTTTGATGAATAGAAAGCCAGTAATAGATCAGCCATGTATTCTAATGACTGGCAAACCAGTAACACACCAGTGATAAATAAGCCCTGTGTTTAAATGACTAGAAAACCAGTAACACACCAGTAATAAATTAACACTGTGTTTTAATAACTAGAAAACCAGTAACACACCAGTAATAAATCCATCCTGTATTCTAATGACTAGCAAACCAGTAATAAATCCGTCCTGTATTTTAATGACTAGCAGACCAGTAATAAATCAGTCCGATGTTTTAATAATTAGCAAACCAGTAATAAACCCGCCATTGTTTTAAAGACTAAAAAAACCAGTAATAATTTAGCCTCTTATTTTTAATGACTAACACAGCAGTAATAAACCGCCATGTGTTTTTAATGACTAGCAAATTAGTAATAAATCTGCCTCGTGTTTTTAATGACTTGCAAACCAGTAAAAAAAGTCAACCCCTGTATTTATAATGACTAGCAAACTAGTAATAAATCAGCCTGGCGTTTTTAATGACTGGCAAACTAGTGATACATCAGCGTGGTGTTTTCTGTATACTGACCTTATCTGCTACATGCACTTTTGCTCCTGCAACCAGCAAAAGTTCAACGATATCCAGAAATCCATTTTCAACGGCGTCATGCAATGGGGTCCTTTCTTTCTGTAGGTATAAGTGATATGCATAGCAATATAAGTGGTATACGTAGCAGTATACGTGGTATGCATAAGAGTATAAGTGGTATGCATAGCAGTGTAAGTGGTATGCATAGCAGTATAAGTCGTATGCAACTAGCTCTTTTCCCCCCCTTCTTTTACCCATTACGACATGTTCCGTTACTTTTCAGCAGAATTGAACAAATTCAGCACATTTTGAGGAAAATTTGGCATTTGTCCCAACACTTTTTGGATAAGAGGCCACCCCCCCCCTCCTCCCTTCCACCCCACTTTCCAAATAAGATTTACAGCCCTGATATACATAGCAGTATAAGTGATATGCATGGCAGTATAAGTGGTATGCATAGCGTTATAAGTGATATGCATAACGGTTTAAGTGATATGCATATCAGTTTAAGTGATGTGCATAACAGTTTAAGTGATATTCATAGCAGTATAAATGATATGCATATCAGTACAAGTGATATGCATAGCAGTATAAGTAACATACATAAGTGATATGCATAGCAGTGTAAGTGGTATGCATAACAGTATAAGTGATATGCATAGCATTTTAAGTGATATGCAGAGCAGTAAGAGTGATATGCATAGCGGTATAAGTGATATCCGTTTTGGGTGTTTTTGTCTGTAAATCTACATGAAAGTGTATGTCTTAAATTTGTTGTTGTTATTATTATTATTATAATCATCTTCATCATCATATTTGTTGTTCTGATGCATCACCTGTGACACATTAAATGTTCCAATGCGGGAAGGGAGGGGGTGCGTCTTTAAGGGACAAACTGCTTGGATGGGTCGGGAGTATCTATTAAATAAGTTTTGCCATAATATTTTTCTTTTTCATGTATAAGGCCTACATAAAATAAACGGGACTGGAGTTAGAAAAGTCTTTTACAGACTTGTCCCCAGTTTTCGCTACTCTCATGAATAATTCTATGTTTTGTAATGTAAATAAAATTTCTAGTTTTGCTACAAATGTTTTCTGTATTTTGATTTGTGCTTTGTTATCATTTTGTTGAGTAGAAATAAATCAATAAATATAACAGTGAAGTGCATTGCAGTTTAATCAAATTATTCATATGATTAACAAATAAGGAAATCACATGTGTTTTCATTCGCACTACGGTGACAAGAAAAGTGGTTTATTATCATAACGTGTACAGTAAACATGATTGTGGGCTTCAGCATTATATAACCTGAACGAAATGCCGAAAGGAATCGTGACGTTTACTGTATGTTGATAAAGCGTCTTTCAATACGATTCACTTTCCAGGTGTTAAATTTAGCCATAGGCTTAAATTGCTAATTTTGGCTGAAAGGTTAATCTAAAGGAACTATTAAAGACTAAGATGTTAACAAACTATACATGAAATTTCGATAAAAGAAGCTAAAACAGAGAAAAATACTGACATGGCATGCAGAAGGTAAAACATTGAGAAAACGTAAAGTGTTATAAACCAACTGCTTACTTGTAGATGTTGCACTTCAGGCGGCATGTGCTAGATGCAAGGCGTAAGCATTGAGTTTCCCTCCCTGTTGTCATCATTCATCAATCAATAGACGGCAATCGAGTGCCAAAATCATAAACATTTTGCAGCAGGGAGTATTAAATATACACAAAGGCTCTTATATAGTATTGGTATACTTGTTGATATGTGTTTTCATCAGTTGATTGATATTTACATTAATCGTTTGGTTAGTCAGGGGCGTAGGAAGGATCACCTTTCCAGACAGAACCTCAAATCATTATAGTCAGGGGTGTAGAAGGATCACCTTTCTGGGCAGAACCCCAAATTCTTATAGTCAGGGGCGTAGGAAGAATCATCTCTCTGGGGCAGAACCCCAAATCATTATACTTAGGGGCGTAGGAAGGATCACCTTCTGGGGCAGAAGCCCAATTCATTTCCGGTTACAAGCGGGGAAAGTTGCAATGGCAAATTATGTTCTTCATCTTACGCTGCAGCTAAGTCAAAATATTTTTCTAGAAACTGTATTCAATCTTTGAAGAAGTTTGCACCTATTTCCAATACTTTTTCCAAATTTTCCTTAATCTGACTAATTTTATCAATTTTACGTTTACAATTTTTCCAATTTACCTCCCACCTGGAAAGAAAGCACGTAATCGGGAAGGTGAAATTCATTCAAGGGGCGGTTTTTCCCCTACCTCCCGGCTTCCTATACGCCTCTGATTATATCACTTGCATAAAAAGAAAGCAAATTCCAGGCATTATTGCTGACTTACATCATTCCATAAGTTGACATTTGCTTTGCAATCAATAAGTACTCCAACTGCCTCAACCATCCCAAGATAAGACGCCAGATGGAGCGGTGTGTTTCCACCCTAAGACAAACAAAACATCAATTTCAAATTCAATTCGTTTGATTCTTCGCAACACGAAAACAAATTTATTCTCAATTTTATTTTCAATTTCAGAATTCAAGGATATATTAAGACACAAAATTGCTAAAAGGATTATTGTTTCACAACTTAAGATCATCTTTATACATCATATCTATGCACACATCATATCTATGCACACATCATATCTATGCACACATCATATCTATGCACACATCATATCTATGCACAATCATTCTAGTGGGGTGTGTCTAAAATATTAAGATTATCTTTATACATCATATATATTAAGATGCACAAAATTGCTAAAAGGATTATTGTTTCATCAATCTTAAGATCATCTTTATACATCATATCTATGCACACATCATATCTATGCACAATCATCATATCTATGCACACATCATATCTATGCACACATCATATCTATGCACAATCATTCTAGTGGGGTGTGTCTAAAATATTAAGATTATCTTTATACATCATATCTATGCACAATCATTTTAGTGGGGTATGTCTAAAATATTAAGATCATCTTTACACATCATATCTATGCATAATCATTCTAGTGGGGTGTCTAAATATTAAGATCATCTTTATTCATCTTATCTATGCACAATCATTCTAGTGGGGTATGTCTAAAATGTTAAGATCATCTTTATACATCTTATCTATGCACAATCATTCTAGTGGGGTATGTCTAAAATATTAAGATCATCTTTATACATCTTATCTATGAACAATCATTCTAGTGGGGTATGTCTAAAATATCTAGATCATCTTTATACATCATATCTATGCACAATCGTTCTAGTGGGGTATGTCTAATATATTAAGATCATCTTTACACATATCTATGCACAATCGTTCTAGTGGGGTATGTCTAAAATATTAAGATCATCTTTACACATCATATCTATGCACAATTATTTTAGTGGGTATGTCTAAAATTTTAAGATCATCTTTACATATGTATAAAGGTATGTCTAAAATATTAAGATCATCTTTATACATAATATCTATGCACACATCATATCTATGCACAATCGTTCTAGTGGGGTATGTCTAAAATTTTAAGATCATCTTTACATATGTATAAAGGTATGTCTAAAATATTAAGATCATCTTTATACATAATATCTATGCACACATCATATCTATGCACAATCGTTCTAGTGGGGTATGTCTAAAAAATTAAGATCATCTTTACACATGTATAAAGGTATGTTTAAAATATTAAGATCATCTTGATACATCAAATCTATGCACAATCATTCTAGTGGGGTGTTTGTTTGTTTGTTTGATGAGGGCTTAACGGCACCACGACAACGAAGGTCAAATTGTGCCTGAGAGGTCAGATCATTCTAGAGGTAGGAAAGAGAAGAAACAGGGGAAGAATGAGAAAAATTCACGAACAAAAAGTCACAAAGCTGTGATCGAGAGAGGAGGTGCATGGGTGAAACAAAAACAAAGTAGAGAGGGGTGGAAGAGAAGAATCAAATATGGTTGTGGAGGGAAGCATGATGAAGGAAGGAGATAATTTTATCCAGAGGATTTTTCTGGAAGAACTCAGCAATTGAGTTGTGGGGAACAAGGAAAGCTCTGGAAAGGTGGGGTGTGTCTAAAATATTAAGATCATTTTTATACATCATATCTATGCACAATCGTTCTAGTGGGGTATGTCCAAAATATTTTTCACATCGATAATCCAACGTACTTATAAACATATCGCAATCAAAACTAATGTCCGTCCCTACAGACTTAAAAAGTCCTGGTTATTCCTTGGTTTCAGGAAAACCTGAAATTCTAATTTCGTATTTCCCAACATTTTGCGCAAACTTTCAATCTTAAAAAAATGAATTTGAGGAAGAGATAGATTTGAACACACAATTACAATGACGGGGTCGTCGCCTGCGTATTCGGTTATGATAGTACAAATGCTATCACGAAACGCTTAATACGACCCGGACGAGAACACAGGTACGACGTACGGACAGACATAACATCGACAACCAAGTCAATGTCCACGGCCTTTGATAACCAGTTGTGGTGCACTGGCGTGTCTACCCACCCCAGGATTGAACCCGGGGCCTCGTGGTCTGTAGACAGGTATAATAACCGCTACACCACAGTAGGTAGATGAATTTGAGGAACAAAAACTATAGTAATATGTAGAGCTCCAGGTATGACGTGACTCAATAGCAAGACCGTAACTAGGCAACCGAATCTCAAATCGAGGGCCCATGCATAGGGGCCCGGAAGTATGCAAACTAAAGGGGGGAAATAAATACAAGCATAAAGGAGGGGGGGGGGGGAAGTGGGTGAGTTTAGCCTTGGGTGGGAGCAAGGATAGGGAAGCTGGAGTGTTCGTCGCAATTAGGGTATACTTCACCGAACTGGGACTCAATTTCTATATCTGGGGCCAAATTACACCATAACTTTCGTATTGCTACTGAGTTGCGAGGAAATTAATTGTTAATATGATCTTACGTCGCATTTCGTGTCCATGTCCGATCCGTGTGCATAGAGAGCCTGGATGACGTTCGTATGATTATTTCTTACAGCAAGATGAACCGGCGCCATGAATTTCTGTCGGCAGATTAAACATTGTTGCAATGGGTAAAAACAAGGTCTTGGTAATGGGAAAGACGCGCATTGGCTCCAAATAATTCGCAAAGTGGTATAATAAAATCATTTGTATAAACTAAACAATGGCAAAGGTCGAGCCAATAAGTTAAGGTCGGACCAATAACTTAAGGTCCGGGCAATAATC
Source organism: Chiridota heheva (assembly GCA_020152595.1). Classification (NCBI taxonomy): domain Eukaryota; kingdom Metazoa; phylum Echinodermata; class Holothuroidea; order Apodida; family Chiridotidae; genus Chiridota; species Chiridota heheva. The sequence goes on from JAIGNY010000690.1 coordinate 116,848, forward strand.
AAAAATTTAACTTAAGTTTGTGACAACAACATAAGGTCTCACGTAGTCACGGTCGTCATAATGATAGATGTTTTTGGAATCAAAAACAGGAGGGAGTGCTGAAATTTTTTGTTTTCGAACAATTTATCTAATATTTGAATATGCATATTGATAAAATTTGACAATTTTGTACCAGAAACATGTACACGCTAGCCAAGAACATAGCTATACCAAATTCGAAACAAATCAGTTCATGCGGGTGTAAAAATAAGAGCACTTTAAGATTTTAACATTAAGCTCCGCCTTCTCATTAATATGCATGACATCGCCGCCAAAAACAATAGGGAGAATCTACGGACCATAGGCTATATCTGTGTACCTTGTTCTTGAGATTCTGTGTTTACAAGCTCTTTTCAACAAATTCATGTTAAGCCCCGCCCACTAGGCAGATTGATGAAATTCAATGCTTTTATACCGCTTTATACCATGATCATGTACACACTAGCTGACATCATATTTGTACCACATTTAAACCAAAACAAATATGTGGTTGTTAAAATATATGCATTTCAAACTTTTTACATTAAGCTCCGCCCACTCATTAGTATGCATGGCATCACCATCATAGATAACAGGGCACATCTACGGGCCATGTGCTATGTGTGTACCACATATGACATGAATCCATACCGTTCTTGATACCGTGTTTACGAGCTCAGCGTCACACCCACCCACACATATACATATACCCCACCCCACCCTTCTCCCCCTCCCCTCCCTTCCCTCCTAACACACAAACACACATGCACCCATACGCTATCATGACCGCATATGTTCCTAAAGTTATCACGTCAGAACCAAAAATGAAGGGAAAATTGGTAACCAGTATTTTCGGACCTATAAAAGTTTCCGAAATTTTACGGTGGGAGAGGGGGAGGGAGTGTTGACCCTATAAAATTATACTGCTGTGCTACATGCTTTAAAAATACTACAGCTGGAAAGTGCCCCTTAGATCTTCTGCCCCCCGGATTTAAATACCTTATGCCGCCCCTGATCTTCCATTGGGAACGGAAGGAATTTTTCTTAGGATCCATCCCTGCTCTGGAGTGATGACCCTGAAAATGTATCGCACCACCAAGAGTGATTCATGGTGGTAAATGATATGTTTAATTTTGTGGATGATAGGCAGTGGCGTAGCTAGGGTCCTACGGGCCGTGAGCGAGTGAGACCCTGCAGGCCATATAGGTATAATGAAATATTTTGTACGGGCCCTCTTGTAGGGCCCGGGCAGGGGGAAGCTCTGCCCACTTATGTTACGCCACTGATAATAGGTGAATGTGAGTTAAATTAAATACACTGCAACTGGCTGTCTGACAGGTTAAAAGAAATTTGCACCAAGTAAACCAAATGAGTTACGAATATGATTAAGAGTGATCATGGCGAAATGTCACAAACTCACCAGAGATTCCTTGTTTTAGAAAGGAGAGAATGGGTGTTAAATTGGTGAGTGTTCATTTATTCAAGAAGAAATCTCAAAACAATTCAGTCAATTTGCAGAATACCTGACCTTACTTATCTATCTTATCATTCAGTACTGAAACAGCGAGACAAGTTTCGTAGGAAGCCTCGTGCAGTACTGCAACAGCGGCACAAACTGGAAGTCTTTAAACATATCAACATATTATTTGACACAAACATCCAGGGATTTCAATTCCGGCAAGGGGAACTTCACAGGCAATGGCGTAGTTAGCATTAAAAAGGTGAGGGGGTCCGAGAAGGTCCTAGACCCCCCCCTTTTTTCTTTCTCCCAAGGGAAAGACTTAAAATTTAGTCCATTTTTGAGAGCAATTTTGTTTTAAAAAGTAAACAAAGATTATTCCAATTTTTGAACATTTCCTCGAAAAAGTGTGTGTGTGGATGGGTGCGTTAATAAAGACCTGCAAACGTGGACTTTGGCAAGAATACACACCTATATATCCGATTAATCAAAAATTGTGTCCACGTTTTTGCTGGAAACATTCGAATTTGTTGTGTATTCTGTTGGTAAACCTTTGCTTCGGGTGATATTTTGGCTTGTTGACTGTAAATTTAGTCTCAATGCCGCCCTCTACTTCACGTCCACGGCTTGCCGTGAGAATTTATTTATTTAGAAGGTGACAACGATCACTTATGTTGCATGTAGAAGATGACAACGATCACTCATGTTGCATGTAGAAGGTGACAACGATCACTTATGTTGCATTAGAAGATGACAACGATCACTCATGTTGCATGTAGAAGATGACAACGATCACTTATGTTGCATGTAGAAGATGACAACGATCACTTATGTTGCATGTAGAAGGTGACAACGACCACTTATGATGCATGTAGAAGGTAACAACGATCACTTATGTTGCATTAGAAGATGACAACGATCACTTATGTTGCATGTAGAAGGTGACAACGATCACTTATGTTGCATGTAGAAGATGACAACGATCACTTATGTTGCATGTAGAAGGTGACAACGATCACCTAGGTTGCATGTAGAAGATGACAATGGTCACTTATGTTGCATGTAGAATATGACAACGATCACTTATGTTGCGTGTAGAAGATGACAACGATCACTTATATTGCATGTAGAAGGTGACAACGATCACTTAGGATGCATGTAGAAGGTGACAACGACCACTTATGTTGACCCGTTCGGAAATATTTTCTGGATTCACAACAGGAATAAACACGACTGAGACACATCAAAGGAAATGTCCATTTTTCCGTGCACAAAAATGTTTTAAAACTGAGAACGTAGTTTGAAAAAGTTAGGACTTACCAAAGCACCGTAGAAAACTGGTTAAGAAATTTGATCATGTTGTAATGCACACTGGCAATTTCAAACATATATGGCGTCTCTATACAAGTTTTTGTATTGAATGGAGGTAGGGAGCATAAAATGCCAATTCATAGTTTAATATCTTCTTAATTTCCTAGCAATAACCTACAAGGCGTTCATCACTGCAAAGATGCCTTAACTTCATCGTAAGATTTGATGAATCTTGGATTTTGTTTCGAGTCAACTGTTTTCTTCTGATGTAGAGGAAGGTAGATCTTCCACAAAGGCAGCAAGGTGGATAAGGTGTGGACCACTTTTCTCAAAGGCTTAAAAAGTGCCCTTTTTTAGAGAGAAAAAGTGCCCCTTTTTAGAAAGAAAAAATGTCTTTTTTCAGAGAGGAAAAGTGTCCCTTTTTCAGAGAGGAAAAGTGTCCCTTTTTCAGGGAGGAAAAGTGCCCTTTTTAGAGAGAAAAAGTGTCTTTTTTCAGAGAGGAAAAGTGTCCTTTTTCAGAGAGGAAAAGTGCCCTTTTTAGAGAGAAAAAGTGTCTTTTTTCAGAGAGGAAAAGTGTCCCTTTTTCAGAGAGGAAAAGTGTCCCTTTTTCAGGGAGGAAAAGTGTCCCTTTTTCAGAGAGGAAAAGTGTCCCTTTTTCAGAGAGGAAAAGTGTCCCTTTTTCAGATAGGAAAAGTGTTCTTTTTCAGAGAGGAAAAGTGTCTTTTTTTCAGAGAGGAAAAGTGTCCCTTTTTCAGAGAGAAAAAGTGTCCCTTTTTCAGAGAGGAAAAGTGCCCTTTTCAGAGAGGAAAAGTGTCCCTTTTTCAGAGAGGAAAAGTGTCCCTTTTTCAGAGAGGAAAATTGTCCTTTTTAGAGAGAAAAAGTCTCCTTTTTCAGAGAGGAAAAGTGTCCCTTTTTCAGAGAGAAAAAGTGCCCTTTTTTAGAGGGGAAAAGTGTCCCTTTTTCAGGGAGGAAAAGTGTCCCTTTTTCAGAGAGGAAAAGTGTCCCTTTCTTAGAGAGGAAAAGTGTCCCTTTTTCAGGGAGGAAAAGTGTCCCTTTTTCAGAGAGAAAAAGTGTCCCTTTTTCAGAGAGGAAAAGTGTCCCTTTTTCAGAGAGGAAAAGTGTCCCTTTTTCAGATAGGAAAAGTGTTCTTTTTCAGAGAGGAAAAGTGTCTTTTTTTCAGAGAGGAAAAGTGTTTCTTTTTCAAAGAGAAAAAGTGTCCCTTTTTTAGAGAGGAAAAGTGTCTTTTTTCAGAGAGGAAAAGTGTTCCTTTTTCAGAAAGGAAAAGTGCCTATTTTCAGAGATGAAAAGTGTCCCTTTTTCAGAGAGGAAAAGTGTCCCTTTTTCAGAGAGGAAAAGTGTCCTTTTTAGAGAGAAAAAGTGTCTTTTTTCAGAGAGGAAAAGTGCCCTTTTTCAGAGAGGAAAAGTGTCCCTTTTTCAGAGAGGAAAAGTGTCCCTTTTTCAGAGAGGAAAAGTGTTCTTTTTCAGAGAGGAAAAGTGTCTTTTTTTCAGAGAGGAAAAGTGTCCCTTTTTCAGAGAGGAAAAGTGTCCTTTTTAGAGAGAAAAAGTGTCTTTTTTCAGAGAGGAAAAGTGCCCTTTTTCAGAGAGGAAAAGTGTCCCTTTTTCAGAGAGGAAAAGTGTCCCTTTTTCAGAGAGGAAAAGTGTTCTTTTTCAGAGAGGAAAAGTGTCTTTTTTTCAGAGAGGAAAAGTGTTTCTTTTTCAGAGAGAAAAAGTGTCCCTTTTTAGAGAGGAAAAGTGCCTTTTTTCAGAGAGGAAAATTGTCTTTTTTCAGAGAGGAAAAGTGTCCCTTTTTCAGAGAGAAAAAGTGCCCTTTTTTAGAGGGGAAAAGTGTCTTTTTTAGAGAGAAAAAGTGTCTTTTTTTAGAGAGGAAAAGTGCCTATTTTTAGAGAGGAAAAGTGTCCCTTTTTTAGACAGGAAAAGTCCTTTTTTTCAGAGAGAAAAAGTGTCTTTTTTCAGAGAGAAAAAGTGTCATTTTTTAGAAGAAAAAGTGCCCTTTCAAACATTGAAAAACTTTTTCTCCAAAGACCTTTTTTAATCTTTTCATTTAAGAAAGTAACACAAATATCGCCTTAAAAGATTAAAATTCTGATATTTTTTCGCGCGCTTCGTCCGGATACACTATTCTGAATTTTCCCTGTAAAGACAAAGTTGAGGGCCAAATAACCCTACATATTGGACTTTTTAATACTTAAAAAGTCTCACCCCTACCTACCTTTTGTTTTCCCAGTTCATAATTTGTAAAAACTCTTTAAAATAGGGCCATACTAGAGTGTGCGAGCCACCCCAAATTTCATTAGTGCATATGGGGCATCTTCGAAATAGGCCACGCAGGGCAAAGCTTGGGCTATTTGGACCCTTCTATGCCATACACTGACGTGCCGTGCCTTCCCCCATCCGACCGTCACCGTGAAAAGTTTAAAAGGTGCTTCTTTACAGAGATTAAAAAAAGTGTAATTTAGAATATCAAAGTATATTAAAGTCCTTCTTATTATAAGTGATCTTTTTATTGACAGATTAAAGAAAGTAACACAAACATCAAGCAAAATATCTCTAATTCTGTTAGTAAAGGAGCTCCTTGAAGTTGTGTTCTCAGCCGTGGAAGAATAAAACATTCAGTGGGGACCCTTGCCACTGATTGGCTGAAGACCTTTTGTGAAATTTGGCCATCTGGTCTGATTTAAACTGATATACCGAGTTATATTTATTCTCAGAAAATTATGGCCTTGAGACATTAAATATATACCGATTCGTGACCAACACAATTAGCTAATCATAATAAATCAAAATCCGTCCAATTTCAAGACTCACACAGACTTATTATCTGTAACTTTTTCAATTTTGGTAGATTTTGGTATAAAATTGTGTTATATTACCGACTTTTGAACCAACATTTATTGAATTTTTTAAAGACGGTAAATCAAAACCCCAAAAAAACTTTTGAGATTCTGACGCGCAATGTGGATTTTAAGTTCTAACTATTTTATGATTAATGTTGTTGCACCGTGACAATAGTTTTATCCTATAAACATGTATACATTTGCTAGTTACATATTTATTTCAGTTATGTAACAAAACCAATGTGCGGTTGTAAAAATATGAACTTTTCAAGATTTAAATTTATGCCTCGTCTACTTATTGATATGCATGACCTTGCCACCAAAAACAATAGGGGACATGGGCAAAATTATTAATAATATTTCGCGGCATCACCACCATAAACAATAGGGCACATCTACGGGCCATGGGCTATGTGTGTACCACATATGACATGAATCCATACCGTTCTTGATACCGTGTGTACGAGCTCAGCGTCACACACGTACACCCACACATATACCCGTACCGTTCCCCCTACTCCCTCTCCCCAACACACACATGCACTCATACGCTATCATGACCGCATAAGTTCCTGATGCTATCGCGTCGGAACCAAAAATGAAAGGTACATTGGTCACCAGTATTTTTCGGACCAATAAAAGTTTCCGAAATTTTACGGTGTGAGAGGGGGAGGGGGTGTTGACCCCATAAAACTATACTGCTGTGCTACATGCTTTGAAAATACTACAGCTGGAAAGTGCCCCTTAGTTTTTCTGCCCCCGGATTCAAACATTTTCCGCCGCCCCTGATTTTCCAATGGGGTCGGGAGAGAATTTTCTTAGGATCCACCCTTGTCCTGGAATGATGACCCTGAATATGTATCGCACCACCAACACCAAAGGTGATTCATGGTGGTAAATGATATATTTATTTTTGTGGATGATAGGCAGTGGCGTAGCTGGGGTCCTACGGGCCGTAAGCGAGTGAGACCCTGCAGGCCATATAGGTATAATGGTATATTTTGTACGGGCCCTGGGGAAGCTCTGCCCACTTATGTTACGCCACTGATGATAGGTGAATGTGAGTTAAATTAAATACACTGCAACTGGCTGTTTGACAGGTGAAAAGAAATTTGCATTTAGTGAACCAAATGAGTTACGTATGTGATTAAGAGTGAAAATTATAGTGATCATGGCGAAATATACTCTAATGATGAAAAAATGTCACATACTCACCAAAGATTCCTTGTTTTAGAAAGGAGAGAATGGATGTTAAATTGGTGAGTGTTCATTCATTCAAGAAGAAATCTTAAAACAATTCAGTCAATTTGCAGAATACCTGACCTTACTTATTTATCTTATCATTCAGTACCGTACTGCAACAGCGGAACAAGCTTCGCTGGAAGCCTCGTGCAGTACTGCAACAGCGACACAAACTGGAAGTCTTTAAACATATCAACATGTTATTTGACACAAACATCCAGAGATTTCAATTCCGGCGAAAGGAATTTCACAGGCAATGGTGTAGCTAGCATTAAAAAGGTGAGGGGGTCCGAGAAGGTCCTAGACCCCCCCCCCCTCCCCCCCCCCTCCTCCTCCCTTTCCTCCCAAAGGAAAGAGTTACAATTTAGTTCACTTCTAAAAGCGATTTTGTTTTTGAAAGCAAAGAAAGATTATTCTAATTTTTAAACTTTTCCTCGAAAAAGTGTGTATGTGGATGGGTGAGTTTGTAAAGACCTGCAGACGTGGACTTTAGCAAGAATACACACCTTAAATCCGTGGACACACCTGCAAACGTGGACGTCCACGGTTGAAATAACTGTATTTTCAGGGGCAGAAATATCAACAGATGACGCCATTTATATATCCGATCAATCAAAAATTGTATCCACGTTTTTGCTGGAAACATTCGATTTTGTTGTGTATTCTGTTGGTAAACCTTTGCTTCGGGTGACATTTTGGTTTGTTGACTGTAAATTTAGTCTAAATGCCGCCCTCTACTTCACGTCCACGGTTTTCCTCGAGAATTTATTGTCCTCGGTTGTTAGATTGAAAATGATATCAAAACAAATATCTATTTACACTCAAAATATTGATAAATAGAGGCTTCCCTTGATTAATTCTTCTTAAATATGCTGGCCTCTTTAATTATATTCCCAAATTAGCTATATTCAAAGGTATCCACGGACTAAGAGTGTGAACATGTAGTCCACGTTTGGCGGCGTTTACAAGTATGGGTGTGCATTTGTGTAGGGGAGCGGGGTTCCGGACCCCCATTCTTCCCTTGGCTACGCCACTGTTCACAGGCATCCAACAGCTACTTTTCACTGTTAACACTTTCAACCAGACTGTCAATACCTGGACCAAGATCCATTTATATATAAGACGGAGGTTTAAATCCGTATTTCTCCACTAGAAATAATGGGATCATTTTGGTAAATTGAGTGTGAGTAGCTAAACCTATAATAAGCTTCATTTATAAGCATGCAGTAATGTGCGCTGCATTAATATATCTGTATATTGGTGTGTCAATCAAGAACTTTTACACCTTCTCATCATAGCCTTTTTTAATATACTAATCGGGACTAATCCCCCTTCCTATTGATTCTCTTCCCACCCCCCCCCCCCTTCCCTAGTGGTGAGGATTTTGATCCTAGGAAAATATCCTTATGAAAGGAATATATTAAGATAATACATGATAAATTAAGTTCGTCAACTCATCAGTCACCATTGAGTAACAGACTCGGGAAATTTGCTTTAATTCCTGGAAAATTTCCTTTATCTTCTTCAAGTTTCTGCAACTTTTGTTTAATAATGGGAAAATTTCCTCCTTTTTCGAGAAATTTGCTTTCAGTTTTAAGAATTGCATCATTTTCAGGAATTTTTTTTGTTTTCGGGGAATCTCTTCAATTTCCGAGGAATTTTCTTCAATTTTGGCAAAATCTTCTTCATTTTGGACAAATTTAATTTTCTTTATTTTCGGGAAATTTTCTTCAATTTTTTTTTTTTTTTTTACGACCCCCCCCCTCCCTCCATCCCTACCCATTCCTTACAAATAGTTTTCGAATGTAAGAGACTTATATTTTCTAGGTTTGTTAAGACGAAAATAAAATTTGGTCCCCATAATAGTTTATAATTTCAATCAATTGTGTGGAGATGAGATATCCCTTTCGCATGTCTTTCCCCACACTACATATTTCTTTTTTAAGGCTATGCTTCTCATCGATATCCTTCGTACCATCACGTGGCCCTGCTGACCCTCGCGTTTCCCTTCTTACCTTCACGTTTCTCTGCTGATCCTCACGAGTCCTTGCTGACCCTTACGTACTCCTACTGACCCTCACAAACCCCTGCTGACCCTTTCGTAACCCTACTGACCACCACGTACCCCTGCTGACCCTCACGTGCCCCTGCTGAAGTCATGCACCCCTACATGTTGACCCTCACACGCCCCTGCTGACCACCACCAACCCATGCAGAACCTCACGCGCCATTACTGACTATCACGCACCCGCTAACACTCACACGCCCCTGCTGACACTCACCATATCAAGCTGCATTAGGTACGTAGCCAGAAATGTTAAAGGGTGGGGGTGACCTCTATGAAAAACAATTTCCACCTGAGTGAACTACATATAAAGCGGAAAACTCAGAAGCATAACCGTTACGATAATTAAGAAAAAAGTGCCGCAAAAAAAAATCCAACATTCAGTAAAGGGGAGGGAGGAGCACGAGTTGACTGAAGACTTTCAAGTAACGTGTACCATAATATTCATGGCAGTACATATTGAATAACTATAAGAGAACAAGTACCTTAGCTCTGCAGTTACCGTTGGCTTTTTTCTCCAGTAATGCAGCGACAACCATGTCTTTGCCTTCCTCCGCGGCCACATGCAATGGCGTCTTTCCATCCTATTTATTGAACATGAACAAGAAACAGTATTACATGCTACTGTAGCTTACCCCATTTAACAAATCTTACCCCATCTAACAAATCTTACCCCATTTAACAAATCTTATCCCATTTAACAAATCTTACAATTTACCAAAGCTTACCCCGTTTACCAAAGCTTACCCCGTTTACCAAAGCTCACCCCGTTTACCAAAGCTTACCCCGTTTACCAAAGATTACCCAATTTACAAAAACTTACTCCATTTACCAAGTCTTACCTCACTTACCAAATCTTACCCTATTTACCAACGCTTACCCCGTGTACTAAATCTTACCCCATTTACCAAATCTTACCCCCATTTACCAGATTTTACCCCATTTATCAAAGCTTACCGCATTTACCAAAACTCACCCCATTTAACCAAAGCTTACTCCATTTAACAAAACTTCCGCATTTACCAAAACTTACCCCATTTAGCAAAGCTTACCCCATTAACAAAAGCTTACCCCCATTTACCAAATCTTACCCCATTCAACAAAACTTAACCCATTTTCCAAAGCTTACCGCATTTATCAAAACTTACCCCATTAATCAAAGTTTACCCATTAACCAAAGCTTACCCCATTTAACAAAGCTTGCCCCATTTAACAAATACTACCCCATTTACACCAAATCTTATCTCATTTACCAAAGCCAACCCATTTACCAAAGCTTACCCCATTTACCAAAGCTTGCCCCATTTACCAAACCTTACCGCATTTACCGACACTTACCCCATTACCCCAAGCTTACCCCATAAACCAAAGCTTACCCCATTAACCAAAGCTTACCCCATTTAACAAAGTTTGCCCCATTTAACAAATATTACCCTATTTACCAAATGTTATCCCATTTACCAAAACCATCCCATTTACCAAAGCTTACCCCATTTACCAAAGCTTACCCCATTTACCAAAGCTTACCCCATTTACCAAGCTTACCCCATTTACCAAAGCTTACCATTTACCAAATCTTACCCCATTTACCAAAGCTTACCCATTGACCAAAGCTTCCTCCATTTACCAATTCTTACCCATTTACCAATGCTTACCCCATTTACCAAAGCTTACCCCATTACCAAAGCTTATCGTTTAACAAATCTTACCCCATTTACCAAAGCTTACCCTATTTACCAAATCTTACCCCATTCATGCAATTGATGTTGATCTCCTTCTCCAGCAGTATCATTGCCACATCAACGTTTCCTGATTTTGCAGCTAAATGTAATGCAGACGACCCATCCTGTTCCGAAAAGATGGCATCCATATTATCTCAACACTACAAATACTTATAAAGGTGACAAAAAGCCTAATCATTAATTCAAATAAATAATTTTATTACAACCTACGCCAAACTTGAAATGATTATCTATCAAATTGTCCCAATAACACGGTGAGAGTAATATAAAAACCCATGTCATGCCCTCTTTAAGTCATTTGGAAGGCGAAGACATTACAAATCACACACATCAAACATTTTACCAATACTGCATTAATCAACGTTTACAGAGTCCGTGACCTTACTCAAATTATTCCAAATTATATTTATAATTATCTTCTCTTCTTCTTGGGAGATTTTCAGCCAAACGAATAACTGCCCCTTCTCAAGGTTGTACACGCTGCTGCTCCTGACAGCTATTTACATGACGAATAACTGCCCCCTCCCTCTCCTATGGTTGTACACGCTGCTGATCCTGATAGCTATTTACAATAACTACCCCCCCCTCTCCTATGGTTGTACACGCTGCTGATCCTGGTAGCTATTTACATGACGAATAACTGCCCCCTCCCTCCCCCATGGTTGTACACGCTGCTGATCCTGGTAGCTATTTACATGACGAATAACTGCCCCCTTCCTCTCCCATGGTTGTACACGCTGCTAATTCTGACAGCCTATTTACATGACGAGTAACTGACCGCTCCCTCACCCATGGTTGTACACGCTGCTGATTCTGATAGCTATTTACATGACGAATAACTGCCCGCTCCCTCTCCCATGGTTGTACACGCTGCTGATTTTGACAGCCTATTTACATGACGAATAACTGCCCCCTCCCTCTCCCATGGTTGTACACGCTGCTGATCCTGATAGCTATTTACATGACAAATAACTGCCCCCTCCCTCTCCCATGGTTGTATACGCTGCTCATCCTGATAGCTATTTACATGACGAATAAGTGCCCCCTCCCTCTCCCATGGTTGTACACGCTGCTCATCCTGATAGCTATTTACATGACGAATAACTGCCCCCTCCCTCCCCCATGGTTGTACACGCTGCTGATCCTGGTAGCTATTTACATGACGAATAACTGCCCCCTCCCTCTCCCATGGTTGTACACGCTGCTAATTCTGACAGCCTATTTACATGACGAATAACTGACCGCTCCCTCTTCCATGGTTGTACACGCTGCTAATTCTGACAGCCTATTTACATGACGAATAACTGACCGCTCCCTCACCCATGGTTGTACACGCTGCTGATTCTGATAGCTATTTACATGACGAATAACTGCCCGCTCCCTCTCCCATGGTTGTACACGCTGCTGATTTTGACAGCCTATTTACATGACGAATAACTGTCCCCTCCCTCTCCCATGGTTGTACACGCTGCTGATCCTGATAGCTATTTACATGACAAATAACTGCCCCCTCCCTCTCCCATGGTTGTACACGCTGCTCATCCTGATAGCTATTTACATGACGAATAAGTGCCCCCTCCCTCTCCCATGGTTGTACACGCTGCTCATCCTGATAGCTATTTACATGACAAATAACTGCCCCTCCCTCTCCCATGGTTGTACACGCTGCTGATTTTGACAGCCTATTTACATGACGAATAACTGATCTCTCCCTCTCCCATGGTTGTACACGCTGCTGATCCTGATAGCTATTTACATGACGAATAACTGCCCCCTCCCTCTCCCATGGTTGTACACGCTGCTAATTCTGACAGCCTATTTACATGACGAATAACTGACCGCTCCCTCACCCATGGTTGTACACGCTGCTGATTCTGATAGCTATTTACATGACGAATAACTGCCCGCTCCCTCTCCCATGGTTGTACACGCTGCTGATTTTGACAGCCTATTTACATGACGAATAACTGCCCCCTCCCTCTCCCATGGTTGTACACGCTGCTGATCCTGATAGCTATTTACATGACGAATAACTGCCCCCTCCCTCTCCCATGGTTGTACACGCTGCTGATTTTGACAGCCTATTTACATGACGAATAACTGATCTCTCCCTCTCCCATGGTTGTACACGCTGCTGATCCTGATAGCTATTTACATGACGAATAACTGCCCCTCCCTCTCCCATGGTTGTACACGCTGCTGATCCTGACAGCTATTTACATGACGAATAACTGCCCCCTCCCTCTCCCATGGTTGTACACGCTGCTGATTCTGACAGCCTATTTACATGACAAATGACTGACCGCTTTCTCACCCATGGTTGTACACGCTGCTAATTCTGATAGCTATTTACATGACGAATAACTGCCCGCTCCCTCACCCATGGTTGTACACGCTGCTGATTCTGATAGCTATTTACATGTCACAAAGCAAAAGAAGAAGAATACGAACTATTTTGAAATGAAAATCTTTGAAAAGTTATGCACGTCAAATTCCACATTATACAACTCACCCCTGTTTTAGCATTTTTATTGCACTTTGCCTTGATAAGATACTCAAGAGCTTCGACGTGACCGTGTTCTGCTGCTATATGAAGTGGTGTTTTACTTCCCTTTATAAAACGAAAATGACGACAAACGTGTTAAAGGCAGCTTTTTTTTAAATGAAATAATCCCCAATCGTCATAGTCATCATCGTACAGTGTCGTCATCGTCACTATCGTCCGTACGTTTTCGTCATCACCATCTTCACCATAATACGTTGTCGTCATCATCACCATTGTACGTTGTCATCATCGTCTTCCATCGTTGCAGTCGTCATTTAGTTTCATAGTTTCATCTTAGGCTACTTTTACATTCTGCAATCTAGGCATACACTTAAAAACTAATTGAAATACAACCGTTTCCTCTGCCTTTAAAAGCTGCTAGTACGATATTTTGCCAATATCATATTATATTGAGGTCATATTTATTGACGGGACCAACTGAGCATTCCCTAAATCTTTCATGATGTTAATTCTCTACATCATCTTTGTAGTATTGAACTTGAATAAATCAAACAATGAGATGCGGATCCAGGGCACCTTCTTCAAGGCGGAGGTGGGGTGCACCGGCAGCCCACACCAGGCCCGTTTTTTCTTTCTCTATTGTTATCGGCGAATTTCGTTTTTTCACTTTTTAATAATTTCAAAATGAATTTCAAATTTCAAATGTATTAGGATCTTTTATATACGATAATACGAATTGTATACTTTTTGATGGGAGGGGTAAGTACACGCCCCCTAATTGTCCCATTAATACCATCCTTTTTGATGGCTGGGGAAGTACACGCCCCCCTAATTGTCCCATTAATACCATCCTTTTTGATGGCTGGGGAAGTACGCCCCCCTAATTGTTCCATTAATACCATCCTTTTTGATGGGAGGGGAAGTACACGCCCCCCTAATTGTCCCATTAATACCATCCTTTTTGATGGGAGGGGAAGTACACGGCTTCTATAAATGTTCCATGAAAACCATCCTTTTTGATGGGAGGGGAAGTACACGGCTTCTATAATTGTCCCATAAGTACCATCCTTTTTGATGGAAGGGGAAGTACACGGCTTCCATAGTTGTCCCATGAATACCATCCTTGCTTGCAAGCAACAGGCAAGCAACTTCCGATTAAAAGTAACACGTGACACATATTTGCACTCACCTTCTGCTAAACGAATAAGTATATATGATTAAACTGATCATGCATCACATTCACCTGCTACAATAATAACACATGTGTTATTTTGTGAAATGGCGCGTACACATTGTATTTCTTCATGCACGGCAACAAAAGCTTATTGTCAAGGACATAAAGGACTATTTGTCCTTAAAGGACAAATAATTGCATTTACCACAGCACAAAACAGCAAGCAACAGTTATTAGTGATGTGCATTAATGTTGTGTTGAGCATAGCATAAAGATAAATCATATCACGTTCACTACATAATTCAATGTTTCTTATTGGTCGAAATATTTACACAATTACTGACAAACCAACCAATAACCGCCGGCATTACCGGCTGAAAGAGATTTTAGTAGGGAAGGAGGGAGGGGGGAGGGGGGGCAAAACATGTATCATTAACATGTCTTTTTTGTTATACATGTAATTCATACAAACAAAACAAATGATTCTCAAGTTGTGTTCTGCTCAGTGCTAAATCTGGGTAAAGGCTAAACAGATTTCCTATTTTCCATTCACTAGTCAACTTCTCCCATTCAAAATATTTGGGAGAATGACCGAAAAACAATAGGATAACATGATCAATTTTCTACTTGTCCCATTCTGTATTTTAATTATACCTAAGATTCAAAATGCTGCAAATTGCAGCTTTCGTGATTTTTAGATTATTTTAAATCGTTTAACTTTTAGATTTATGTCGCTGTTACCTGTCCATATACCTGTAATGATTGTAGAATGCCAATATTTGCAAGATTTTAGCACAGCTGATCAAAGATGTAACATTGTAATTGCGGAAGCATGAATGGCGCCAGAGCATCCATCTTTTAAACAGACCAATATAATAACACAGATTAATTTTTAGTTCAAATGAATAGTTTTTGAATAATAAAAGCAAGACCTGTTAAGATGTAGCATGAAACAAGAACAAAACTTGCGATATTTTAGGTAAAAGACCAATTAAAGGTGTTAATCTAAAAAGGTGAAACTTGGAGAGAAGCGGTGCCATATATATATATATATATATATATATATATATATATATATATATATATATATATATATATATATATATATATATATATATATATATATATATAT
Source organism: Chiridota heheva (assembly GCA_020152595.1). Lineage (NCBI taxonomy): Eukaryota > Metazoa > Echinodermata > Holothuroidea > Apodida > Chiridotidae > Chiridota > Chiridota heheva. The sequence continues at coordinate 132,352 of JAIGNY010000690.1, forward strand.
ATATATATATATATATATATATATATATATATATATATATATATATATATATATATATATATATATATATATATATATATATATATATATATATATATATATATATATATATATATATATATATATATATATATATATATATATATATATATATATATATATATATATATATATATATATATATATATATATGCTCTTTGCATTATGATACATGCTGTTATTCTAAGCGATATGTACATATATTGCTCATGACATCAAATTCTTACGTCCATTCACCTTTGTTGCTATATTTGGCATGCGTAAGAAACGTTAATAGGAGTAAAGAAACAGAAAACACGTTAAAATAGCTACGAATAAATCAGATATACATAAAAGCGCGATTGACATATTATATTCCAATGAAACACCATATGCAGCCATGCAGTGCAATAATTTATTTTTGTAACCTTACGCTAATTCACGTGTGAAGTTTTATAAACAGGTTGTTCTTAATTCTTATATTCCAAAGAGATGATTTACGATATAAAACACATTTGGTGTTTGACAGCCATTCAACGAATAAAGAAGAAAAGGCTGGTAGCTCAGTCGGCTGAGCGTACGACTGAGATGCTGGAGACCCCAGATTCGAGTTTAACGGCGATTCATAACCAGCGATTTTTCCATAGATATGCAGAACGATATACGCTGACATCATGCGCATGACTTCTGCATGACACCTTCTCCCCCACCCGACCCGACCTTTGTGAAAAGTGGCCATTGCTTGGGTGGCGCTGACCATCCTTCAGAAGCCGTCGGTTCCGATGGTAAGAGTTCCACCCCCTGCCTGACTCTGTAAACACTTCTCGAAAAAAAGCAGGGTGTTATCCAGGTGTTCATTCACTTTCCATCCTGGCAAATTCATCAGGTACACTCTGAAAATAAGTCATTGTGACTTATGTGTGCATATGTCTAAAGGTGAAATACGTGATCATATGCTTAAAAGTGAAATACGTGTGCATATGCCTTAAGTGAAATACAATACATGTGCTGGTCTGTCACTTGTATACAATTATTTTCGTAATTTTAAGTATTTACGGACATTATTTTGCATATTTTGATACATCATCAATTTACAGCAAATTCGTATATTTAGTGCCCAGCAAAGTTTTCCCACTAAAGACACGTTACAAAAGTGGGCACAATATGAACAATTAACTCACATACCACCAAAATAAGTCTAGCTCACTGGGTTTTGGTTTTTTTTTTTTCTTCATACTATATCGTGATGTTTGATAATGTTTTTTTAGATAAAGAGAAAAAACGGAAAAAGTTTTAAAATGCCAAGTGTTTATTGTCCACATCACCAGATCACTGTCCACACTTGAACCAAGTGCACAATGATTAATCGATATTTAGGGACGGTGGGGCTGGAGATAAAACTTAAGCACCCCACCCTTATTAACCATTTTTTTTTTTTTGCTAGGCCAAACAACATATTTCACAAAATGAAGATTTCATACACAGAAAACGCCAGAAATCACAGAGCTTCCACGCCCATGTATAACGACAATGTCATAATTGTTGCATGTAATTAATTTCATCCTGAATATGTTGAGTCCATCTCAAATGCCCCGCCGCCCTTAAATTTTTCAAGTGAGGATTAAAACAAATACTAATAGCAATACCCTACATGTGTTCTCTGCTATTACATTACTATTAAAAGTTCATTAAAATTATTCTTCACACTTAATTCAAATTCAACTTTACTTAAGCGTGATTATCCTCTTTCAAAATCTTTTCACAAAGACAGAATTGTATCATACTAAAGTAAAATCGGGTTGTAATCCAGTTTTACTTCAGTGAAATTGTATTTTAAGTGGAAAGCAATTCACTTACGTAGAATTACATTCTTCCTCAAAGTGTTAAGCGAAATTGGGAGGTAAATGTTAAATTCGCTTCAGGTAAGGAGTAGTACATGCCCTTATGTCGTTAAGTATAACATTTTGGTAGAATCTTGCAAACCATATTTTTCCACTAAATACATCATAAAATCAAATAAAAAATATGGCTTTAATTTGTTTTGGGCGGCCATCTTGGTAGAGTGGCGGCCATTTTGAAATTTGACATCTGAAAATCATATTTTACTAAATATTCAACATTTTTGTTCCATATTACCATTGTAATAATCTGTTTATCGTTCAATGTCAATTCTTTTATATCACACTGAATTGAAATTCAAGATGGCTGCCACATTAAAAATGGCTGCCATATTCAAAATGGCTGCCAAAATAAAAATGGCTGCCAAATTAAAAATTGGCAGCCACTTAAGTAGCCTTTTACCATTGATGTGACATTTATTGTTATTGGAGTGGACCAGGCACAAGAACATGTAAACAAAGTTCACAAAGGTGATGGAGCTGTATCTGGAATCACCAAATGACCGACAGTTAAAAAACCCGGCAAGAGAAGTATATCTATCCATGACTTCAAGAAAGTACTATCAAACTCCAAAGCATTTCTCGAGTATTATGATGAAACAGAATCGAAGTTGTTCAACCTGACAACGATAGCCATATTTATTGACAGCATAGCAGAAACCATACTTGCAACAGAGTCTCGAGGAGAAAAGGCATATAGATTGTTTCTTGAAGAACGGATTTGTGAAAAGAAATTATGTGGAAGAATATGACCAAGGTAAAGGTTTTGGGGTGGAGTGATGCGTGTAAACCATTAAAGACTAACAAAGCTTTGAAATCTGCGGGCATCCATTTCACTAATGGCACGTCATTTGGTAATAGCCAGGTCCTTGGGGAACATAAGATAAAGGATGTAATTAGAACATATGGGTTATCAGCCACCAATCAGCAGTTAATGAAAAGTAATTGCAGACTACACCCACGTCAATACAAAGCACAACAAATACACCATTTAGAACATTTAGGGACATTAAGAGGACTAGCAGTCAATCCAGTATCTGGGAACACAGAGGCACAGATCCCTGACCAGACTGCACCCAATCCAGCAGCTGGGAGCATAGGCACAGCTCCCTGCCCAGACTGCACCGAATTCAGAAGCTGGAAGCATAGGCACAGCTCCCTGACCAGACTGCACCCAATCGAGCAGCTAATAGCATAGGCACAGATTCCTGATCAGACTGCACCCAATCCAACTGCTGGGAGCATAGCCAAACAGATTCCTAACCAGACTGCACCCAATCCAGCAGCTGGGAGCATAAATGCATATTTTCCTGATATTGGAATCTGGTTGGGGTGGGAATTAGGGGTAGGATAAGGGCTGGGGTTGGGGTAGAAGATGGAGTGTTTTTTATATGTATTCCTATTCGATATAATCCTTCTTGTTTCTGTATAAACAGGAGAATTGCTCAGTTGGCAGAGCGCACAACTGAGATGCTGGAGGTCCCGGGTTCAACCCTCAGTCAGGTCCAACTCGATTTTTCCACAGCTATTCAGAAAGATACGCTCGTATGTACGTATGTATACATATGTTTCAAATATATTATGACATGTCTCGGGGGCGTTGTTCTAAAATTTCTGTAGTCTCCTCAACCGTTTCGTTTGATCAATATTCTGTATATCATTTTCATTTTTTGTCTGTAATATATATTAAATTGTATTTTCTACCACTGTAAATATGTTCCGAAGGTTTAAAGAATTGTGTTGCAAATAAAGTGAAGGTGAAGAAACTAGGTTGCACCCATTCCAGTAGCTGTGAGCATAAAACCGAAAATTTCTGACCAGATTTCTGGGAGCATAAATCCGCATATTCCTAACCAGACTGCACCCAATCCAGTAGCTGTGAGCATTAATACACAGACTCCTAACCAGACTGCACCCAATCCAGAAGCTGTGAGCATAAATACACAGATTCCTGACTAGACTGCACCCAATCCAGTAGCTGTGAGCATAAATACACAGATTCCTGACCAGACTGCACCCAATCCAGTAGCTGGGAGCATAAATACACAGATTCCTGACTAGACTGCACCCAATCCAGAAGCTGTGAGCATAAATACACAGATTCCTGACTAGATTGCAACCAATCCAGTAGCTGTGAGCATAAATACACAGATTCCTGACTAGACTGCACCCAATCCAGTAGCTGTGAGCATAAATACACAGATTCCTGACTAGACTGCACCCAATCCAGAAGCTGTGAGCATAAATACACAGATTCCTGACTAGACTGCACCCAATCCAGAAGCTGTGAGCATAAATACACAGATTCCTGACTAGACTGCACCCAATCCAGTAGCTGTGAGCATAAATACACAGATTCCTGACTAGACTGCACCCAATCCAGTAGCTGTGAGCATAAATACACAGATTCCTGACTAGACTGCACCCAATCCAGTAGCTGTGAGCATAAATACACAGATTCCTGACCAGACTGCACCCAATCCAGTAGCTGGGAGCATAAATACACAGATTCCTGACCAGACTGCACCCAATCCAGAAGCTGTGAGCATAAATACACAGATTCCTGACTAGATTGCAACCAATCCAGTAGCTGTGAGCATAAATACACAGATTCCTGACCAGACTGCACCCAATCCAGTAGCTGTGAGTATAAATACACAGATTCCTGACTAGATTGCAACCAATCCAGTAGCTGGGAGCATAAATACACATATTCCTGACCAGACTGCACCCAATCCAGTAGCTGGGAGCATAAATACACAGATTCCTGACTAGACTGCACCTAATCCAGTAGCTGTGAGCATAAATACACAGATTCCTGACTAGACTGCACCCAATCCAGAAGCTGGGAGCATAAATACACAGATTCCTGACTAGACTGCAACCAATCCAGTAGCTGGGAGCATAACTACACAGATTCCTGACCAGACTGCACCCAATCCAGTAGCTGGGAGCATAAATACACAGATTCCTGACTAGACTGCACCCAATCCAGTAGCTGTGAGCATAAATACACAGATTCCTGACCAGACTGCACCCAATCCAGTAGCTGGGAGCATAAATACACAGATTCCTGACCAGACTGCACCGAATCCAGAAGCTGTGAGCATAAATACACAGATTCCTGACCAGACTGCACCCAATCCAGTAGCTGTGAGCATAAATACACAGATTCCTGACAAGACTGCAACCAATCCAGCAACTGGGAACATAAATCCGCAGATGCCTGACCAGACTGCACCCAATCCAGTAGCTGTGAGCATAAATACACAGATTCCTGACAAGACTGCAACCAATCCAGCAACTGGGAACATAAATCCGCAGATGCCTGACCAGACTGCACCCAATCCAGTAGCTGGGAGCATAAATACACAGATTCCTGACTAGACTGCAACCAATCCAGCAACTGGGAACATAAATCCGCAGATGCCTGACCAGACTGCACCCAATCCAGTAGCTGGAAACACACAAGCACAGACGAGCCTGACTATACATCATGTATTTTATTTGATGCAATGGCAGTTGTCCAGAAGCAAGTGCTTTTTTTTTTTATATCGGTTATTAAAAGCTGTGATGACCTGGCCAAACAATTTGTACAAGCAGTAGATAGGAAGTCACAAAAAACATGTGCATATATGTTGTATTTGGTGACTACAGTGTTCAGTATGCCATTTAGGACGCAACTATCAGGAAACTACGCACAAAAGGAAAATCAAAACAGCAGCCAGCAGCCAGCTTGGTTATAAAGACGAGGATGTAACTCCCATAAAAGACTTTGTCAATTTCCTCAGCAGTATATTATACCAAGACGAAGCTCAGCAGTATATACCAAGATGAAGCTCAGCAGTATACACCAAGACGAAGCTCAGCAGTCTATACCAAGATGGAGCTCAGCAGTATATATACCAAGACGAAGCTCAGCAGTGTATACCAAGACGAAGCTCAGCAGTGTATACCAAGATGGAGCTCAGCAGTATATATACCAAGACGAAGCTCAGCAGTGTATACCAAGATGGAGCTCAGCAGTATATATACCAAGACGAAGCTCAGCAGTATATACCAAGACGAAGCTCAGCAGTATATACCAAGACGAAGCTCAGCAGTGTATACCAAGATGGAGATCAGCAGTATATATACCAAGACGAAGCTCAGCAGTATATACCAAGACGAAGCTCAGCAGTATATACCAAGACGAAGCTCAGCAGTGTATACCAAGATGGAGCTCAGCAGTATATATACCAAGACGAAGCTCAGCAGTGTATACCAAGACGAAGCTCAGCAGTATATACCAAGATGAAGCTCAGCAGTATATACCAAGACGAAGCTCAGCAGTGTATACCAAGATGGAGCTCAGCAGTATATATACCAAGACGAAGCTCAGCAGTATATACCAAGACGAAGCTCAGCAGTATATACCAAGACGAAGCTCAGCAGTATATACCAAGACGAAGTTCAGTAGTATATACCAAGACGAAGCTCAGCAGTTTATACCAAGACGAAGCTCAGCAGTATATACCAAGACGAAGCTCAGCAGTATATACCAAGACGAAGCTCAGCAGTATATACCAAGACGAAGCTCAGCAGTATATACCAAGACGAAGCTCAGCAGTATATACCAAGACGAAGCTCAGCAGTATATACCAAGACGAAGCTCAGCAGTATATACCAAGACGAAGCTCAGCAGTATATACCAAGACGAAGCTCAGCAGTATACACCAAGACGAAGCTCAGCAGTATATACCAAGACGAAGCTCAGCAGTGTATACCAAGACGAAGCTCAGCAGTATATACCAAGACGAAGCTCAACAGTGTATACCAAGACGAAGCTCAACAGTATATATACCAAGACGAAGCTCAGTAGTATAAACCAAGACGAAGCTCAGCAGTATATACCAAGACAAAGCTCAGTAGTATATACCAAGACGAAGCTCAGCAGTGTATACCAAGACGAAGCTCAGTAGTATGTACCAAGACGAAGCTCAGCAGTATATACCAATACGAAGCTCAGCAGTATATACCAAGACGAAGCTCAGCAGTATACACCAAGACGAAGCTCAGCAGTGTATACCAAGACGAAGCTCAACAGTGTATACCAAGACGAAGCTCAGCAGTGTATACCAAGACGAAGCTCAGCAGTGTATACCAAAACGAAGCTCAACAGTATATACCAAGACGAAGCTCAGCAGTATACACCAAGACGAAGCGCAGCAGTATATACCAAGACGAAGCTCAACAGTGTATACCAAGATGAAGCTCAACAGTGTATACCAAGACGAAGCTCAGCAGTATATACCAAGACGAAGCTCAGCAGTGTATACCAAGACGAAGCTCAGCAGTATATACCAAGACGAAGCTCAGCAGTATATACCAAGACGAAGCTCAGCAGTATATACCAAGACGAAGCTCAGCAGTATATACCAAGACGAAGCTCAGCAGTATATACCAAGACAAAGCTCAGCAGTATATACCAAGACGAAGCTCAGCAGTATATACCAAGACGAAGCTCAGCAGTATATACCAAGACGAAGCTCAGCAGTGTATACCAAGACGAAGCTCAACAGTATATACCAAGACGAAGCTCAGCAGTATATACCAAGACGAAGCTCAACAGTGTATACCAAGACGAAGCTCAGCAGTATATACCAAGACGAAGCTCAACAGTGTATACCAAGACGAAGCTCAGCAGTATATACCAAGACGAAGCTCAGCAGTATATACCAAGACGAAGCTCAGCAGTGTATACCAAGACAAAGCTCAGCAGTATATACCAAGACGAAGCTCAGCAGTATCTACCAAGACGAAGCTCATCAGTGTATACCAAGACGAAGCTCAGCAGTATATACCAAGACGAAGCTCAGCAGTGTATACCAAGACGAAGCTTAGCAGTATATACCAAGACGAAGCTCAGCAGTATATACCAAGACGAAGCTCAGCAGTATATACCAAGACGAAGCTCAGCAGTATATACCAAGGCGAAGCTCAGCAGTATATACCAAGACGAAGCTCAGCAGTATATACCAAGACGAAGCTCAGTAGTATATACCAAGACGAAGCTCAGCAGTTTATACCAAGACGAAGCTCAGCAGTATATACCAAGACGAAGCTCAGCGCTGCACAATGTCGATTGCACTGAGTTCTCCGTGTGTGAATCTATCTCTGAAAATTGTACAAATATTACAGGTTACGCATGACTCAGAATTTGAATTTTACCTCAGCTGTCAGTCGTGTTAGTTCATGTGTACTTAGACAATACCTCAGTAGTGTTTTAGGGTTTGTGGCGATTCCAGATACACCTCCATTACCTTGGTGAACTTTGTTAACATGTTCTTGTGCTTGCTTGGTCCCCTCCAATAGCAGTAAATGCTATTGGATTGTTCTTTACAGTAAAGCTACCCTGTGCAAAGTCATCGCAGACCTCAGGGTTGTTAAGTTACAGCTGTCACACCAAGATATACACCAATGGTAAAATGCTACTTCGGTAGCAGCCATTTTTAATTTGGCGGACAATTTTCAATTAGGCAGCCATTTTTAATTTATCAGCCATTTTGAATGTGGCGGCCATCATAAATTACCGCGTGTAATTATATCCATTTGATATAACAGAATTGACATTAAACGAAAAATAGATTATTACTAAGTAATATGAAACACCAAGATATACACCCAAAAATGCTACCTATGTGGCAGCCATTTTTAATTTGGCAGCCATTTTTAATTTGGCAGCCATTTTTAATTTAAGAGCAATTTTTGATTTGGCAGCTAGATTGAATTATGTGATATAACAAAATTGACATTGAACGAAAAAACATAAGATTATTACAAAGTAATAAGAGAAATGTGAAATATTGGGTAAAATATAATTTTTGGATGTCAAATTTCAAAATGGCAGCCAATCTACCAAGATGGCCGCAAAAATAATTGAAACCATATTTTGTTTAATATTTTATAATGTACTATGTCGGAAAAGTATGGTTTGCAAGATTCTACCAAAAAATTCCAGTCAACCTCTTACCATGACACAAGGGGTATACAGTAGAGGTCTCGTTAATATAAATCACATGTGTTAAAATGAATATATATGAACTCGCCTATGGAAGTCTAACATGCACAATTCAGAGCAATTTGGAGCAGAAACATGTTCAGAATCCCGATGGGTCAACTGCAACTGGCTTATATTCAGTCTCTGTTAATAGGCCTTTTTGCATTTAGCCGTCACATACCAATGGCAGGGGTGAGACGAGTGCGTTTACACACCCACAGAACGCCAACTTAGGTACAAAAATCTAAAGCATAATTTATTTTTTGAATAAAAATATAAAACAAATTGTTGTTATATAATACTACATTATCCCATATACCTGTTATCCCTGTGCAATTTTGAGATTTTCCTGCACCTTTCTGATTTAGTTTTACACCAAAGAAGAGAAAAAAGCGCCTAACTTAAGAAAGTGCCACCCCACCGGGAATAATCATGGCTACGGACCTAAGGGCCCGGAATTCATCAGCCCCTGTTGACCATCCCCTGTTGACCACCCCACCCTCATACTTTCCCTGAACATGCTACTGGCTTATTTCTCACCTTTCTAAAAGTAGGCACATTAATTAAATAATCTTCACACGATGCTTATTGGATACTAACACTAATATCCCCACATGCAACATGCACGATATAACTCTTATCACCAAGATTCCATAAGTGCAATGACCGATTATGCTCATCTCGTGGTGATCATGCATATGCATAGATAACATACCAATCGTGTTCTTTTTTCATAGAAGGAATTGTCTCCTCTGACATCCTCTTCCTCGTCAATGACTGTACCGCCAGCATTTAATAAGTGGCCTCCCATACTAAACATTGCTCCAGGTGCTTGCATGACATTGCCTGTTAAATTGGTGAGGTGGTTGCGAGTTGCGGAAACCAAAGCTTCAGCACCCATGAACTTCGGAATTCCTATTCCAAACACTTGAGAGCCATCATTTTCCGGCTCCTTCCATTTGTAAGAAAACAAAAAATCAGAACTGAAACAATCAACATGGCTGTTGGTTTTTTTTTTTTTGTGTGGTTTTTTTGGCAATATACGCCTACTACAGATTATTTATCATCTTTAAAAACGGACGTCGGGAGGGGAACGCGCGTAAAGTGCAATGTATTGAAATACAAGGCAAACAGTCATCCACAATGGATGAAATGCATAAAAGTGCAAATTTAAAGCATTTTCAGGTTTCTGGGTCTACTTGGTTTCTTCTTTCGCCTAAAGGTTTTTGGGGCCACTTGCTCCCTGGAGCCACTTGGTTTCCCCTATTGCCTATAGGTTTCTCGGTCAACTTGGTTTCTCCTTTCGCCTATGGATTTTTTGGGCCACTTGGTTTCTCCTATCGCATATAGGTTTCTGGGTCCACTTGGTTTCTCCTTTCGCCTATAGGTTTTTGGGGCCACTTAGTTTCTCCTTATGCTTATAGGTTTCTGGGGCAACTTGATTTCTCCTATCGCCTACAGGTTTCTGGTTCCACTTGGTTTCTCCTTTCACCTATGGATTTTTGGGGCCACTTGGTTTCTCCTATCGCATATAGGTTTCTGGGTCCACTTGGTTTCCCCAATCGCCTATAGGTTTCTGGAGCCACTTGGTTTCTCCTTTCGCCTATAGGTTTCTAGAGCCACTTGGTTTCTTCTATCGCCTATAGGTTTCTGGAACCACTTGGTTTCTCCTATCGCCTATAGGTTTCTGGAACCACTTGGTTTCTCCTATCGCCTATAAGATGTTGGAGCCACTGGGTTTCTCCTATCGCCTATAGGTTTCTGGGGCCACTTCGACAATGATTTCTGAAGGCTTCTTCCCTCAGTTATGTCCTTTTCACAACAGGGGCAGATTTTTTCGATGATAATTTTTTACCATGAGATAATTCTTAGTCACAGTTTATGTAAATTATGAACATTTCAATCAATTTTGGGGAAATCCCTTTCCTTTGTAAAATTTCCTTCATTTTCGTGTCATTTTTCTTCCATTTTCGGTATATTTTTAAGTTTTTTGTAAGTTTCCTACATTTTGGGACATTTTTCCCCCAGTTTTTGTTAAATTTTCTTCAATTTTCGGTGTATTTCCTTCAATGTTTGGGAACAGTCTTTCAATTTTGGGCAATTTCTCTTATTCTCGTGCAATTTTCTTCAATTGTCGGAAAATTTTCTTCATTTTATGTATATTTTTCTACGATTTTTGGTAAATTTCTTTCAAATTTCGGTAAATTTCCTTCATTTTGGGGCATTTTAATCCAATTTTTGATAAACTTTTTTCAATTTGATGTGTTTTCATTCAATTTTTGGGAAATTTCTATCATTTTGAGGCAATTTTTAATCGATAATCGGTCAATTTTCGGATATATTTCCCTCATGTTGAAGCAATTTTGTCTTTCAATTATGGGCAATTTCCTTAATTCTCGTGCAATTTTTTTCAATTTCCTTTATTTTGGGGTAAATTTTCTTCAATTTTCGGTATAATTCCTTCCTTTAAGAGCAATTTTTTTGGCAACTTTTGGTAAATTTTCCTCAATTTTCGGGCAATTTCCTTTAATGGTTGGGAAATTTCCTTCATTTTGGGGCAATTTGCATTCAATTTTTTGTTCATAATTCCCCTATCGAAAGAAAAGCTTTCAGCTATTCAGTACTTTTCTCTCTGCGCCCAAATTATAAGACTCTGCACACTTGTTCCAATCTGCCAATATCTTGTATTAATCATGACAAAACTGCTCATAAAACACGTTATCACGCCCCTACTGACATTTATCTTAGCTACGCTTCTGTTCCACAGGTCATTAGTAGTGAACTATCAATACGTTAATTTCTCATCATGACCTGTCAAAGTTCTTCACAAACTTCAGTTGGATAAATGTTCTTTCATCTTTAGCAACATTTTCCGTCTTTTTTATTAGTGAAATTGCCGAATTTTTTAAAAATAAATCGACATTTTCGGAAGAGAAAAATGATTGAATTTTCGGAAAAGTAAAAAGTTTTTTCGAAAAATTAGCAAGCTTTTTTCGGAAATCAACAAATTCATAATTGCCCTTTTTAAGAAAAATTGTTGTATTTTCGGGAAATTTGAATTAAAAGTTGGAAAATTAACATTTTCGCAATTTTCTGATTTCTTTAGTCCATTTACTTGGTTGTCGGGATTTTTCTGTCAGCAAATAAATTTGTATTCTCTGTAATTCACAGTAGCACTGTAAATGCCAAGGCCTCTTGTTAACACGTTTTAGTAATAATTTACCCACATACTAAACAAACTTATAAAATAAAACTATCGCCATTATTAACATGTTTGCTGGTAATGTCTTTATGCTAATATTAGGTGAATGCGTTAAAAGTGGAAAGGCTATCTGCCTTAAGCACTAAAGTTTGAAGACCAATGTTTATGAGAGACAAATTGGTATAACACCATAGTGTTAATACCGAGTCACGTGTTTGAGTTCGCGGGCACAATTAATTGGCGCGCGCAGCAGACGTTTTATTTGGAGTCGGACGCGTGACGGTCTTTCTTGTGTGGGTACAGTACGTGCGTATGAGCTAATTCAAGGTAATTCGCCCTCAAAAAATTGTCTTGACAAACCGGAACTCACCCAAAACGTTGCAAAAGGTAACGCAATTTTTCATACTGCGTAGCTGCAAACCACTGATTTGGACGGTTTGCAGCTGCGCAGACTATAAAATTTCGTGACCTTTTGCCAAATTCTGGGGAAGTTCTGGTTCGTTGCGTAGCTGCAAACCACTGATTTGGACGGTTTGCAGCTGCGCAGACTATAAAATTTCGTGACCTTTTGCCAAATTCTGGGGAAGTTCTGGTTCGTGGAAACAATTCGCAGACGGAGAATACAACTTTTTATAAGCCTACATTTTCTATACTTAAAGTAACTAGGGTCTAATCGGATATTGCAGTTGTAGGTCCACCTATCGTATGTTTTCGTAGTGAACTGCACTTCATCTTGTGTGTGTGATTGAGCTCAAACTTTATCAAAATTAAATTGATAATATCAGCTTGGATGAGTTAGCGGCTAGTAATAGTATAGGCCTACTAACGTTAGGATAGTACTAACGTACGTTTAATGTTAGGCCTTCCAAGTTTCACCGTTAGGCCTTAGTTAGGTTAGTGCAGTAAATGCGATTTTTTTTGGAACTTCTATCGTAATGGAAGACATAATATCCATGCAAATTTCTTAAAGCTGCTGGCTACAGATCGGAAAGGAAATTTCCTGGTTGTTGCCTAGTTGAGACGTGTCTTGAAAAAATTTGTGACAATTTGTTAAGTTGCAGGACTAGACCCTAGGCCTAACGTTATAAGATCCATTGCAGCATCCGCAATGCAACAGAATCATTAGTTCTTCTGTTACTGGTTTATTACATCTTGGATCTAAATTATCCCGCGATAATTGGAAAACTGTTGGGATTTTTGCAACAACATCTTCTCAATAAGCCCTACCTGTTTTTAAGGTATCCAACTTCAATAAGTTTTGTCATAAGATTCGTATGTTGAGTGAGGATGTGCCTTACGTACATTGACAATCCCTTATGGTAAGATTTTTTATTATAAGATTTTTTTAAAGAAAGTTAATCTCGAATTATTTTAAAGCTTTGTCTAGACTTACGTGTATGTTAAGTGAGGATGCCTGGATGGGTAATGTGCCATATAAAGTACAAGAGGGCAATTCCTTTAAGAGGTATCAGATATTTTAAGAAAGTTAATTCGGAATTTTTAGTACAATGATAAAACTTACATTGTTTCTTTAAAAGTGTTATGTGTAAATGTAGGTTAAGTAAGAAGTGTTAGAAATTAGGAACAATTAGGTTGTTTTTTATGTGTATTAAGGTGGCCTTATTGGCTACATGTAAGTCAAAATTCAGATTTCCTTCAAATTAATATATATTATAGCCCTTTGTCTGAAGAATCTGAAACAAAAATTTGTAATTCAATCGGTCGTTCGGTGCTAGAGATATGGCATGTCAAAGTGACATGAAACCAACAAATTGGCAACTTGGTCCAATTGCTAGGAAATTGTCTAATAATGTGTGCATTATGCATAAAATATGTAAACTAAAGTTTTCAGGTATAATTAGATGAGACATGATGGTGTGGCTTGGTATATGGGTAGTGCACAAAGTATGCTTAAAACCTGTGGTTGCGTTTGGCATATTTCGATAATTAATTAGGCCAACTAATTGGAGGGGGAGGGGGTCGTGAGTGTAATGCTATTGCGATGAAGGGCTTTATTACTTAATTTTGCACTCCAGGAGTTTCTTTATTGTCGTATATGAAATTTCCCCAATATTTTTCAAAAAGTGGTATTATAAATTGATATATTTAAGCTAAACAATGAAGTGAAGGCTACGCGTCGGCCTCTCCAATATCTTAAGGGCTCCTACACTCTAAAAACACATTGGTTAAATTTAACCACGAAAATGTAAATTTTCAACCAGGATCAATGTCTCGAAGTCACCAACATATTCCTCATTATTATGACCAGGATTTCCTGGTCAATCATGTTAACCACTTCCTGGTCATGTTGACCAGGAATTTCCATGTCAATTTTAGCAATAATTGGGGTTGATTTGAACACTTTATCCTGGTCACTATTAAATTTCACCTGTGGAAATATCCATGTAAGTATCTTACTATTATCTAATATAGAATAAAAACCTAGCAACATTAAGCATTTTCGAAGGTAGATTTGAAAATCTCTTCGCAATTTAAATTGCTATGGAGATAATTATTGAATAGTACTGTACTGGTTGTACTGTACTGTAAAATAGCTGTAGCCTAACGAGTATCAAGCCTAATGTTGAATAGCGACATCCGTTAGTAAATGTTTCGTATAATGTCTTTGCTATAATCAAATGCATGGCAATTTAATTCCGAAAAGAAATGACAGATTACCTTCGAAAATACTTTAGAATGTTTCCAGGTTGCATTGTATTGGTTTCCTGCAACCAAGTTAATAGCATCGACAATGGAACTTGTTCACCGTTTCACAGCTAGCCTATAGCTTGCGTGCACGTGATCACGTGGGGATCTAGGATGTTTGTAACTTAGCAACAAATCTCTGTGTTAACACTTTCCTGGTTAAATGTCAAACTTTTGCGCTGTCATGACAGCGCCTGCGCCGGGTATTTTACCAGCCAACTTGCAGTCTAACATTTTTGCTCATCAAGTAACCAGGAAAATCTAAATATTGTGTTTTAAGAGTGTACGACCCTTAAGCCTAGCTGAAACTCGCATGAGACAAAGCTCTTTTTTCTTCTACGCTGCTAACTTTTTTTTAAAGAATATACGCTCCATTCATTTATCCATTCAATTACCAACACTACAATATGGCGTAACAAATATGCATACATGAACATAATTAGCATAATGAACAGATGAAAGCAAAACGCGTGATTAGCATTAGGGTGAAACTTTGCAAATGAAGAGGTGCAGTGACTTAAACCCTGTGGGGTTCAAGAAAGACAACTTTGACACCAAAGGTCGAATGTCTGGCTTGAGCAGGAGGTGGATTATCTAATGTTGATGGTTTTTCTTCATGAAAAATTGCTCCAGAGAAAGCAAAATGTCTACCACAGAAGGCCATTAAAAGTTAACTTAATTTTGGGGAAGGAATATAAATAATTTCACCACTTTAAAAACGTACTCCTCCTCCAAGGGAGATGTTCACTGCAGGAATATAGACGGTGGGGTTCACTCGATATTTCATTACCAAAACCGACGTAATCTTTTTTTCTTTTTTTCTACAACTTAAAATTGATCTTGTGAAACCCATCTGTTTCTCTATATCAAAAAAGCTTTAAAAGTGTTCCATTGTTTATAGGCCTATATTTATTTAATAAAATTAATTGTGGCACCAAGTGACAAGGGGTCGAGTAGCCATGTCAGAGGTCCCGAGTGACCGAGGAAAATAATGAGCGCTACCCATTGCATTAGCATCCATATATATGTGGTAAAACAGGCGTCACCAAGCGATTATACAAATTGTAACGTAAATTGTTTTTCGAATAATTTTCATGCACCATGATTAGTTTAAGCCCTCGCTGTCCAAGTATCAAATTCGTATGCTTGTAGAAAAGACCCATGTTACGTCACCACCACTCCCCTTTTCCAGCGATTATAAGAAGCTTCTATGCTATGGGCCAGATACACTCCACGCGCACCCCCCCCCCCCTTCCTCCCCTCCTCAACCCCCACAACTCTTCGAACCAATATTTTTCATTAGAATATTAGTCTGCATAATGGCGGAAAAAGACAAAATGGCCGCCAAGTTGAGAAAAATGCAAATAAATAATTGAAATTAAATTAGGTAGGCCTAATATATGATTCTGCTTTTATTTCATGCATATTAATACATATTTCATATCTGGTATTTTTTGGAACATTTTCGGTCATCCAAGAGGGTGGAAAAAACAAAATAGTTATATTTCAAAGGTAATTTCATGTCAATTCAACAAAGCCATGACACCCACCATCTTAAGTTTCCTTGAAACTTAGCATATGTATTGGAAATTATGTATATATAGAACATTCCCCAATGTTTAGCTTAATACATTTTACTGTTTTTAAGATATGAACATTCAAAGCTAGCCTATTTTCTTGGAAATGGCGGCCATTTTGAATTTTTATCGAATACAAAAATGTACACAATTTTTTGCCCATGAGTACTATGGATCTAAAACTGGTTGCCAGGCTTGTTTTGGGGGTGTAAAACTCGATAATGGCACTTACAATTCTTCTCTCAGGGTAAGAATTAATGTAGATATTTTCATTTGAACTCAATTGTTCATGTTTTCATGTCTTCCAGGGTTCCGCTAGGGCAATTCGTTAGGTGCGTAACCAGCCAGAGAATGGCCGTAGCGGAACCCTGGGAGACATGAAAACATGAAAAATTGAGTTTAATTGAAATTATCAACATAAATGCTTACCCTGGCAGAATCTAAAGTGCAATTACATTTTTGTACTCGATACAAATTCAAAATGGCCGTCATTTTCAACAAAATAGGCCCAAAATAGGCGTACTTAGAATGTCCATATCTCAGAAACGGTAAAAGGTATAAAACTACAATTTTGGGATGTGCTAAATTTTAAGGAAACCTAACATGGTGGGTGTCATGGCCTTGTTGAAATGACATGGAATGACCCCTAAAATATAACCCTTTTGTCAGCCATTTTGTTTTTCCGCCATCTTGGATGATGAAAAATGTTCCGAAAAGGAGCTAAATGTAAATTAAGTATTAACATGCATGAAATTAAAGCAAAATTATAATATCATAGTACCAAATTTAATTTCAATCATTATTTATTTGCATTTCTCTTAACTTGGCGGCTATTTTGTCTTTTTCCGCCATTTTGAATAGTGCAGACCAACATTTTTACTGTTACCAGTTGAAAAAGTGTTCAGTGGATCCTAAGACTTAAAAAAAATATTGGTTTGGAGAGCTGTGGTGGAAGGGAAGGGGAGGGGGTGCGCGTGGAGTGCAACTGGCCCATGGCCTACTGGTAGTGCGCTACACGTTTCCGCATTACCTTGGTCGATGTACGTTTCTCGAAAAGCGAACCAGTTGGACGAACATGTAAGCTCGTTTGTGGCTGAAAGTCTACTCCCCATGGCTCAGCCGTCGCGTCTTGTTTCATTAAATGTAACGAGATTGATCTAGTGAATCTCTTTAATGACGAGGTAAAACGTGAGTTCGAATCTTCAGGCTCGGACGAAAAAAAGTTGAGGGACAATGTCGACTGCAGCTACAAGGATAACACACATATTTTTTTCTTTCTTTATGAAATTTACTCGTAAATTTACATGATGCGAAATAAGCTTATTCCAATCAGGTAAAGAAACCGAGTGTTTGACGTCACTCTTCTGCAGTAGATTTTCTAAACCAGTCATTTGGAAGCAATTTTTGAACTTCAATTTCGACTGCAGGTATCAGAATTATAATTATTTCTTCACTTCTGTTGCTATCAAGGCCGCCTACACTATTAGGGCAACGGATGTAATCTCCACATGTGATAAAGTAGTTTCTCCCATCTGCCCATTGCACGGAGCAAGAGACATTTAAAGTTTTGTTCTTTTTTCTAAAAGCGAACAATTTGTTTTTGTCTTTAAGCGTGCCATTGATCCCCAGGTTTGTATAGGCCATTCGCGTCTAACTTTTTCATGAAGACTCAGACACAAAGCGTCGTCGTTTGGGGCTTCGTCCCAGCAATTTTCAGGAGTAGGCGTCCCTGACTACTGTGCACATCTAGTCACTATTTGATCTTATGTCGGGATAGATAAACCATACAATTCAAAATCTATTATTGGTCACAATATGTAAACATATTTAATCTAACCAATCAATAAATGCCACCAAAATGACGTCACTTACATACAGTTTTTAATGTACAGCGATTATCTTGGAATGAGATTCCCTCGTTAAACAAATGGCATAATAAAGTGACGAGCAACAACTATCATAATAATGTGACGAACAACAAATAACATAATAAAGTGACGAGCAACAAATAACATAATAAAATGACGAGCAATAAATAACATACAAGTGATAAACAACAAATTACATAATACAGTGATAAACAACAAATAAGATAATAAAGTGACTAACAACAAATAACATAATAAAATGACGAGCAACAAATAACATACAAGTGATAAACATCAAATAACATAATACAGTGACGAGCAACAAATAACATAATAAAGTGACGAGCAACATATAACATAATAAAGTGACGAGCAACAAATAACATACAAGTGACGAGCAACAAATAACATAATAAAGTGACGAGCAACAAATAACATAATAAAGTGACAAGCAACAAATAACAGAATAAAGTGACGAGCAACAAATGACATAATAAAGTGACGAGCAACAAATTACAGAATAAAGTGACGAGCAACAAATAACAGAATAAAGTGACGAGCAACAAATAACAGAATAAAGCGACGAGCAACAAATAACATAATAAAGTGACGAGCAGCAAATACCAGAATAAAGTGACGAGCAACAAATAACAGAATAAAGTGACGAGCAAAAAATAATATAATAAAGTGACGAGCAACAAATAAGAGAATAAAGTGACGAGCAACAAATAACACAATAAGGTGACGAGCAACAAATAACAGAATAAAGTGACGAGCAACAAATAACATAATAAAGTGACTAGCAACAAATAACAGAATAAAGTGACGAACAACTTACCTTTGTAGTCTTAGCTTCAAAAGCAGACGTTTCGGGTCTCCCTTTTCCCAAACCAAAAAGTGACGATGAATTTTCTCCTTCGTCCTTTTTACCGAAACCAATAAATTTTCCAGCTCCACCTAAAAGGTTTGATACCTTACGATTAAGAGAAAAAGTATTATGTGGGTGCAAAAATCAGCACAGCAATCAGCTTGCAGTTTTAATAAAAATAAGAGAATATGTGCACAAAAACTCAGCAAAGTATGAAACTTTTCACTCTCACATTTTGAAGTCAATTATATATCCTGTCAACTTGTTCAGGATAAAAAAAATAAGGTAATTTATGGCATTCGAGCAGGCGTTGCTTTCAAAATATGCAAAATAGAGGTGAGTATTGCTGATGACCTGTCTTTGCTTTTGTTTTGCTTTTTAGACTTTCAGATTCAGTTTTACGGCTGCACAATGTCAAACATATCACCAGCATGAGTAATGTGGATGGCTTAGAAGGGCCTGAAGCATGGGTTGGGGACAAGCCTATTCTTCCCAAGAAGGGCATGAAGCATGGGTTGGGGACAAGCCTATTCTTCCCAAGAAGGGCATGAAGCATGGGTTGGGGACAAGCATATTCTTCCCAAGAAGGGCATGAAGCATGGGTTGGGGACAAGCATATTCTTCCCAAGAAGGGCATGAAGCATGGGTTGGGGACAAGCCTATTCTTCCCAAGAAGGGCCTGAAGCATGGGTTGGGGACAAGCCTATTCTTCCCAAGAAGGGCATGAAGCATGGGTTGGGGACAAGCATATTCTTCCCAAGAAGGGCATGAAGCATGGGTTGGGGGCAAGCCTATTCTTCCCAAGAAGGGCATGAAGCATGGGTTGGGGACAAGCCTATTCTTCCCGTGAAGGGCATGAAGCATGGGTTGGGGACAAGCCTATTCTTCCTAAGAAGGGCATGAAGCATGGGTTGGGGACAAGCCTATTCTTCCCAAGAAGGGCATGAAGCATGGGTTGGGGACAAGCATATTCTTCCCAAGAAGGGCATGAAGCATGGGTTGGGGACAAGCCTATTCTTCCCAAGAAGGGCATAAAGCATGGGTTGGGGACAAGCCTATTCTTCCCAAGAAGGGCCTGAAGCATGGGTTGGGGACAAGCCTATTCTTCCCAAGAAGGGCATGAAGCATGGGTTGGGGACAAGCATATTCTTCCCAAGAAGGGCATGAAGCATGGGTTGGGGGCAAGCCTATTCTTCCCAAGAAGGGCATGAAGCATGGGTTGGGGACAAGCCTATTCTTCCCAAGAAGGGCATGAAGCATGGGTTGGGGACAAGCCTATTCTTCCCAAGAAGGGCATGAAGCATGGGTTGGGGACAAGCCTATTCTTCCTAAGATGGGCATGGGCTGGGGACAAGCCTATTCTTCCCAAGAAGGGCATGAAGCATGGGTTGGGGGACAAGCCTATTCTTCCCAAGAAGGGCATGAAACATGGGTTGGGGACAAGCCTATTCTTTCCAAGAAGGGCATGAAGCATGGGTTGGGGACAAGCCTATTCTTCCTAAGATGGGCATGGGCTGGGGACAAGCCTATTCTTCCCAAGAAGGGCATGAAGCATGGGTTGGGGGACAAGCCTATTCTTCCCAAGAAGGGCATGAAACATGGATTGGGGACAAGCCTATTCTTCCCCCAAAAAACAAATTTAGTACAAAGAATATTCCACTAATTCGCCATATATACACGAAGTGTATCAAACAAGATGTAGATCTAAGTTTGAGAAGAATTCACGGATAATATTATGTGCAGTAGTTGCCATTTATAAGGAACATTATGCAATAGTTTGTTTAAATAATCTTTGTTAAAATATTTCAAAACACATGTAAGGTTAGTGTGCTAAAATATACATAAAATCAGTGGCAAACACTGCAACACTTCAGTCAAGCAATCCAAATATATCAGGAATATAATAAAAGGCAATTTTTTGTCTGTCACTTTTTTACCAGGAAGTTTTTAGTTGATTGACGAACTTGAGTAATGTGGATGGCAAAGAAGGACATAAAGCCATAAGTAATGTGGATGTCCTACAATGACATTATGTATGAGTAATGTGGATAGGATGGTCAAGAAGGACATGAAGCAAGAGTAATGTGGATGGTCAATAAGGGCATGAAGCATGAGTAATGTGGATGGCCAAGAAGGGTATGAAGCATGAGTATTGTGGATGACCAAGAAGGACATGAAGTGTGAGTAATGTGGATCGATGGCCAAGAAGGACATGAAGCAAGAGTAATGTGGATGGCCAAGAAGGACATGAAGCATGAGTAATGTGGATGGCCAAGAAGGACATGATGCATGAGTAATGTGGTTGGCCTAGAACTTAGGGCATGAAGTGTGAGTAATGTGGATGGCCAAGAAGGACATGAAGTGTGAGTAATGTGGATGGCTAAGAAAGACATGAAGCATGAGTAATGTGGATGGCCAAGAAGGACATGAAGTGTGAGTAATGTAGATGACGAAGAAGGACATGAAGTGTGAGTAATGTGGATGGTCAAGAAGGATATGAAGTGTGAGTAATGTGGTTGGCCAACAAGGACGTGAAGTGTGAGTAATGTAGATGGCCAAGAAGGACATGAAGTGTGAGTAATGTGGATGACTAAGAAAGACATGAAGCATGAGTAATGTGGATGGCCAAGAAGGACATGAAGTGTGAGTAATGTAGATGACGAAGAAGGACATGAAGTGTGAGTAATGTGGATGGTCAAGAAGGACATAAAGTGTGAGTAATGTGGATGGCCAACAAGGACGTGAAGTGTGAGTAATGTAGATGGCCAAGAAGGACATGAAGTGTGAGTAATGTGGATGGCCAAGAAGGACATGAAGCAAGAGTAATGTGGATGGCCAAGAAGGGTATGAAGCATGAGTAATGTGGATGGCCAAGAAGGACATGAAGCAAGAGTAATGTGGATGGCCAAGAAGGGCATGAAGCATGAGTAATGTGGATGACCAAGTAGGACATGAAGTGTGAGTAATGTGGATGGCCAAGAAGGACATGAAGTGTGAGTAATGTGGATGGCCAAGAAGGACATGAAGCATGAGTAATGTGGATGGCCAAGAAGGACATGAAGCAAGAGTAATGTGGATGGCCAAGAAGGGCATGAAGCATGAGTAATGTGGATGACCAAGTAGGACATGAAGTGTGAGTAATGTGGATGGCCAAGAAGGACATGAGCAATAAATAATGTGGATGGCCAAGAAGGACATGTAACAAGAGTAATGTGGATGGTCAAGAAGGGCATAAAGCATGAGTAATGTGGATGGCCAAGAAAGACATAAAGTGTGAGTAATGTGGATGACGAAGAAGGACATGAAGTGTGAGTAATGTGGATGGCCAAGAAGGACATGAGCAATAAGTAATGTGGATGGCAAAAAATGATAAGAGGCAAGTTAATAGATGACAGACAATCACGTTAGTGAAATAATTGATAATTACCAAATAGAATAAGACTCGATTAATGAAAAAAAGAATGACAAACAGAACGTTTCCATTACATAATTGATTATCGACTATATGAAAATACTACAATTTTAAAGAAATCTGGTCAATTTCATCAATAATAAACTTTCTTATTACTTTCTTGAAAGAAGGGGACTTGATAATATTACAAATTATTTCAATGCAAGCAAAACGCGTTTACTATTAGCAGTAACACCTATATCCTTCGTAAAGGTACAGGGTCATTCCATCTCAAATCACCCAATTTGTTTTAATTAATCCCCTGTATCTCGAATTTTGATACAATTTGGTGTGCAGGTATGATATATATATAAAGAAATGGAACAATCCAGAATTTTAGCGAAATCGGACTTGCGGTTCTAAAGTTATAGCCCTTTAAAAGTGCCAAAAAATGGCGAAAATCGTAAAAATGGGCGTGGCCGATACTTTTTAAAGTAAACCCCCTCCATCAAATTTGGACCTACACTTCTTGATTTATGACACTTTAAAAATTGTCGGCCACGCCCATTTTCACGATTTTTGGCCATTTTTAAGTTTCAACCGTTGGTCCGATCGATTTCGCTTAAATTTTGGATTTTTCTATTTCTTTAGATACCATATCTACGCACGAAATTGCATCAAAATCTGAGACATGGGGGTAATTTGCATTAGGTGATCTGGCACGGAATGACTCTACAGAAATTGCAACATTTACCTTCCCACCAACAGAATCCAGAAATGAATTCTCATCATCGAATCCGTCCTCTTTTATTAGTTCTCTTTGAATATACTTTAAGACGTCCACGTGACCCTGAGCTGCAGCGCAGTGGATGATAGTTAGGCCTTGCTGTATTGGCAAAACAAAACACGTGACACATAACCATCCAATCCATGAAACAGGTTATTGTTGATTTTAATCATTCAAAAATGGTCAGCACTCTTTGAGGTGATTGCCTATTCGCCAAAAACTGTCGACATCACTCCCAACTAATATCAAAACATACGTCACATTCAATGCTTTTAAAACCTTGGAAAAATTAACTAACATAACGTAGTAAAATCGAATTTGAATTGAAGCTAAGATAGCTTGGCATACAGATCTGAAATAAGAAATTAAGGCTATAAGACATAAACAACAGAGACTTAATAAATGAATATCGTACACAAGTTAGGTTGCTATAAGAGGTTAAAAGTATATAACATATAAGAAAAATCAAAAAGACTGAAAATGAAGGTCTTAGATTATGTTTTTAAGGAGGGAAGTAGTATGGTATGTGGAGAGGCTGGAAAGCATGTTATTAGCGGCGAGGGGATTTGTATCGTTTGCGATGAGTTTTTTTTTCATTATAGGCCTATACGACAGATGCTTGTTCCCGATTTCCAAAAGCATATAGGCTGGACGGGGCACCAGTATCCCAAGCAATAATGGTACTCAAATTTTACAGCCTGCAGTGGAGCTGAGGCAAGTGGGATAAAGTGCCTTGCTCAACGGCTCAACACAGCCGCTCGGCCTGGAATCAAACGCGGTACTTCTCTTTCCGAACAAAGACACCTAACCATTGAGCCACTGCATTCCCAACTACAGATTTGTGACTTGAAAATAAGATAAGAAGTGTGTTTCCAATTGTTCTAAATATGAGTTCAGACCAAAAGGGGCGCCACGGGAGACTGAGGAGGGGGATTATGTAATCTGTTTAGGTTAATACCTCTCCTTTCTTGTAATATAAACTTGCAGTTGCACTACAAACGGTTACAATACTGGAACAACAATCAAATATCCTCAAATCATAACCAAAATTAGTCAAAAGATAACATAAAATAAAGATATAGCCACCACATGCATCCGGTTGATTTCAACATTTGAGACCAAGACATTGATTACAACAAAATCAAAAGAAACTACAAAACGGATACATATCATACCTTATTGTGCGCCTTTTCATCAGCCCCCAGTTCAACAAGCGTTTTCATTGTTTCCAGGTGACCAAACCAAGCAGCCCACAGCAAAGCGTTCATTCCATACTGCAAGACAAGGCCATCATGCAATTGCCTGATATTCAATCATTTTGTCAAAGCGCAATAAACAATTTCATCAATTATTCAAAAACAAAACAACCAATGAACCAGCTAGTGGGGATTGGAGGACATGGACAAAAAGCTAGTTAGTACGGAATGGAGGGCGGGACAAGCAGCCAGCTAGTAAGATTGAAGGACAAAGACAAGGAGCTAGTTAGTACGGAGTGGAGGGCATGGACAATGAGCCAGCTAGTGGGATTAGAGGGCAGGGACAAGGGAGCTGCTAGATAGTAGGGAGTGGAGGGCATGGACAATGAGCCAGCTAGTAGGGATTGAAGGGCATGGACAAGGAGCTAGTTAGTACGGGGTGGGGGCATGGACAATGAGCCAGCTAGTAGGGATTGGGGGACAGGGACGAGGAGGTAGTTAGTACGGAGTGGAGGTCATGGACAAGGAGCCAGCTGGTAGGGATTCATGGGCAGGGATAAGTTAACCCGACCGCTTTTGGCAGAAATTGAAAGAAAATCGGAAATATTGATAAATAATTCATTTTATTTTCGAAATCTGCGACTACGAATATTAACATTGTGAGTTATGATTCGGAAAATAATCAAATCCTTGGTATACAAATCAAACCAAAACTACGGGGGAAATTACCAAAAAACTGTTGTTTTCTGGTCAATGCATTTGCTGAATCGTCAGAACATATATACTTTATACAAGAAAACACCATCATCATTTATAGAACTGTATTAACAGATTAATATATGTCTTTTAAAAGTTTTAATTAATTGTGTGTTATGTGCTGAGATGGTAGTGACAATCTCAGTGAAATTTCATAAATCAAATGTGCATGTAAGGGTCATCCCGTATCCTTGCCCGGTCATGCCGGGGATAGAAAATAAAGAATATTTTTCGATTTTCATCCCCTGTCGGGAAAAATAGATGAATTACTGGCCGCCCTGAACGCGGCTACTGTAAAAAGTGTTTTAATTTGAATACCCAATTCACAAAGTGATTGTAACATTACCATGTCTCCAGTGTCAATTGTAGCCCCTGCGCTGAATAACTCTCTAACAACGGGATCATGACCCTGCCCTGCCGCAAGGTGTAGAGCTGATCGTAATTTCTGGAGATTGAAAAAGGAATCATGAATATGCATGTCCTTAATCATTACCATGGTTACAAAATGATTGCAGATGTAACATAATTTTCTTTATATTAAAATGCTCTTTTTTAATAACCAAATAAGGGTTTGCTGTTTGAAATCAACTTTTTTTCCAATTTGCTTCCACATTTTTGGGATAAAGCAATTACTGTCATGTTTAGCTGATTGATGGTCGTTCAATTATCAGTTTGAACTTTGAAAAGGCTTTTATGAAACAAAACTGCCAAACATTACAGTTGAAACAACGAGACACAAAATAAAATGGAATTCCTTTTCTTTAGACTCCCGCATGTGCATGGGAGAGGTCTCCTCTCTAGAAGAGGTTACCTCTGCTTTATTAAACTGGTAATAAACGCAGCACTGCTTCATTTAGTGGGCCTCTGTAATGATGAAAAGATAACTAGATTTGAAATTAGGGTAACACCCCCTCGCTACGTCACTATTCTTTTTTTTATTTTTGCTTGGAAGAATGTTGTCTTTGCTTACATCATCCACGGCGTTGATGTTGACATTTTCTTCGATGAGTTCATTGATCAATGCCAGGTCTCCATACCGTGCTCCATCAAGCAATTCTTTCTCTTCTGGAAGAACTGTTGTAAAAGAATGCAAGGAAAATCAATACAATACTCCAGAAAAAAAACAGACATCGCAAACGATACAAATCCTCTCGCCGCTAATAACATGCTTTCCAGCCTCTCCACATACCATAACTACTTCCCTCCCTACAAGAAATCATATATAAAAATTCAGATGCCATTCCACCACATGACCCATATGTCATCACACCTGCAATCAAGATGACATCCCACGGTATGACTTGCCACTCTGTCCCATATACCATGCCACCCTGTTCCACATGCCATTCCTCGTACCAAGTGCCATCCCATCTTGTCCCACGGGCCATTCCATGCTATACCACATGCTTTCCCGCATCCCATTCCACCTGAAATCCAGATGACTTCCATTACATGCCATCCTATCCCACATGCAATGCCATCCTGTCCCATATGCTATCCCACCCTGTCCTTCATGCCATCCCACCTGAAATCTAGATGACGTCGATTAAATGTCATCATATCCCACATGCCATCCCACCTCGTCCCACATGCCATCCCAGCCTGCCATAAATGCCATGATACCACCTTGTTTCACATGCCATGACATCCTGTCCCACATTCCTTGGCACCCTGTTGCACATGTCAACCTGTCCCGCATGCCACCCTGTCCCACATTCCACCCTGTTTCACATGTCATCTCACCCAGGCTGTCCCATATTTCACCCCCCAAACCTATCCCTCATGCCATCCCACTTTTATTCCAATTCCTACATCAACCAATCATGCCATCTTCAACCCGACATTCTTTCCTCCGGAGCCTCACTTCTATCAACCCAACATGCTCCATTCACCTACCACCTCCCTTTGCCTGCCATCATTCATTAATCTACCAACCTCCATTCACCCACCATCCTCTACCTCCCCCCCCTCACATGCCCAATTCACCTTCCATCCCCATTTTACCTACTTACCCCACCCACCTTTTGCCATCAACTCATCTACCAAACATATTCTTTACCAACTAATCATTCCAACCTTCAATATAACCTTCAACATGACCTCCGTGGTGTAGTGGTTAGTGTTTTGTCCTCTCACCCGCATGTCCCGGGTTCGAATCCAATGGGTCTGCAACCAGTGAGTTTACACTGGTTATCAAAGGCTGTGGCCGTCTTGATATAATGTCCAGCACTAGATGCTCTCGGGACGTTAAACCTTGCTATGCTAAACCTTCACTTACTCCATTACAGAACAGCCCCCGCCCCCTTCCTCTTCCTCTCCAAATTTCCTACGAAAGAAAGGCCGGGGTCTCAAATTTCCTAGCGGACCGTTTTTCCTCTGAGGGGGGACCAAATTTACTGAATGTCTACGGCTTAATTGTCTGGGGGCCCAAATTTTCTAGGGGTCAAAATTTACTGGGGAGAAAATGTACTTTACATTGGCCTCCCTGAGAGGGAGGAACATTCCCTACGCCCCTCTTGTCAAGCAGGGATTTTCACCAAATTTTGGGGCCCCTGTTTGAACGCACATTTCTTTTCCTAATTTTTACGGGCTCCTATTAACCAGAGCGCTATTCCTTTTCCCAAACAGGATAGCATTTGTACTCATTTGATTATAGGGTTAGGATTAGGGTGCAAATTCACAACCCGGGCCACCTATGAAATCGGGCCCAGATGAAGTCCCTCCTCCCCCACCCCCTTCCCGGCCTGGACCCCTCTCGGTGGTACTGGATCTTTCTGGCATGTTTGATGATCACTCTGGTGAGTATGTCCATATAATTGTAGGCCTATACTTATACACTTTGATTATGCACTCAACAAGTGTTTCCTATATCTGTATATAGACGGCCAAAGTGTTAAGGTGTAAATACAAAATTCACTCAAATCCAACCTTTCTCCATGTCTGATTGGTTAAATGTTTACACAATCACTGACAAGCCAATTAATTACCGCCGCAGAAGTGACGTTACTAGTAGGTATCGGATTTATTGGTGATGGGTCAAGCAAATTTGCAATCTGCGATCCGTTTATAAAGGATAGACCTACTCGGGATTTAGAAGACGGGGCCAGCGGCGTAGCCAAGAGGGGAATCCCCTTCCCTTCCCTCCCCCCGGGAGGTCCTGGTCCCCAGACGCTGTGATTGTGTGAAAAGGGGGATATTATGCCTATAATGTCAGTCCAAGGTTGCCCCGCGCCCGTGTCCTGAAGAATGAAAGGCTATCGGGACTTTACTGGGTTTAAATGACTTGAAAATTGCTTAAGGGGCAACTTCAATGTTATATATTTAAAGGCTACGGGATTACATTGCAATCTGCGATCCATTAATAAAGGATAAACCTACTCGGGATTTAGAAGACGACGGGGTCAGTGGCGTAGCCAAGAGGGAAATCCCCATCCCCTACACACACATACACTTTTTTGTGGAAATTTACCAAAATTGCTTTTATTTGTTATAAATTTTTTTGCTTTTAAAAAACAAGATTGCCTTCAGAAGTGGGCTAAATTTGAACACTTCGTCTTCAGGGGTGGGGGGGGGGGGGGGGGGCGGGGTTCTAGGACCATTTCAGACCGCCTCACTTTTGTCAAGCTGGCTACACCACTGGACGGAGCTACGTGCTGCATTGGCCATGTGATCAAGGCTTTTTACCATATCACGGGTAAACTTTGGAGAAATGGTGGTCGGCATATCGTGGCTTCTGGTGTTGCCTTATTACAACCTTCATCGCGATGGAAAAAAATATCATAACTGGTTGGTAAGTTTATATATATATACAGTATATTACCATACAACCCTCCTACTAACCTACAGCTTGTTTAAGTTGATCATATCATGGAGCTATTAAAGTTAATAGCTCCATGATCATATATACTTACGTAGCTCTTTGCCATCATCATATGCATCGTCGAACAACATTATGAGGGGCCCCGATGAAGCTTTCTTTAGGCCTATAGGTTGATAGGTCACTGCACACAATTTAAGTCCTTAAGAAATCTCTCCTCTGTAACCTTATCAGGTTATTAGACACACGAGCGTATCCTTAAACACTGCATACTGTTATGCAAGCCATTACAAGAAAAATGAACAAGTTTGATCGTCCTGTTTTCAAATCCATATGATGTATGTAATCACTGTTACACCATTAAAGCCTTACTCATAATCTAATAAAGAATAATCATTTTAACGTTGAAATTTGCATTTCCGAACTCAAAGTTAAGATATATTCACCACAGTGTCAGCATTACGTTGTATTTACAGATTAACCTCCATTAAAATCGAAAATGTCCACACAATTTACATAATAATAGTGTTGATAGTGTTCAGCTCCACTCTCTATTGCACACTGTTCTTGAAATCATTGAGGTGTGAAGATACCTCGCTATGCAATTATGAAGTAGCTGTTGAAAACAGATATATGCACGCTAAGCCACCGCCTCTTTTGATGACTAAGATGACAGCTTTTCTAAAAACGTGTTGT
Organism: Chiridota heheva; assembly: GCA_020152595.1. Classification (NCBI taxonomy): domain Eukaryota; kingdom Metazoa; phylum Echinodermata; class Holothuroidea; order Apodida; family Chiridotidae; genus Chiridota; species Chiridota heheva. Next base: position 162,171 of record JAIGNY010000690.1, read on the forward strand.
GTATGCAAAATAATAACCGTAGCAAATTAGGACGTAATGTAAAAAGGTGTAAGCATTCAGTAGGCATCTTCAACCGTTTCATTGAATTTGTAAGAGTTAGAACATGCCGCAAAATTCAGATCAAGTTAGGCTTATTGAAATCATTGAGGTGTGAAGATACCTCGGTATGCAATTCTGTGGCTTTTAAAAACAGAAAACAGATATACGCCTCCTTTAGCATGCCATCAGTGGCATAGCAAGATTTAACGTCCCGAAAGCATCCAGTGCTGGACATTATATCATGAACATTATATAATGAACTTATTGGTTGCAGACCCACCGGGATACAAACCCGGGACGTGCGGGTGAAAGGACAAAGTGTTTAAGCATTAAGTAGGCATCTTCAATTTGTAGGAGTTGCAACATGCAAAATTCAGTTCAAGTTAGCCTATTTTTTAACCCCAAATCCGCCAAAACCGCAGAGCTTCCAGGGCTTCGCCCCTGGACCCCTACCAGGGCTTCGTCCCTGGACCCCACCCGCAATCCTTAATCGGGCCATTGACCCCACGCCGATATATGTACAAGCTGACAAGGGAACATACAAGTCAAATCCACTGCACTGGGAAATTGCCCATCATCGCACATCAAATTCCTCATCTGAAACTGCTGAACGCATCCATTCCGCCCGGTTGTTACTGCCCGGGGAAGTTCCCCTGATCACTTCGTATGGCAACTATGGAACGCCAATTGGGCAGTCGCATCGGACTTAAGTCAATTTCATCGGAGTATAGTCGATCGCATCGGACTGAAGTCCATCGCATAGGACTTTATTCAATCGCACTTTATTTAATCGCATCGAAGTGTAGTCGATCGCATCAGTCCATCGCATCACGCTTTTGCTCATCGCATCGCACTTTTGTATGCATCGCATGACCTTTCCGTTCAACGCATCGTACTTTGCCAAAACAGCAAAATGCGATCGATTATACTGTTATACTCCCGATTCAAAGTATACTAAATCTTAAATTCCAACAATGGGTTTGGGTCGGGTGGGATTGTATGGGTGTGTGTGTGTGGATGGGGGAGGGATGGGGGGGATGGGGAGGGAGGGGATGGACCGTGTGGATGTGTAGTGCGGGACTTCCGTGAATTAATCGGGTTATGTATCAGTGTTATCAAGTTCATTGCAAAGATAGTCTTAATGATGCATGATCAATTTGTACAGTCACAGATTTAAATGTAGCAGTCATTTTCACAGATAAGATTTTGTCCTATTCATCACCGTTATTTGGGTTTAGGGGTGAAATTGGATTTTTTCCCAAACAGGATAGCAATGGCATCAATTTCATCTTGTTGGCTTAAATTCTGGACTCTAACCCATAACCTAACCCTAACTTAACTCAAACGAGTGCAATTGCTATCCTATTTGGAAATAAATAAATAAATAAATAATAGCGGTCGGGCCGCGAACTTTTTACCCAAACAGGATAGCAGTGGCACAAATTTCCTTTTGTTTGATTTGCTTAAATTCTGGTTCCTAACCCTAACTTAGCTTAAATAAGTGCAACTGCTATCCTGTTTGGAAAGAAAAAAAATAATTGTTTTGTTCGGGCCGTACCCATGCATGCATGTTTCCGTAACACATATTGGTGTTACCAATCTTTCCTCTCGAAAATTAAAGAAGATTTTTAAAAAAATGAAGAAAAGTACTTGAAAATTTTACAAAATGAAAGAAATATCACAAAAATTGAGGCAAATTCCATAGAATGATTTTCTTTTAACGATAACTAAAAAAGATTTTACGAAAAGTGAAGAAAACCTGTCGCAAATTTCCCAAAAATTGAAGGAAACTGCATGAAAATTTTTCCAAATGAATGAAAATTCCCGAAAATTGAAGCAATTTTTATAAAAATGAAGGAATTTTTACAAAAACTGCAGGATAATTAGAGAAAATTGAACAAAAACTTTCGAAAATGGAAGACAATTTCTAAGAAATTGAAAAAACTTCTTGAAAATTGAAGAAAATAAATAAAATTTCACGCAAATTAAAGCAAATTCCATGAAAATGACAAATATTTTACCAAAATTGAAGGAAATTTCCTGAAAATTTAAAATTTCCGGGAAGAAAAGATGCCATGGAATCTGACTCTTCAAAATCAATTCGTTAGAGGAGGAAGGGGGGGCTTTGCCCTGTCTTGCCCGGCTCCTATGCCACTGCGTGCAACGTTGTCTTTGTCAGTATAGAGTTTAATACGACGTTGTATTGTAATAATTTAACCAAATATTTTGCCAACATTATTCACGTTTTCAGTCTGTCAGTTGTCGTAGCTTTCACTTATTTTAGAAATGATCACGCGCTGATCAGATGGGAATTTTGTTTTATTTTTTCTAATAAACAGTTTTTAGTGGACATGATGTGTTATTTTTTGCAACAGCAAATTGTTACAAAATTGCAGTCTGTGCGTCAGCACCTGACGAGAAGTGATGGCTAATCACCTTGTATCTTCAACATTGTTTTACTTGTACTTTGTATATTTTGATATTTTGCCCTGCATATGTTCTAGTCCCCATGCATAAATGAAGGAAGCATAGTAAATAGAAGAAGAAGCAGAAGAGAAGATTTCAATACAGAATTAAGCAAAATGGCAGCTTCCATGTGCTGATTTTAAACATGAATAAGATTTGAACTTGTTGTTTTTAGTAGTTGGCTTAAATCGTCTATCATATGAAGGAAGGATTGTGTCAGACTTTACGTCTCCTCTCACGATTAGGTTCGAACGAGGAGCTGGTCATTTGGACAAAAAGATTTGTGCTACCGAGGGTAGAGCCATGATGTTTGTTTGGTCCTGGGGAAAAGGTCAACACTTCTAAAATGATAAGCAAAAATACGTCAAGTGAAGATACAGGGGTAAACAAGAATTTCATCACTCTGTACAGTGCATACCTCCGTCACACACCCCCTCCAGTTCATGAGTCCCCAATATAATCCACATAAGAAATCATAGAACCACCAAATTTTATCCCATAGAATATCTTTGTCACTTTTTGAACTGTATTGCCATTTGCATTCAAACACTTTAGGATTATGAATTGTATTGCCATTTGCCTTCAAACACTTCAACATTATAAACTGTATTGCCATTTGCATTCAAACACTTTAAGATTATGAACTGTATTGCCATTTGCATTCAAACACTTCAAGATAATAAACTGTATTGCCATTTGCATTCAAACACTTCAGGATTTTATACCTTTTGACTGTCTGACTGATTTCATTCAAGGTTGTAAGAATGAAACAATATTATATATTATATTATATTATTCACTGTCAATGATCATGGAAAGGTGGATAGAAGTGCAGAAAGATTTATATTTATGTTTCATTGATTACTCCAAAGCCTTTGACAAGGTCAAACATGAAGATCTCTTTTAAATACTCAGTAATTTGAACATTGACGGGAAAGACCTAAGAGTCAGAAGAAACCCATACTGGGACCAGGAAGCAACAATAAGACTTGAAGGAGATTACAGTGAATTTAAGGTAATCTGAAGAGAAGTGTTTTGTCACTAGATCTTTTTAACATTTACTGTGAAACAATACTTCGTAACATCGACAGTCATGAGGGGTTGCAAGTTGGAGGCTATAATATGAAAACCTACACTATGTAGATGCCACGGTGCTTATAACAGAGTCAGAAGAAAAACTGCAGTCTCCTCTGGATAAAGTTGTAGAGGAAAGTAAAAAGAGAGGGTTGTCCGTAAATGTAAAGAAAACGGAATGCATGCTGGTTTCAAAAAATCCATAAACCCATTATGTAGTATACAAAGCCAAGGAGAAATAATTAAATAAGTACAACGGTTGAAGTACATTGGCTACACACTAACATCAGATAGTCGGTGCATAAACGAAGTTAGAAAACGCATTACAATTTCCAAAGACATGTTTATAAAGTAAATCCAATTCTGAAGAATTGAAAAATTGAAATGAACAAGAAAGTCCATGTCTTGAAGGTATATGTATGGTCTACTCTTCTCTATGGCTGTGAATGTTGGACAATTATTAGTGACATCAAGAAAAGATTAGAAGCTACGGAAATGTGGTTTATTAGGAGAATGGTGAAAATATCTTGGACAGATAGAAACAAATGATGATGTCTGATAGCTTCAGACATGGACAGGTCTATACTTAATGCCATCAGAAGGAGACAGATGGATTTTTTGGGCATGTGTATCAGAGGGGAAAATTGAGGAAAAAGAAGCAGAGGAAGGCAGCAAGTTATATATGTCCAAAGCTTAAACAACTGGACAACCAACAACAGCTAAGTAACAATAAGTTTATACGCTTAGCTCTAAATAGAAGTGACTGGAGGGCCATTATCGACAATGTCTGTTCAAGACTCGACATCTAGAGGAGATCGAAATCATTGTTTTCTATTTTATTCAGGCTAAGCGTCCATTGTTTGAGTAGTTTTCAGCTAAGTTCACATCCCATCATTTTCTTTTCATGCAACAAACCTGATACCAGGAACCATTTCATTTGATTTTCTTAGAATCTGGAAAATGTATTGTTTTGTATTCCTTTCAGGGCATGAATTCATTGTTCATCACATTCCATTAGAAAGTTTAAAATAAGTCTTGACAGCTCTCACTCCAAAATATTCCACCCCTTCATTTCTACCATACCCCTGTCTTAATATGACCCAAATTTTAATCCTTTATTCACTAAGCAAATTTAAAAAAAATCAAAGTTCAGTTCCTGAGTTATGTTGATAACAAACAGACAAACAAACAGGGGCGAAAACATAACTCCGTCCAACTTCGTTGGCGGATGTCAGGGGTGTAGAAAGTCTTTCGAAAAGTGGACGAGGAGACACGACCTCTTTGGGGCACTTCCTAAGTCATATATCCCCATCCCAATCTGGAGATAGAATAAGTGAGCCCAAAGCAACAAAGGTAAGTAAAAGGGGCACTTCGTTTTTAGAAAGAGGCACTTTTCTAAAGGGGACACATTCGTTCCGCATATGGGACTGACAAAATCGCCAGTTTCCCACTATAAGGACAGTAATTTTTTTGTAATTTTTTCGGAAAAGTAGGGGAGGGGTGGCGCACGTTCCCCAGGTTTTAGTGGTATAGAGCTAAATTGCTGGGGTGGCAGGGGGGGGGGAGGTGGGCTCTTCTCCTTAATGTTTCGACATGCAACAATGCTTATCTGCTCCGAAATGTGTGATTACTAGACATTTTCGAGGTAATCCGACCACAGTTCAAGGGCCTTATCCGAAAGTTGTTTACAATCCGGGAACTTTACAATCGTTGGCAAATTGGTAGGTTCAGTGCGGGAAAACTGTACGTACGCAAACTACGCATATTGTGCTTGATTGATTATCGGTAAATTTATGTAAATTGGGTTAATCTGAACTATGTTATCATTAATTTTGCACAAAACGCTTGAATTTAATCAGTAATTTATACGCAATATAGTAATGGGGAGTAATCTACACAGTTGGATGTGATTTTAACTAAAGTCTGTTGCTTCGCAAGTAAACACAACTTCAACTTTGAATGAGTTTTTAACCAAGGTCAGTATTAGAGTTCACGCATGAAAATACGTATCTGATTAATCGCTGCGAAAACTTTTTCGGCGATTGTTATCTAAGTATTAGGTCTAAATCAAATCTTGAATCAAATTTTTATTAAACTTATAAGATATAAGCCGTAAATCCGAGGAGAACTAGAATCCGTAAAAAAAAAAAAAACCCTGCAGATATGGCCTACGGTGATGTTTTCAGCCAGTAGGCGTAGGCCCCCTACCTACTAATTTAAACCATAAACCCACTGCAATTAGGCCATCCAAAATTAAAGAAAGCATCACTGAGTCATAGTTAATTACATATGACCACAAGGTAGATGTCAACTTGATTGAATGTTCATTTTATTATATACAAATAAATTTCATGTCTTTATCTGGTTATGCTTGTGATTTATATCAAATCTAGATGTGGATTTGATCTATAATTTTTCTCTAGGATTTATATATAGTTTTTGGTAGGGTGGACTTTGTGGTGGGTGTTTTCTCAACTAAGCAAGAGCCACTGAATTAAGGTTCTTTTTACATTATTTTGAATGATATAAGATCGCACCTCTATAGGATGGCTATAAATTGTAGATATAAATGCCAAGAATTGTTGTACTTTAAACAAAAAATTGATGCTAGGCTACATTAAGGGAATGGATTTGAAGGCACTATAAGAAATCACACAATGCAAAATTGATCATTTGAATGGCTGCAAATACTACCTACTGATGTATCTACCAAGTTCATACTTTATTTTGTATTCCATATCAAGCTATAGGCCTATTTATTAGTGTTCCACCACCGAAAGTACAATAAACACCAAGCTTCATGAGGAGATAAGATTGAAATGAAGTACTATACTCACATAGTACTGTCATCAAAATTTGGAAAGTGAACATCTTCTTTAGATGTCTCATATTTCATCATACATTTTATTGTATGGTTTGTTACTTTTGTTGTATTTGTTTTTTTGCCAATCTTTTCCTGATGCTTGATTTTATATTTGCTATTATATATTTTATTTTAACAAGGCCTCACCTTAACCACGCAGCTTTCATGTGAATGAGCTATTCTATATAAAGATAAGTGATATAAATAAAATAAAAAAAACAGACGTGGTCGATTCATCCCATCATAAGATCATATTCTCAGACTATATGCATGACCATCCAAATGTAATTTTTCTTGATGCTTAAATTACCTATTATGCAATTTGTTAGTGTAGGTGTGTACATACAGGTCTGTGTGTTAAATTATAGTATATGAAATGTGTAATGCATATGAACATAAACACAGTGCATCTATGCATACTCTTCTTTTGCCTCCACTAGTAATTCACCTAACAGCCTAATAGGTGAACTATTGCTTCAAGACCAAATTTTCATCAAAAAATTGAAACACCTGCAGGACAATGAATATCTATGTAAGAAGCCAATACTGATATATAAATATGCTTATATATGTACCAGTGAATAATAACACAATGCAAATATGATACTGCATTAATGGCTCTTCATTTAAGTTATCAAAGCTAAATTTAACTCAAGCATTGTTTTTTGCATGGTACCCACTCATTTTTTGACTACATTTAGGCCTATCTCATTAACATATATTTATGCACCTATTACTGTATTAGGCTTATTAGCCCACTGTATTCTTTTTTAACTCTAAATATTAGGATTGTCTACTGACCTTTGTAAATTGTAGCAGTACATTAGTTAGAGCCTTCCATATCTAATAAGCAGTACTGATATGCTGAGATAACTTTTTTTTATTGACGACCACACTTGGGATGACATCACAACTAGCCTGATTTCAGTCGTTTCTACACAAATGATACCAAACTTTATACTTGAATATCTCCATGATGGAATAAGATTTTTGAATGCTTTCTTCAGCGTTTAGTTTCTTCTAAAGTCCTCTTTCATATAAGATGGACATGCTTCACCACTAAACTAATCCTTTAATGTTCTCTTTAAGTAAAATTTAGGCCAAGTCAATCAAAATATGCTTATGATATACTAATAGTGGCAATGGGTGTGGCAATGCAAAGGACACTCTAAGACCAGTAGTTTTGCCAACTACATTGGAAACAACTTTGCCAATTTCCTGCCAGGCAGCCAGGATTGAGAATTGCGATCACATTTTATCCATAAAAACCTAAAACAAAATAGTGATTGCTTATATAGTGTCTGTGATGAAAATACTTTTTATAATTACTTAGAGTGAACATGAAGAGGGATGGCAGACCGGTGAAAGTCTCAAATTTGCCGTATAATTTTTGCCGACATCCATTTACTTCATTAGAAAAAGTGTTTGCGGCACCCAACACTCATTGTAAAAGGTATTCAAGAAAATTTAGTTTTCTCATCTGATAATATTCCACGAAGATAGAGCTTTACATGCATGCAGGTCCTAGTTTGAATTTAGTTGTAATTTGTAGCACGAATGTCCATGCCCAAATCACGCAGTGACCAAAACCTTTTACCGTATTAAGGCATATATTTGTCTTACTTCGAGGCCCAAATACCTCTGTCCTATCTATCTTCTATTCTAATTTCTTGCCTATAGTATTTGCTAGTATTAGTATTACGTTTGAGTTTATGTTGGGCATTGAATCTTATGCCATGCACAAATTGAATGCTGTGTAGGTCTATGCCTCTTAACCTAATTAACTTAGGCCCGTAAGAGGAATTCAGTCAAAATCTATGAACGAAATCATACTTGTAGTTCTTTAAATTCGAACGCAGTTCTTATTTCTTCTTTTTTTTCCAGCAAAATGAAGTACACTAACGTGACTACAGAAAGCCTAATTAAGACATGTAACTTGTAAGATAATAAAAATTCGGCGTTATCGAATAACTAACATTAGGTTAAAGTTCACTGACTTTTTAAGTCAGGCCTAACAACATAATCTGTCCATATATCTCGTAAGAATAGATTTAAAAATTGTAATTTTGACGCCAAATTAGGCTTTTAGAATAAAATAACAGTTCTTTTTTAGTGTAATATGTACGGTTTTTAATAGGTCAAAAAGCTTTTTAGAGGCAAAATTCACTTTGGATTAATCACCGATAATCTAGTTTATTTGTTGACGTTTTCTACCGACGTGCTGCTTTGTACGATTTGGTTGTTTACGCTGTGCTTTGCCTACCAAAATTTGGTTTGTTTACAAAATTGCCGCCGGATGACGTCATTTTGCGTTTGGTGGGTAGGTTTAAAGACCTAATCCAAAAGTTGTTTACCATCCGGGAACTTTACAAGCGCTGATAAATTGGTAGGCAAAGTGCGGTAAACTGTACGTGCGCATATTGTGCTCGATTGATTATCGGTAAATCAATGTCAAATAAGTTATTCTGACCTATTTCATCATTAATTTCGCATAAAACGCTTGACTTTAGTCAATAATTTCTACACAAAATAGTAGTGGGGAGTAATCTACACAGTTGGTTGTGATTTTAACTGAAAATTTGTTGTTTCGCAAGTAAACAAAACTTGAACTTGCTAGCGCATGAAAATACGGACTCGATTAATCAGTTATTAGTCGCTGGAAGAACTCTTTCGGCGATTGTAATCTAAGTTTTACTAGTCCTAAATCAACACTTTCATCAGATTTTGTCCAACTCAAAAGATATAGGCCCTAAGCCGTAAATCCGAGTAGGACCAGAATTGCTGAACAAAATGCAATATGATTTTTGTTTTCAGCCAGCAGGCCTACCTAACCTAAGCTTACTAGTTTGAAGCATAAACTCACTGAAGTTAGGCCATCCAAAATTGAAGAGAGCTTCACTGAGCTGAATAATAGTTAATTACATAATGACCACATCAAAGTAGATATAAAATTAATTGAATTTTCATTTTACATACAAATAAATTTCATATCTTTTTCTGGTTATGCATGTGATTTATATCAAATCCAGATGTGGATTTGATCTGGGATTTATCTCTGGGATTTATATAAAATTTTGGTTTAGAGTAGATCTTGTGGGTGTTTTTTCAACTAAGCAAAAGCCACTGAATTAAGGTTCTTTTTACACTATTTTGAATGATATAAGATTATACCTCTATAGGATTGCCATAAATTGTAGATACCAAGAATTGTTGTACCTTTTATAAAGTTTGATATTCATGCTAGGTTACATGGTTCTAAAGGGAATGGTTTTGAAGGCCTTGTGACACAATGCAAAATTGATCTTTTGAATGACTGCAAACACCTGCTGATGTAATCACCAAGTTCATACATTTGTTTTATTCCATATCACCACCAAAAGTACATTAAACATAAGCGTCATGAGGAGATAAGATTGAAATGAAGTAATGTATGTTCATATTATACTCACAGTATTATCATCAAAACTTGGAAAGTGGACGTCTTCTTTAGATGTCTCAGATTTTACTATACATTTTTATCTATGGTTTGTTACATTAGCTGTATTTGTCTTTTTCCCAATTTATTACTGATGTTTGATTTTATATTTGCAATTATATATATATATTCACAAGGCCTCACCTTAATTAGTGAGATAAACACCTCACTCAGTATGCAATATTTGCAAGGCAATACTTGCATATTCTTCTGTATAGCAACCATGTAGTGGCTATAACATGCCAGATACCAGTTTTCAGCTGAATGATGAGTGATATGAATTTTTTTAAAAAAAACAGACATGGTTTATACATCACATCATAAGATCATATTCTCAGACTATATGCATGATCATCCAAATGTGATTTTTTTTTAATGCTTGATATATGACGTATACCTGTTATGCAACTTGCATATGGAAATGTTTTACCTCAAAACGCGCATAAGGAAACAAATCGCGGAACTAGCTGTGATGTGCTACTGAAAACTATAAATAAACTTGGTAGGATTTGGCTTGCACCATTATTATGCGGGTTAGTTTTAAGAACGAAGTCATTTAAACAATAGCTGAATACTTTTACTTCGCACGCAAGTGTAGGCCAAGTTCGTTAAGATTTTCTTTGAGGGCGAAATAATTATCAGTGGATTTATCAACACTCATGAAATGCTGTTCATATGTGTATATTTACCATACAAAAGTTTTATGTGGTTTCACAGATTTGAGAGTGTTAAGATATCAATTCATACAAAAAGTTAAATAAATAGCATAGTTCTTAAAAGTTGGTATCATAATCATGCAACCTAACGTTGTCCTTTGCCTCGCTCTTGCACTTCCTCGTTCATGGTTGTATTTCAGTTAAATAATGTTTAATTTCTGATAAATACAGTCATATAATAAAGAATATATCTCAGTGTAACAAAATATACAAGAAAACTGTTAAAATGGAAAATCAGCCCAAATCCGACATTGGAAAACCTTATTCGCCTTTTCACAGCATATTTACAATACACAAATAACAGGAAACCCTCTGTAAAACAATAGTACAGTCCATGCAGCTCGGGCGTGCTAAGATTACTTCAAAATTGAAAATTGAAATAAAGTGCACCACAACTGGTTATCAAACATAATTGACTTGGTTGTCGTAACCTGTGTTCTCGTTTTTATTTCATTGATTTACGCAGGCGACGACCCCGTTATTGTAATTTTGTTGTAAAAGTACGGGCCTGATTTTGCACCAATCACGTTGGATTTTAAATATATGGTAAACAGATATATGTTAATTGTCAGGCCGTGTGAAATGGACTTCCAAATACTTTTATTTATAAGTTACAAAAGTCAAAGCGGCAATAACCTTCTGATTTTGCTTGCGCTCCCATTGAAAAACAAGAAAAAACACTTTATATAGTTTACAAAGTACGGTACTTTGCTTTAGAATAATTAAATGAAAATGGTCTCAAACGATAGATAATGAATTTAAGTTCTCTATACCGTTTGAAATGGAACAAAATATTTAGAGACTCTTTAGTATAACGTTTGAAGTGCAAAATGTGTGTGATTTTTCAGAGCGTTTTGCACAGTTAAATAAATTATCGCAAGCGTATGGACCAAACATTCCCATATGATAGTGTAAATGTGTACATACACTTTTGTGTGTTAAATTAGAGTATGAAATGTGCAATAATACATATAAACATTGCATCTATGCATACTTTTCTTTTGCCTACACTAGTAATTCACTAAATAGGTGAACTTTATGTATGCTTAAAGACAAAATTTTCATTAAAATGTGAAACACTTTCAGGAAAATTTTGATCTATGTAAGAAGCCAAATATTGATATATCAATATGCTTATTATGTACCTACATGCATGTAAAGCTCTATCTTCATGAGTCCGAAAGCATGCCATTAATAGGAAATTTATAACACATGAGAATATTGAAGTCATGCAGCCACATTGTTCAGATGTTGCGATAAAATGTCATTGTTTTTAATTTATGTTTTGGAATATTAAAAATCATTGTTTTGAAAAACATTTGAATTTTCAAAATGGCCGTTTTGCGCCTAAAAGCCTAGCTCTATTGTCTATTTTATTGAAATTTCCAAAACGGCGTAGTGAACATATCAAATGGGAGCGGAAAAGTTTGAGCCATTACAGTAATGAAGGTGTTTTCACAAGTTTTAGTTTTCCCCTAGCAAAGATATTATTCCCAAACGTATTTGAAATTTGAAAAATGTAAGATTGCAAAAAAGCTTTAACGTTAGGATAGCAAAGGATCATGGGAAATATCACAAAATGTGGCTTCCGTGTAGCAAAATGTACCCATTAATAGGAACATTTATGTTCCCATTAATAGGGTCTTGCAAACAATTTTTCTAATGAAGTAAAATGAATGTAGGCCTATACAAATTTCCATGGCAAATTTGGGACTTTCACAGGCGTGTCATCCTTCTTTATATTCACCCGAAGAAATACTAAAAAGAGTTTTCATCACATGATGTATAACTTAAGCAATCACTATTTTGTTTTTAGTTTCTAGCAATAAAATGTGCCCACAATTCTCAATCCTGGCAGAAAATTGTAAAGTTGTTTCCAATTCTATTTTTACTAGCTTGGTATGAAGTTTACTTAAAAAGAATATTAATTACCAATGATCGTATGTAAGGATCATCAAGCTTAATTCAAACATAATCTTATTGCATCCCAAATGTGGTCGGTCAATAAAAAGTTAAATATAAGCATTTCAGTACTGCTTGTCAGATGGAAGGCTACATGTAGTGTTACAACTTACAAAGGTCAGTAGATAGTCCTAATTTTTAGATTTAAAAGATAATACAGTGGGCTAAGTACATAAACATATGTTGATGAGATAGGCCTAAATGTAGTCAAAAAATGAGTGGGTACCATGCAAAAAATAATCCTTAAGTCAAATTAAGCCAAGGTTTATAATTTAATTGAAGGGCCAATAGTTTAGTACCATATTTGCATTGTGTTGTTTAATTTATTCACTGGGCCTTGTTTAAGTTTGATGATTAAATTGTAATTTGTAGCACGAATGTTCATACCCAAATAACGCAGTGACCAAACCTTTTAATGTATTAAGGCATATATTTGTCTAACTTTGAGGCCTAAATACCTCTGCCCTAAGTTCTATTCTAATTTCTTGCCTAGTATTTGTTACTATTAGTATTACGTTTGTGTTGAATCTTATGCCTTGCACAAATTAAACACTGTGTAGGCCTAATGTCAGGCCTCTTATTAACTTAGGCCTTTGAAGCGGAATTTAGACGAAATCTATGAACGAATCTATGTAACTTGTAACGATAAGACTAAGAAGTTCTACTAAGAAGTTCTTCGTTATCGAATATCGGCTCTAACGTTAGCCCCTAGGCAAAAGTTCGCTAACATTTTCAAGTTAGGCCTACGATCTCGTAAGAATAAATTTCAAAATTGTGGTTTTGACGCCAAATTAAGCTACCAGAATAAAATAAGTTTCTTTTGAGTGAGATACGTACGGTTTTAATAAGTCAAAAAATATTTAGAGGCAAAATTTGCATCGGATCAATTACCGAGAATCTAGTTCAAGCTATTTGTTCACGTTTTCTGATTACTCCCTGCGTTGTACGATCAAAGAGCTTAGCTCTTTGGTACAATTTGGTTGTTTGCGCTGCGCTAGCTCTTTGCAGTACCAAAATTTGATTTGTTTACAAAATTGTCGCCGGATGACGTCGTTTTGCGTTTGTTGGATTAGGTCTAATCAGTAGTTCAGGAAATGCCCAAGACACCCATGAGAATCAAATGATTTCTATATTCTAGTATTTTCATTAAAACATATTATCATAATATGAAAAAAAAGTCAGTTAAAATTGTTTTTGTAAGATAATAATAATTAAGTATCATTATATTATTTTATGAAAAGTATTTGCCTCTAATTGACAATTTATTCTAAATTTTGTATGGAACAGACAGCCAAACAGTCAGAGTCAGTGTTTATCATTTCTGGTAACATTTGCCAACGCTTGCGTGTACTGACATTTCAAGTAGAAAGGATACTTCGTGGCAAAAACAACAGTAAACTAAAGTTTAAACACACACACAAATTCCATTAGATTATTTTTCTCTTCTTTTCTACATAGAAGAAATATGAACAACTACAATACTCTTGTTTGATATTTGACTGTGTTTTTATTTCGGTGTAAAGGAAAAAACTGAAACTTATTCATGGAGAAGATGGCTTCGAATGGATTTTCTCGCGCAACCCGTTCAGGAAGGACTCCACACTTTCTGACCATTGGTCTTCTTACTGTTATTTGCATATTGTCTTTCAACTACTGGAATGTTTCCTCTCACAGTAGACTATTACAAAAACAGGTTTCCGAAATGACGACACATTTAGAAGAACTAGCCTTGAAAAAGGTAACCTCTAGCCCTGCTTCGAATCTTGATACTTAGCAAATTTGCTTGTTGTCTGTAGTTAGCGGAAAAATCCCAGTAATAGCTGGGTAAATCCTAGTATAGCGGTAAATCGCTACATAGGAAATAATTTCAACATTTTTAATACATTATTGGTAACCGACTTTCTTGAAACTTTCATGATTTATAAAAGAAAGGTTGAAAAATCTTAAAACATCAATTTTTATCAACAATCTAGGAATTTTGCAGCAAAAAACTGGTTTTTAAACTGATAAAATTTGGAGAAAAAAATTAGGGCTTCCAGAAAATCATGCTTATTAGTCATTCTGAAAAATTTCTTACCTTTCAGCAATTTCACTGTTTTTTATTTTCCCATTATTCCAAAATAATTTCAAATTTATACCTTTTAGAGCACATATTGTTAAAAAAAAGATAATAATTCACGAGCTCACAAATTTTGCGTTCTTCTCGGCTATTTTGAACGAAACTAAAGGAAAAAAGCTGAATAACGGTGCGGAGATTTCAACAAATTTGTCAAAATCTTAAAATCTATTTGTAGAAACCTAATCCTAAACCCTAATCCTATGCTAATTCTAAACCTATTCCTAAGCCTAACCTGAAAATGAGGATCTACATTAATTATGCTCATGTTTTTTACATTTTTTTAAATTTCACTTAAACAGCAAAATGGCTTGCAGACTCCACTCGTCAGTACAGTAGGTTAGTATCGTTAATATACACACTGAAGAGTAAATGTTTTGATTGGAAAGCTAAACCGTCATAATTCTTCTTCTTTTTTAAACAAGTTTGGCTTAGTTTCTTCTTAAAAGACCCAAATCTAAAATGGAGAATAGTTAAAATACACAAATACAATGGAATAAACCAAATTTTTTTTTAGAATTGTTGCTATTAAGTTCTCAAATTGATCTTTGATAATGGCCAAGTTAGAAGGCTTTGAGCCTACGCTCAGTGAAGCCAGTATGCTGTTAGAGCTAGCTAGTACTCAACACATATTGCCACCACTGTGAGGCCTAGCATTGTGGTATACAGTAAAACTTTGGTTCAGAAGGCTACAATAAGATGTTGATAACATCGGAACCAAAATGATTGTAGATATTAATCTTCAAACTGTATTACAACTTTCATCAAGTTTGGTGGAGATGAAATGATTTTTATACGCTATAATTAAAGCCAAAATTTCTGTCTCTATGAGATGAACAATCAGCCAACACATATATATATATATATATATATATATATATATATATATATATATATATATAATGTGTGTGTGTATGTACATTATATATATATATATATATATATATTATATATATATATATATATATATATATATATATATATATATATATATATATATATATATATATATATATATATATATATATATATATATATATATATATATATATATATATATTATATATATGTATGTATATATATATATAGGTTTAAATCTCCTTTCTGACATCATTTTTTTGCTCTGCCTTTTCTGTTCAGTATTTATTCAACTCAGCATTTCCAAAATAAAAGATAATAATTGATCAAAATCTAGGTGCACCAGAAATTGGATGTTTCTTGGGGTTTCATTTAAATTCACAACTTATATTAAGCACACTTCCAGATCTTACAGGAAAATTTCATCTAAGGCACATGAAAGTCCTCAAAAAGTGTCTCAAATTTCCTCTGATTTGCACCTGAGGAGGATAGTTTTTCAATATATTTTGCAGGGAAGGAATAATTAAGGGATTTATTTTGCAACTTTATAAAAATGTTCAAAGTGTAATTTCTTGGCAGATGTAATCTCCTGTGGGAAGTGCCAGCATCTACAGTATGAGGACTGCAAATGATGTTGGATTCTTACACAGTTCATGAAATATAAAAAAGGAGATGAAAGAACACCACAGGAATACTTCAAGTCCAACTACAGTGCAAAGTCTATTTCTACCCCACATACCGTACTGTACTATGTTTACTAGAGTTTGGGAAAGATATTATTCTGTATTTGACAAGCTACATGGTGAAAATCCAACTCTATGGCCTTCTAATAAGTGTCTCTGAGAAAAAAATATAAAATTACTCCCACCCAAACTTGTGGCTATCCCATGATATTAATTTTGAGATAAAACAAAGAAGACCCATCTTCTGGACAAGAATGTGATGGTCACATGACAAAAGAATTAATTTAGGATGTACCAAGGCTAGAACTGTGACCGTTTAGCGTGTACACGCTACACGCTCGCAAATCTTGTAAACGTTTATTAAATACTTTATTGCGAGTAATCGTTTTTCATACATCAGTGTCTTGTCGTTAAAAATCAATATTCATGATTCAAATCACACTCACATTCGGCTGACAAAATTCCAATCAATGACTTTTTACAAACTGTAAACCCGATTAGCATAATCCTTTTTAAATGTGCGAATCACAAATGCGCAGTAATCACCTATGAATGGGGACATTATGCACTTTGATTTCGCTGAAATCTGAGTAGGCTAACTTGTAAAATGCACCGCGAATGTGCAGCAGTAAACAGTGAAACTAACAATAGGCCTAACGTTAGGCCATAAGGCTTTAAATCCCCTACAATTAAGTCCCCTTTCACAAGCTGTTGAATCGACCAAAAAACACTTGAAAAATACTTGAATCGTGACAATCAGTACATTTACATGTAAATATTACCTGATGAGTCAATTAAATTTTGGAAGAAAGAAAAAATATTGCATAATAAACAAACAGAAAAAGGTTTTAACAGAGCTGAAATTCTGCATGCGTCGCAAAGATGGCGGCCATTTTTTCGAGAGGACTGATATTTCAGAACTTCCTGGTGGTAGTGGCGTAGTTTTGAAATGTTTTACTGCGAGGTATATCATAGGCCTAGTATGCAAGATTTTCACAGAAGAACTTTGAAAGCTATTTTGTGATACAGAAAGACCAATTCGAACAAAGTAACTATTAAAATCATTTGCAATTTTTATTGGGTTTTGAATTTGATTGTTGTTGTCTTTGAAAGCATTGTTAACAGTTGTTCTAGCTTTTCCCTTATAAAGTAAGTTATTTATAATTGACCATGTACCTTTGTGTTGTACTTTTTCAAATTGAATTTAGGCTGAAAGCTATGTTAGACTCTTTTTACTCCATCTGGGGTGTTAAGCTGTATTCCATCAAGAACAGGACTTAAAAACAGTTTGTTTGCAGGTCTATAAAATTCATTATTGAGATTACTAATTAATAAAAGATTAAGTAACAGTCATCATATATTTGGAAGGGTAATTTCACACCAAATTTAAGATTTGTTTTATGATTAAATGTAGTTAGTTTGCTTTCTGTAACCAAGATATTGCTAATGAAAAAAATATCAAAAAACACGACTGGAATTTCATCTTTAAGGTACATGAGAGTCGTCACAAAGTGTTTCAAATATTCCCTGATTTTGCACCTAAGGAGGAAAGGTTTTAAATCTGCCGCAAGTAACAAAGTGGGAGGGGCTTACATAACATGCTGATTTTGAGCACTTCTTTCTTGTAAGCTCTCCAAGCCCTGCAGTCATAAACTCATGCTTAGCCTTTCATATGTTCTGCTATGTTATGTAACCTGGAAGAGAAAAAGAATTACCAAATCATAGCTACTTTTTCTCATCTTGTTTCACAGGTCCATCTTGAAAAAAGGAATGAAGCCCTCCAAACACAAGTCTCTACATCAAATCGCGACAATGACGATTTGAGAGGTAAAAATCAAGAATGTGAACAAAATGTGGAATTTGTGGAGAGAGAAAAGGACATGCTATCGGGCAAGATTTCAGATGCAGAGAAAGCACAAGTAAGTTCTTACCCAGGGGTAGAAAATATATTTTTTCAGATCTCTAGAGGGGAAAATAAAAAACAATGTAACTCACATAAGTTCAATTTCCTTCTATTGGTTGAGAAGTTCATTACAATGAATAAACCGAGCAACCCATTTAACTTATTTTACGAGACATTTGTATTTCTTCCCCCTTAGAGACTTTTTTTTTTTTTTTGGGGGGTCTATTCTCTTTTGTCCTAGGTGCTGTAGTTAACACATTGACCTCTGCATCCCTTGACCCATAGGGTCATGGGTTGTAGGGTGGTTACCCACTTACTTTATCCTTGGTGCTGTTTAGGCACTAACCTACATTTTAAACTTTTTAGTTAAGGTACTTTAAGAGACTTATGGGTTCCTTTGTCCCTACTGTATGTTTGTTTATTGATCTGTTTTAAAATAGTCAAAACACTTCCATATAATTCATCCTCTTCTGGTTTAAGCTCTTTGGTGTAGTTACTGTACTTACTTGTAACCATGGAGACTAGATCTCCATGCTGTAAAAAGATTTGAACTTTTTATTGTAAAAATCCATTTACCACATGTTGGCTTTGCTTCATCACCGCACTGTTGCTTTTTAAATTTTTCTTCTGCTTTAGTTTCCCTTAGCATCTCTATATGAGACTGCACAGCTTAAACAGTGCTTATTGCAGTATGTCCGTCTTTGTAATAGGCTTAACGGTGTACATTACTTTTCAGTATAGTTCAACCAAACACATAGGCATTATAATCTACGTTTTAAATATAATTCTTTCTCTTTTGTTTATTACGAGGTAGCCAATGTTTATACGTTAAGTGTAGTTGAATACTTCACTTGTGTACCGGTAAAGTTAATTTATGTATATACTAATTACTATGCTTACTGCAAACCAAATTGTGATAGATTCAACATACTTTGTACTAATATTCATGTAATATTATCAAAAGCTTTACTCAAGCTTGTGATATATATATTCATGCATCATTTTTGTACATATACATTCATGTTATAATTATTGTAAATCAAATTGCTAATCAATACATGTTTTTCTTCACTGAAATAAAATAAAATGAGATTGATTTTTGTTTTATTATTATTAATATTATTATTAGTATTATTATTATTGTTATTGTTGTTGTTGTCATTCATTGTTGTTGTTATTATTTTTATTATTGGGGGTCCTGGAGGCAAGGTTTCATATAGAAATTGGAGAAATGGTTGTGCATTAGGAATTTCTAGGTGTGCACCATTTTGTTGACACAGTATGCGTTGTGTGTGCGGGAATTGTTGTCTATTACCGATAACTTGATGTGAAACGTTTATCCCAAATATCAAATGAACTGTTCAGAACATAGACTGATCAGTGGCGTATTTAGCTTTCGGTGACAAAGAGGGCAAACGTTACTTATCGAAAAGGGCTGTATCGAAAGCAGTGAATTTTTTAAGGAAATTTTACTGGTTGACCACAATCAGTTCTATATCTGCCTAGGGCAGATGATGACAGCACGAAGGAACAGGTAAATTTGAGCACATTCAAAATTAAGGAGATATTAAGTGTGATATAACATGCATATACTTTATTTCACGTAATGTTGTATGTTTTAAAACTTTAATTCGACAGCTGTATGGCCCGGATCAGTCATTTTGTTAAACCAAGGCGAAAACCTGGTTGCCCAGCGCACCAGTCTGAATTTTTTTCACCGGGTGACCAAAAATGATATAAAAAGTGAAGTCATTATTTGGGGATCCAATTACCAACTAACAAAATTAAATATTAGCAGTATTGCTATTGGTAACGACAGTGTGAAATTATCTTCCACTTAAATATTTGGGCGCTTGGTTAGATCAAGGTATGACAATGGCTGACCATGTCAATCACAAATGCAAAACTGCATTTTACCATTTATTTAACACTAGAAGGTGCATGAAGTTTCTGGACAGAAGCTCTGCAATATTACTTGTAAATGTACATAGATTATTGCAATGTCATTCTTGCATGGGTGCCAGGTGTTACAGTGAAAAAGTTGCAGCGTGTTCAGAATTATGCTGCAAGGCTCGTCACATGAAGCAATCGTTTCACTCCATCACTTTATCTACTGCAAAATCTTCATTGGCTACCTGTCTCATATAGAATTAAATTTAATATTTTAATACTCATTTTTAAATCCCTTCATAACATGGCCCTGTTATATCTGACAGAAATGTTTCATTATAAACAAACTAGTTACCGCCTTCGCTCTCAAAACCACCTCATCCTTTATGTTCCAAAAAGTAAACTTACATATGGCCATCACTCTCTGCAAATATTTGGCCCAAAACTTTGGAATGACTTACCTCTTTCAATCAAATCTGCTCAATCCCTTAAACAATTCCACACCTTACTTAAGACTCACTTATTCAATTGTGCTTTTAAGTCCTCTATATATAAAAAAAAAAAAAATCTTTGTTTTCTTTATATTTCATGCTTATCTTATTTACACATTTGTATTTATTTTCTTTATATGCATATTGTGTAAGGCGCAGGTAGTATGTTAAAAAAAATCAATGATCAAAAGGTGTAGGAAGCTGTGGGAACATGCTCGCTGCTAAGATTTCAGCTTCCCGGTCTCAGTGATAAAAATAAGTCTGATTATAGGTTCGCATGTGAAGCATTATGCGAACCTATGTAATGGCGATTACGTCCGGCCGGCCAACCGTCTGTCCGGCCGTCCACAGATTTGTCCTGAGATTTTTTCAGTAATGTTAAAGTTTTTTGAGAATTCCTTAGAAATGTTAAAGTTTCTGGATATGTGGTGGAATGCCATGCAGGACATAGGGTGGATTGCCATGGGATGGAATGTCATGTGGGACATAGAATGTCATGTGGGACATGGCGTCCCATCCCATTTCAACAAGTCATTTGCATTTAAGTTATTATATGAACTAACACTTTCATACATAGTATGCTCAATCAGGGACTGTGATAGCTAGGATGAGACTTCTTATGGAGCCTATGGGATGTCATGTGGGACATGGGATGGGATGCCATGTGGGACAGGGTAGAATGCCATGTGGGACATGGTGGGTTGCCACGAGTAACACAGTGTGACATAGGTTGGGATGCCATGTGTGACATACAGTAGGATGCCATGTGTGACATAAAGTATTATGCCATGTGTAACATAGGGTAGGAAGCTATGTGGGACATAGGGTAGGAGGCCATGGGGACATGGGGGATGTGATGTCATGTGGGACATACAAGTAGGATATTATTGGGACATTGGGAGGAATACCATGTGGAACATATGGTGGGATGCTATGTGGAACATCAGGTGAGAAGCCTCAGGGAGGGATACCATTTGGGACATAGGGAGGAATGTCATGTGGGACATATGGTTTGATTAACATGGGACATACATGTAGGATGGGATCTATGTGGGTCATAGCGTGGGATGCCATGTGGGACATATGGTGGAGTGCCATGTGGGACATATAGTGGAATGCCATGTTAGACACTGTATGGTGGAATGCCATGTGGGACAATGCATGGGATGTCATGTGGGACATGAGGTGGGATGTCATTTGGGACATGGGATGTGGGACATATGGTGGAATGCCATGTGGGTCATAGGATGGGATGCCCTGTGGGATGTATGATGGAATGCCATGTGGGACAAGGGATGTCATGTGGGACATTGGGTGGGATGCCATGTGGAGGATATGGTGGAACGCCATTAATCTTATTATTATTATTAGTAGTAGTAGTAGTAATAGTAGTAGTAGTAGTAGTACTACTACTACTACTACTACTACTACTACTACTACTACTACTACTACTACTACTACTACTACTACTACTACCACTACCACTACCACTACCACTACCACTACCACTACCAGGATGTACAGAAGTTAGAAATAACTGCAATGACCACCTAGTCATACATCATGGCTACTTTAGCATACAGTCTGTTGAAAACCCTCAAGTGTGACCAAACAAACTCAGAATCTAAATGTTGTATTTGTAAAATTCCAAAAATGTTCAACCTTTTGTAATAAGTATATATATATATATATATATCAGTCACTTGGTTGCATAGTTGGAAAGTCATAATAGATCAAATTAGTGTGGATTCTGTTTTTAGGGGTAGCAGTTATCCTTCAGATTGTACAGTACGTGCTAATATCCTTCAGACTGTACGGGCTAGTATCCTTCAGAATCAGATTGAACATGCTAGTATCATTCTGAGTGTACATGCTGGTATCCTTTAGATTGTACATACTAGTGTCCTTCAGATTGTACATGCTAGTGTCCTTAGATAGTACATGCTAGTATCCTTCAGATTGTACATGCTAGTATCCTTCAGATTGCACATGCTATTATCCTTCAGATTATATTATACATGCTAGTATCCTTCAGATTGTACATGCTAGTATGTACATGCTAGTATCATTCTGATTGTACATGCTAGTATCCTTCAAATTGTACATGCTAGTATCATTCTGATTGTACATGCTAGTGTCCTTCAGATTGTACATGGTAGTATCCTTCAGATTGTACATGGTAGTGTCCTTCAGACTGTACATGCTAGTGTCCTTCAGACTGTACATGCTAGTGTCCTTCAGACTGTACATGCTAGTGTCCTTCAGATTGTACATGGTAGTGTCCTTCAGATTGTACATGGTAATATCCTTCAGACTGTACATGCTAGTATTCTTCAGATTATACATGCTAGTATCCTTCAGATTGTACATGCTAGTATCCTGCAGATTGTACATGCTAGTATTCTTTAGATTGTACATGCTAGTATCCTTCAGATTGTACATGCTTATATCCTTCAGATTGTACATGCTAATATCCTTCAGATTGTACATGCTAGTATCCTTCAGATTATACATGCTAGTATTCTTCAGATTGTACATGGTAATATTCTTCAGACTGTACATGGTAGTGTCCTTCAGATTGTACATGCTAGTATCCTTCAGACTGTACATGCTAGTATCCTTCAGACTGTACATGGTAATATCCTTCAGACTGTACATGCTAATGTCCTTCAGATTGTACATGTTAGTATCCTTCAGACTGTACATGGTAGTGTCCTTCAGACTACATGCTAATGTCCTTCAGATTGTACATGGTAGTGTCCTTCAGATTGTACATGCTAGTATCCTTCAGATTGTACATGCTAGTGTCCTTCAGATTGTACATGCTAGTATTCTTCAGACTGTACATGCTAGTGTCCTTCAGATTGTACATGGTAGTGTCCTTCAGATTGTACATGGTAGTATCCTTCAGATTATACATGGTAATATCCTTCAGACTGTACATGCTAGTGTCCTTCAGATTGTACATGGTAATATCCTTCAGACTGTACATGCTAGTGTCCTTCAGACTGTACATGCTAGTGTCCTTCAGATTGTACATGGTAGTGTCCTTCAGATTGTACATGCTAGTGTCCTTCAGATTGTACATGGTAGTGTCCTTCAGACTGTACATGGTAGTGTCCTTCAGATTGTACATGGTAGTGTCCTTCAGATTGTACATGCTAGTATCCTTCAGATTGTACATGCTAGTGTCCTTCAGATTGTACATGGTAATATCCTTCAGACTGTACATGGTAGTGTCCTTCAGATTGTACATGCTAGTGTCCTTCAGACTGTACATAGTAGTGTCCTTCAGACTGTACATGCTAGTGTCCTTCAGATTGTACATGGTAGTGTCCTTCAGATTGTACATGCTAGTATCCTTCAGATTGTACATGCTAGTGTCCTTCAGATTGTACATGCTAGTATCCTTCAGACTGTACATGCTAGTGTCCTTCAGATTGTACATGGTAGTGTCCTTCAGATTGTACATGCTAGTATCCTTCAGATTGTACATGCTAGTGTCCTTCAGATTGTACATGGTAATATCCTTCAGACTGTACATGGTAGTGTCCTTCAGACTGTACATAGTAGTGTCCTTCAGATTGTACATGCTAGTATCCTTCAGATTGTACATGCTAGTGTCCTTCAGATTGTACATGGTAATATCCTTCAGACTGTACATGGTAGTGTCCTTCAGATTGTACATGCTAGTGTCCTTCAGACTGTACATAGTAGTGTCCTTCAGACTGTACATGCTAGTGTCCTTCAGATTGTACATGGTAGTATCCTTCAGATTGTACATGGTAGTGTCCTTCCAGACTACATGCTAGTGTCCTTCAGACTGTACATGCTAGTGTCCTTCAGACTGTACATGCTAGTGTCCTTCAGATTGTACATGGTAGTGTCCTTCAGATTGTACATGGTAATATCCTTCAGACTGTACATGGTAGTGTCCTTCAGACTGTACATGGTAATATCCTTCAGACTGTACATGGTAGTGTCCTTCAGATTGTACATGCTAGTATTCTTCAGACTGTACATGCTAGTGTCCTTCAGATTGTACATGGTAGTGTCCTTCAGACTGTACATGCTAGTGTCCTTCAGATTGTACATGCTAGTGTCCTTCAGATTGTACATGGTAATATCCTTCAGACTGTACATGGTAGTGTCCTTCAGATTGTACATGCTAGTGTCCTTCAGACTGTACATAGTAGTGTCCTTCAGACTGTACATGCTAGTGTCCTTCAGATTGTACATGGTAGTATCCTTCAGATTGTACATGGTAGTGTCCTTCCAGACTACATGCTAGTGTCCTTCAGACTGTACATGCTAGTGTCCTTCAGACTGTACATGCTAGTGTCCTTCAGATTGTACATGGTAGTGTCCTTCAGATTGTACATGGTAATATCCTTCAGACTGTACATGGTAGTGTCCTTCAGACTGTACATGGTAATATCCTTCAGACTGTACATGGTAGTGTCCTTCAGATTGTACATGCTAGTATTCTTCAGACTGTACATGCTAGTGTCCTTCAGACTGTACATGCTAGTGTCCTTCAGACTGTACATGCTAGTGTCCTTCAGACTGTACATGCTAGTGTCCTTCAGATTGTACATGGTAGTATCCTTCAGATTATACATGGTAATATCCTTCAGACTGTACATGCTAGTGTCCTTCAGATTGTACATGGTAATATCCTTCAGACTGTACATGCTAGTGTCCTTCAGATTGTACATGCTAGTGTCCTTCAGATTGTACATGGTAATATCCTTCAGACTGTACATGCTAGTGTCCTTCAGATTGTACATGCTAGTGTCCTTCAGACTGTACATGGTAGTGTCCTTCAGATTGTACATGCTAGTGTCCTTCAGATTGTACATGGTAATATCCTTCAGACTGTACATGCTAGTGTCCTTCAGATTGTACATGCTAGTATCCTTCAGATTGTACATGGTAGTATCCTTCAGAGTGTACATGCTGGTGTCCTTCAGATTGTACATGCTAGTGTCCTTCAGACTGTACATGCTAGTACCCTTCAGACTGTGCATGCTAGTGTCCTTCAGATTGTACATGGTAGTGTCCTTCAGATTGTACATGGTAGTATCCTTCAGGTTGTACATGTACCTACATGCTAGTCTGAATGATGACCATTTTTAACTTGACTTTTTAAAGAATAGTGAGAGCTATTCTATTCATATCAGTTGTCGATGCCGGTCGTTGCCGTTGATGTTGGTCGTTGTCGTCACCATCAGTGTGCACTTTTTGGTGTAGTTTTGTTTATAGTCCATAACTTGTAAATTCTAAGTTTGGGCCATTTCTCATAAATAAAAAAAAAATGTTTCAGCTTTTTGTTTCATGTTGATGCTGATAAAACTTGTTTTTCTTTTCTTTTTACAGACAGACTGCAAGGATACTCTAAGTCAAACCCAGCAAGAACGAGAAACAATGAGAAGTAAGAAAATTTGGTACTAAAAGAACTAAGCTTATTTGTTTGCTTTTATGCTATGGTCAATGTCCATACCCCTCAAGTCTTCACCTTTATTTACTTATTTGATTTCTTTCAGATTCACCATGCTTAAAGCTCATTATGATTCAAATTGTTGTGAGGTGAGGTGAGGAATTACCGAAATTGAAATTAATAAATAGCACAACATAATGTAGAGGTTGGGGAGGAAAGGGGGAGGGGGTAAAGTCTTTTTTATTTAGAAAAAAGAATATGCAAAAGGGAGGCATGTATAATTTCAGCAGGTCTATGGCAAGAGGGTAGCTAAAATGGACAGACATAAATTGATCCAAGAGGGTAGCTAAAATGGACAGAGATAAATTGATCCAAGAGGGTAACTGAAATGGGCAGAGATTAATTGATCCAAGAGGGTAGCTAAAATGGACAGAGATAAATTGATCCAAGAGGGCAGCTAAATTGGACAGAGAGAAATTGATCCATCCCCTGCCCTGCCAGAAATTTAAAGAAAAGTCAGGAAATTTATCACAAATATGTCTTCACTGAGTGAAAGCAGTGAAATTTTTTTAAGGTTAATTTTCATCTATTTCAGATTAATTTGGCACCCCTTTTAAATGCAGATGTATTGTCTTCAGTAAAGATGTTCGACCCTTGTTTCACTATGCTCTTGGATATCATTAGGTTTAGGTTCCCCTATCAAACCTAATGTTATGCTGAGATTCACCCCGTGACTGAAGATTCAATGTCAACAGCAAATATTAAAGATGCCTTAGGAGGGAGGGTATGTCAAAATATCAATTGACCGCGACATTAAAACAAAGCAGAACAGTCTTTGAATTTTCTAAACATAGGCAGCCCATCAATTTTATTTTGTTATATAGGTAACATTGCACGCTACTCAACATTCTTGGTACCAGTACTGTACTGCTGAATGGTACTGGTATTACTGAAATACTGAGTACTTTTCAAAGTGACTGCCCAAAAGTGAGAAACATGAAACATAACTTAAGAGTATCATGGGATTGTACAACAGAGTAAATTCCCACTTTACAAAGGGCTTACATTTAAAACATTAAAACAGAAATATACACCTAAGTGAATAAGATCAAACTCATCACACCCTAAATCATTCTCTTTGTTTAACACTAGTCTGCAACTTACATTGAAAGTTTATTCAACTCTAAAGCAGCACACCTTTTTCCATTCAGACACATCCATTTTTTACAGGGGTAATTATATTTTTAACTCTAATCACGCCCGTACATTATCAGAATTTACCCCATCATGATAATTTGAAGCCTCCCAGTGACTTGCGCATTTGTGTAATTGGCCGAAAGGTTTCTATTTTTAACCAGCAGTATTTTCCAAAGGAGCAAGATCAACACAGTGCAGTGTAACAAGCTCTTGCAAATTTTCAAAAAAGTAACAGGGCAAAACGAAAATAACAAATACATATTGATTTTCTCAACATTATTGCAATTTTTTGTCTTGTCATTGCCTGTCAGGGGTTCTAATAAAGTACATTAATCATCAATATTGAAATCCCAAGGGGCCGAAAACCTGTTTCTCAACTGGTTTGAATCTGTTTTAAACTGTACTGTAGGCTCAGTATACTAAGTTACACAGCACAGCTTGTACACACTAAGTCTATATTCTAGCAGTAAGTTAGCAACTTACAAAGTTACGACCTAGACCTCTCCACTTATAACAAAACTCAAACTCACCCTAATCTCTTCATCAATCTCCACAACCAAATCAAAGACCAACTCTCAAATTACACCTCCATCTATACTGATGGCTCCAAGGAAGGCAACAAGACAGCTGCTGCTGCCATCATCCAAGACATCACCCTCAGTAGCAGACTTCCTGACCACTCATCCATCTTTTCAGCCGAGGCTAAGGCCATTCTCCTCGCCCTCAACTTTATTGAGTACTCTCCTCTTAGTCACTTTGCCATTTTCTCTGACTCAAAGGCTGTTCTTACTTCATTACTCAATCTTAAATGGGATAACCTCACCTGCCACCTCCTCCTCCGGAAACTCTTTTCTCCCACCCTCTGCAGGAAAAGTGTTCTTTTCTTCTGGATACCCAGCCATGTTGGCATCCCTGGCAATGACAGGGCTGATACAGCCGCTAAGCTTGCCCTTAACCTCCTCCCTTCCCTTTTCCCAAAACCCTCTCTGACATCAAACCGCTTATCGCTTCTCTTGTTCGTGACCGCTGGCAAACCTTATGGAACTTCCAAATTGATAACAAACTCCATGTTATCCAGCCCACAATCGATCAAATCCACCATCAACAACCTTTCTCGTATCGACAACGTTCATATTACCCGTCTTAGAATTGGTCACACCCACCTCACTCACTCCCACCTCCTTATTGGTTCCCCCAACCCCTCTGTAACAATTGCCACTGCATCCTTACAATCCAACACGTTCTCCTTGCTTGCCCCCTGTACAACCTTCCCAGAGCTTCTCTCGCTCCCCACAACTCAATTGCTGAGTTCTTCCAAAAAAATCCTCCAGATAAAATAGTCTCCTTCCTTCAGCATGCATCCCTCTACAACCATATTTAATCCTCCTCTTCCACCCCCTCTCTACTTTGTTTTTAGTTTTACCCATGCACCTCCTCTCTCGATCACAGCTTTCTGGCTTTTGTTCTTGAATTTCTCTCATTCTTCCCCTGGTCTCTTTCCTTACTACCTCTAAAATGATCTGACCTCTCAGGCACAATTTGACCTTCGTTGTCGTGGTACCGTTAAGACCTCATCAAACAAACATACGACCAAGTCGATGATACTTGCAAAAATACACCTTAAATGAGGTTAAAACCATACAAAAATAAGATGAATAACTGAAATTCCACAATCCCAATGGCAAAGCAACTCCCATAATGTAAATTCTAAGCCAACAAAGGGCTGAAAATTCACTTGGTTTTTGCTTCAAAATGGCATCCAGAATACACATGGGTGAAAAAAGAGTTGCAAGCAGGTTGGGGTAGTGGCATTTTAGAAGCCAAATTTGATGAAAGATGAGACAGCATCAGGAACCTATGCGGTCATGATGGTGTGTGTGTGTATGTGACGGCCAGCTTGTAAACGCAATATCTCAAGATTAGTACACTGGGTTCATGTCATGTGGTACACAAATAGCCCATGGTCTGTAGATGTGCCCTTTTGTTTGTTTTTTTGGTGATGTCATGCACATTAATGAGTAGGTGGGGCTTAATGTAAAATCTTGAAATTTTCATATTTTAACAACCACATGTTTTTGTTTTATGTTTGGTATACTTCTGATGTCAGCTGGTGTGTACATGTTCATGATGTAAAAACACTGAATTTCATTAATATGAGTAGTGGGCGAGGCTTAATACGATTTTGCTGAAAAGAGCTTGTAAACACAATATTTCAAGAACAGTAAACTGGAGTAATGTCATATGTGGTACACAGATAGCCCATGGTCTGTAGATGTGCCCTATTGTTTTTGATAATGATGTCTTGCATATTAATGAGTAGGTGGGGCTTAAATTAAAAATCTTGAAATGTTCAACCACATGTCTGTTTTGTTTCATGTTTAGTATAATTATTATGTTAGCTGGTGTGTTCATAATATAAAAACTTTAAATTTCATTAATATACATAACTTTAGTGGGCGAGGCTTTTTCAGGGCTTGTAAACATCAAATAATGTGTTATATGCTACACAGATAGCCCTTGGTCTGCAGATATGGCCTAATGCTTGTGGTGGTAATTTCATGCATATTAATAAGTGGGCGGGGCTTAAAGTGAAAATTTTAAACATGTCAGAAATAAAGCAACTGTATGTTCTTTTTGCATCATATTGGGCATGATAATTTGTTGGTTATTGTGTACATGCTTATGTTATCAACAGGTGTCATTATTATGCATGGTGGGTATGGATTAATGTAAAAGTGCTAATAAAGTAAACACCATAAACAGTATATCAAATTTATGCTATATGTGGTACACAGATGGGTCATGGTCTGTACGTATGTTCTAATGTTGTGGTAGTGATGTCATGAATGCTAATGAGTAGTGGTGCATGCTGACAAATTCTTGAAATAGGATAAATGAGCAATCGTTTTTGCATCATTTTTGCTTTGATGATGTTGTTAATCATTATGCAAATGCTAATGTGGTTGTGGCTTATGAATGAATATGGAACAAATATTTTATGATATGCAATTACATGACAGTTAATACAAATTTTGCAAATCAATCAGCTTATAAAAAAAATCTGCACCACAAAATCTTTTGGTTCTGGGTAAGACTTATTTGGGTGCAATATTTTGCATGTTTTTCCCTGAAAATCATAACTTTATCAGTATATCCAAGCCGCCCAAAAAAGCTTGGACCTGCCAATAGCTGATTCTTTTAAAAATTGTAGTTTTTGTGATATTTAGTTACAGTTTGGCTTTGTTTTAGCCTAATTTGGCCTTTTTTATTTGAATTGTTTTTTTTGCTCTTGGGACAATCTACCAAACCTGGGTGCAATACTTGGCTATGGGCCAAGCCTTGTCCTGCAACTCATGTTCTGTACCTTGTTTATTATAGTATCTTGTGAAAATAATGTTCACTTATGGATTTATTTTCTATTTTCAGCTAATAATAAAATGTTTTGTACTCAAGCAGTATTGTGTCAGAAATATTTAGTTCAACAATTGCAAAGAAAATGTATGGATTTGTTGGTCTTCAATAATTGAATCGTTTTGGGAAACTTTTTTTTAAGATATCATGAATGGCAAATGGCCTATTGAATGCTCTAGAAGTTGTATTGGAGTTGTAACTTGAATATACACAAGTATTTGGCATGTTTGAAGTTGGCAAAATAACTGTCTTTAACTTCTTTATAGGTTCAAGTTTTGGTGAAAAAATAGTTGCTGATTGTGAGGAACGTTTTTGTTGTGTTATTTACAGTTGGTTATCATTTTGAAGGTAAATTTGACATAATAGGGAAGTTGTCATTTTTTCAACTGGTTGTTTTTGTGGAAAGGGGAAAAAAACATACTCGCACTTGTAAATTTACGAAATTAATTCATGGCTACAGTGGTTCTCAGACAAAACTGAATGCATACAGTTTTGAATAATTTCTTGTTACGATATTCCCAAAAAAGTAAAGGTATATTGCAAGAAACTTGGAACTAGAAATTTTGCATAAAGCGTGTTGGTATCGGTACTTCCTGCTCTGTACTGCTAGCTACTGTACTGTACTGTAGGCATATTCATGAAACTACGAGTAAACCATAACTAGGCCACATGTTATGCTTGAGGTTTAAGTGGGAATATTCATGTACTTTGCAAGCTTTACGACCATGTCTTTTCATAAGATTATTTATGAAATGTTTACGTCATGTATTATACTTGTATACATATATATATTGATAAGATGTTAGTTTTTTACCGATTTTTAGGTTCCTTAAGGCCTATCATTTTAACTTGTTTTTGTAAGTACCGTCACTGATGGTACTCAGCAACTCCAGTGTTTTTCATTTGGTGGTATCGTACCATACCGAGACCATAAAGTTCGGTACTTTTTGTAGAACTGGTAAACCGTGCAATGTTATGTACAAGTTCAATGGTACATGTAGCTCAGTGAGATCAAAATAAGTATAAAGAAAAGCTTCTTTTTGTGTGTAAAATATCTGGGATATTGTGAGGCTTTGTAGTAAAATGTTGTGAAAATCTAAAATAAAGGTATGTGCATCCTTCAAAGATCAGGTAATTTGAAATCATTCTTTCCTTTTAACAGTTATAGTTTCATTTATAAACCAAAAAAAAGATAATTTCTGATACGTTTTTGCACAGGATTTTGGGGACTTTTTGGAACCTTTACAAAAATGGTTAGAATGAAATCCTGAATTTGTAATGGACTTGGAGAAAAATTGTATCATCATGTTTTGAAATGCTTTCTCCTGAATTTTCCACTGTTCGCATGGGTTTTATCTTCATGTGGTCCATAATTTTTTATTTTGAAAACAAAAATATTTGAATTACATTTAGATTTCAACAAGTTAGCCTTGTGCCTCACATCTCTGTAAGATCTTTCAGCTTGATCTTGAAGTCGAAATTGGAAATGAAATCAATACATTATATGTAGGTCTGGCCACCTCTTTATGTTAGTTGAAGCAAATGGCTTTGATTATATGTTAAGAAGTGTTTTTGTTACAATTACTGATGTTCTCTAGTCCGGCAAGTTGATTTTTATGTCTGTTTGAAAGTGAGCGGGGAAAAATTGGTCATTTTTTGTTTTGCTGGATTTTTAAGCAATTTAGCTGACGTTTTCTTTATCTGTCTAACTCTCCTGTTATAGTGCAATATGAAACAGTCATCCAGGAACAAAATGAGACGGAGTATCTTCATCAGAGGAGTCTGACTGAGAAAGAAGATAAGATAGATGATCTACAGACAAAATACAATGACTTGCAGATTGAGATGAGTGCACAGGCTGAAGAGATGCAGAGGGCGGTAGACAGCCTTAACCAACAGCTGCAGATTGAACATGAAGAGAAAGCTAAATGTCTTAATGAACAGGTGTGATGAACCTTTTTTAAAATTTAATTTAAATTTGCATAAGACAGTATAGAGAAAAAAAGTAAGAATATTGCATTCCTTGACATCTCTTTCATTTCCCTTTCTTATACCTCACTTAACCTTCATATTATCCTCTCTTATATTACTCTGATTTCATTTTTTTTAGTTTGGCATGTTGACTCAGATTGTCACTGTAACAAACAAACCTCATGTAGACTTAGATTGTCACTAACAAACAAACCTCATGTTGACTCAGATTGTCACTGTAACAAACACACATCATGTTGACTCAGATTGTCACTGTAACAAACACACATCATGTTGACTCAGATTGTCACTGTAACAAACAAACCTCATGTTGACTCAGATTGTCACTGTAACAAACACACATCATGTTGACTCAGATTGTCACTGTAACAAACAAACCTATACATCTGATTGCTTGGTCACGACAGCATTCATGCACCAGTTTCATCTCTGACAACGTGTTTCATCTCTGACAATGTGTGTAATCTCTGACAACTTGTTTAATTTCTGACAATGCGTTTAATCTCTGACAACGTGTTTAATCTCTGATAACGTCTAAAATCTTGGACAATGTGTTTCATCTCTGACAACGTGTTTCATCACTGACAAAGTGTTTCATCTCTGACAACGTGTTTCATCTCTGACAACGCGTTTCATCTCTGACAACGTGTTTCATCTCTGACAGCGCATTTCATCTCTGACAGCGCGTTTCATCTCTGACAGCGCGTTTCATCTCTGACAGCGCGTTTCATCTCTGACAGCGCGTTTCATCTCTGACAGCGCGTTTCATCTCTGACAGCGCGTTTCATCTCTGAGCAAGCGTTTCATCTCTGACAGCGCGTTTCATCTCTGACAGCGCGTTTCATCTCTGACAACGCGTTTCATCTCTGACAACGCGTTTCATCTCTGACAACGCGTTCCATCTCTGACAACGCGTTCCATCTCTGACAACGCGTTCCATCTCTGACAACGTGTTCCATCTCTGACAACGTGTTTCATCTCTGACAACGTGTTCCATCTCTGACAACGTGTTCCATCTCTGACAACGTGTTCCATCTCTGACAACGTGTTCCATCTCTGACAACGTGTTTCATCTATCAATCATTAATGGGTTCGTCTAAACCCATCCTCAAAATACCCTACATGGGCCATCACCATTGGTTCCATTGCTGAACCCACCTGCCACCATTTTTCCAGATTGTATCTTCCAGAATAAAGCGACTTAAAAATATCATCCCAAACTTTATCTCCAAACAAAACCTTACCCAAATAGGAAACATATGCAACACAGTGGCACCATCAGGGGTTCGATATTTTTGGCATGGCCTTAGGACCCCATGATGGGTCCAGAAGCAAAGCCCCGGTGGGGGTCCGGGTGGCGAAGCCCGGGAAACCTTGCATTTTCCAAGTTTTAGATGCCCCAAAAAGACTCTGAATGTGTGCAATACAATACACAGGTTTTTTTAAATACCAAATTTGCACCTCAATCAATATATGGTGCGATCTATTAAAGCAGCATATATTTTTACAATGGTACAGATTACCCCCTTCATTAGAAAAGGTGCCCCCCCCCCATGTACCCTCCTTGCCGGCGCCACTGATGCAACATAAACAACCATAAATAGCATCTAGTAGTTTTTCACTCACTCATCACCAGTGTAATCAGTTTCTTTCCCCATCTCTCATATGCTATTTTTACCATTTTGATTTTGACAAACCTCTCACACCATTGAGCTCAGGCATTGACTTAACATAACATAAACTAAGTTGACGGGCTAGAATGGTTTCACCCCATAAAAAGCTCAAAATAACACCACCCCAACAAACGAAAAATACACAAAATTAAAGATGCCCAGAGTTGGAGCTAACAATCCACTCAGGAAAACCATTCCACTCATTAACAACTCTTTGTAAAAAGCTAAAATGCTGAATATATATTCTTGACAACTCTTTGGTCAACTTCAAACTGTCACCACGTGTCAAGATTAGCTGAAAGCCTGAAACATGCAAGAAATAACAGAAAGTCAAAGAATCACTACCAGCTATGAATTGAAACACCTGAATATATCGCCACGTACTCTTCTCAACTCAAACATGGTCAAACCAAGAATTTGCTACCTAGATTCATAAGAGAGATTCCATACTTTGGGAATAAGTCTAGTGGCTCTTCGCTGAACCTGCTCCAAAATGAACTTATCCTCTTCATAAAAGGGACTCCAAGCCTGAATAGTATACTCAAAGTGAGGTCTGACTGCTTATACAAATTAAAAACAACCTCTACCAAGAAAACAAAAATTTCTTCTAATCAATCCAAGCATCCTGTTTGCTTTTGCAGCTGCTAAAGCACTGCTTAGAAGGCTTCAGATTGCTAGTAATGACAACGCCAAAATCCCTTTCTTCATCAACACAACCAAGATTTAAACCTACCAAAATGAATCAACTTTGCATTATCAACATTGAATGACATCGCCACATTTACAGATCACTTTGCAACAGTGAAGAATTCCAAAAACATCAACAAGCGTAGTGTCCTCAGTAAATTGACAAATCCTGGAGCCAAGTGAAATAATAATATCATTAATGAAGATTAAGAAATTAAGTGGACCCAATACAGAACCCTGAGGAATACCACTTGTAACCTTCTTCTTTCATAGAGATACTTCAGATTAGCAACAACTTTTTGAGACCTGTCAACTAACCAAGAATTTATCCAACTGGCGCACTTTCCCTCCACACCAAGCACTCTTGTTTTTAGTATAAGTCTGCTTAATGGAACCTTATCGATTTCTTTTTGGAAATCTAGATAAATTGACATCCACTTTATGACTGAAATCAACTAAGTTTTGTAACATCATTAACAAACTTCAATAAATTAGAAACAAGACCTCTTACATTGTAGATAAGAACCCATGCTGGGACAAAATCAGCTAACCATTGACCAGTAAATAATCTAGGATATTATCCTTAACAATTGACTCCATGACCTTGCACACAACACTAGTTAGACTCACTGGCTACAGTATAGCTACAGTGCAAACTGTGGTCACCCTTTTTTTTAAATAGGAGTGACATTAGCAATTTTCCAATCACTAGGACCAACATCAAAGCATTTTAAAAAGATAATACTCAGGGAACAGAAATAACATCATGATGTGATTATAATTGAAAAAAGAAAAATCGGATCTAAGCCTATTAAAAACTGGGAACATTAAAATCGGGTCTTGTGGGGGTGAGGGAGGGGAGACTTTGAAGGCATTTTTTTAGTAGATAAATGGAAAGAAAAGGCGAAGGGCTGATATTTCCTTCAGAATTTAATAAAAATCTGAAGGAGAAGAAATTATGTTTAAAGCTGATATAAAAAATGCAATATACCACTTTAATTGTTGAAGCTGCATTTATAGGGTCGATTTTTGAGAGCGTTGTTCCTTTACATTTGGAATGTTTCATTGTGTTGTGGGTTAGCAACATTTTGAAGGTACAGAAACTTAATTATTATCCTGTTTCTCAAGGCTTGAAGGACTTACGAACCTCAGATGATTTTATGTAAGTTTTACTACAATGTTTAGATCAAAACGTTTCAGAAATTAGAGAAGAAAATTCATATTGACAGGCTTAAAAGTTCATCGCGGAACGTGAGTTGGAGGGCTTTGCAAATAAGTGCACATTCTTTAAAAGTGCCTGGGGTCTAATTAACATACATGTGGTGTGGCATTGCTGCCTGGGGTCTAATTAACATACACGTGGTGTGGCATTGCTGCCTGGGGTCTAATTAACATACACGTGGTGTGGCATTGCTGCCTGGGGTCTAATTAACATACACGTGGTGTGGCATTGCAAAGGGACGGGAAAGTTGAAACGGAATCATATCATGCTAGCACGATATTGTGAGTAAGCCCAGGAATTATGATGATGAGTAGGAGTTACCATATTTAGAATCATAGTCAGTTATTAGTTGCATAGTCTGTTGGTGAAAATATTTATTTTATCTTGTGTATTGAGAAGTAAATAAGTGGCAAAATAATCAATTACAAAGAGAGAAATATACTTCTGTTTATTTTTTATATAAGTCCCACAGGATAGCCAAATTGGAGTATAACACTTGTAGTTGATAGCTTGTTTGGGCTATAAATGGGATTAAAAACTATTAAATAGGGCCTACCCTGAATAGGCTATTCTATCATGCATATACTGCAATCGCTGCTATAAAATCACCAAAGTGTAAACAACCAAAATCCACATTGATTCCACTGCCACATTACACGCATGAGCTGGCCTTCAGCAATATTATCCACAATCATTTGCCTATTCACGATAAGTTATTTGTTTGCGTATAAAGAAATGAGAGCCATCACCTTTTATTTCCATTTACCTACTAAAGAAATTTATCTCCTCACCCTGTAGGACATGATTTTAATGGTAATATTATCAATGGTAAATCAAGTCAACCAAAGCATAAAATTCAAACAACATAAACGAAAACATCAACTTGGTCAAACAGCAAAACAAAAAGACAACTTTACCTGCCCTCTATACCAAAAAGGATTAAATCATTTGGCAAGAATTGTAATGTTATGATGGGGGAGGGGAGGGGGACCACTAAATTTTTGGTGATTGAGAAGGCAAGTATACACTAATGGAAAATATGTACCCATGAGGTAGATCATCGTCTTAGTATACCAGCTATATTTTTTCATAATTTGAATTGGAAAGAAAGCTTGTACGGTAAGGATTGTTTTTATATATTTTTTATTTCAGCTTAATTGTTTTTATTTCGTCTTCAGCTGTGGAAAAGAAAGAAAAAAACATTTAAATGTGCAGCATCATACATAAAGAGATGAAATACTGCAAAGTAATCACATAAGTTAAATACAGAAAATAAGTTTAGGCATTTTATGCATATTCCTCAAGGGAGGTAAAAAGAAAGCAGATATATCAAAGCTTTTCTTGTGCACACTTGTAAAGCTGATGAACCATACATGTCAGTCCGCAGTACAGCTTATATTGTTATTGTAAGGAAATTATTCCTGGTGTGTGCACTGGAGAGAATATAACTGTTTTGGCTGTCATTGGTACTCAAGGAGATTTGTGCATTTAGGTGTGACCATTAAAGCCTTAGTAAGAGGTCATTAACTTGTTCAGAAAATAAATCAATGATGTACAGCGATTAAATAATTGCCTGTTTCCTAAGCTTGAATACACACTATACCAGCCTACACTCAACACAAAGCACAGTAAAATTTAAGAAATAACAAAACCTAACAAAACAATACAAAGCAAGGCCTAGTTTATACAACATTAGCAACAAAATGTGTGTAATAGGATTGAGTTAGTTATACCACACAAATCAGCAAGAAAATGTGTGTGAAAGGATTGAGTTAGTAATACCACACAAACCAGCAAGAAAATGTGTGTGAAAGGAATGAGTTTGTAAAACCACACAAACCAGCAACAAAATGTGTGTAATAGGATTTACTTAGTAATACCAGGGAGTTGGCTTCTAATGCCAACTCCCTGGTAATACCACACAAACCAGCAACAAAATGTGTGTAATAGGATTTACTTAGTAATACCAGGGAGTTGGCTTCTAATGCCGACTCCCTGGTAATACCACACAAACCAGCAACAAAATGTGTGTAATAGGATTGAATTAGTAATACCAGGGAGTTGGCTTCTAATGCCGACTCCCTGGTAATACCACACAAACCAGCAACAAAATGTGTGTAATAGGATTTACTTAGTAATACCAGGGAGTTGGCTTCTAATGCCGACTCCCTGGTAATACCACACAAACCAGCAACAAAATGTGTGTAATAGGATTTACTTAGTATTACCAGAGAGTTGGCTTCTAATGCCGACTCCCTGGTAATACCACACAAACCAGCAAGAAAATGTGTGTAATAGGATTTACTTAGTAATACCAGGGAGTTGGCTTCTAATGCCGACTCCCTGGTAATACTACACAAACCAGCAACAAAATGTGTGTAATAGGATTTACTTAGTATTACCAGGGAGTTGGCTTCTAATGCCGACTCCCTGGTAATACTACACAAACCAGCAACAAAATGTGTGTAATAGGATTTACTTAGTATTACCAGGGAGTTGGCTTCTAATGCCAACTCCCTGGTAATACCACACAAACCAGCAACAAAATGTGTGTACTAGGATTTACTTAGTATTACCAGGGAGTTGGCTTCTAATGCCGACTCCTGGTAATACCACACAAACCAACAACAAAATGTGTGTAATAAGATTTACTTAGTAATACCAGGAGTTGGCTTCTAATGCCGACTCCTGGTAATACCACACAAACCAGCAACAAAATGTGTGTACTAGGATTTACTTAGTATTACCAGGAGTTGGCTTCTAATGCCGACTCCTGGTAGACACACAAACCAACAACAAAATGTGTGTAATAG
Organism: Chiridota heheva; assembly: GCA_020152595.1. Lineage (NCBI taxonomy): Eukaryota > Metazoa > Echinodermata > Holothuroidea > Apodida > Chiridotidae > Chiridota > Chiridota heheva. The sequence goes on from JAIGNY010000690.1 coordinate 201,142, forward strand.
GATTTACTTAGTAATACCAGGGAGTTGGCTTCTAATGCCGACTCCCTGGTAATACCACACAAACCAGCAACAAAATGTGTGTAATAGGATTGAATTAGTAATACCAGGGAGTTGGCTTCTAATGCCGACTCCCTGGTAATACCACACAAACCAGCAACAAAATGTGTGTAATAGGATTTACTTAGTAATACCAGGGAGTTGGCTTCAATGCCGACTCCTGGTAATACCACACAAACCAGCAACAAAATGTGTGTAATAGATTTACTTAGTAATACCAGGAGTTGGCTTCTAATGCCAACTCCTGGTAATAGTACACAAACCAGCAACAAAATGTGTGTAATAGGATTTACTTAGTATTACCAGGAGTTGGCTTCTAATGCCGACTCCTGGTAATACCACACAAACCAGCAACAAAATGTGTGTACTAGGATTTACTTAGTATTACCAGGGAGTTGGCTTCTAATGCCAACTCCCTGGTAATACCACACAAACCAGCAACAAAATGTGTGTAATAGGATTTACTTAGTAATACCAGGGAGTTGGCTTCTAATGCCGACTCCCTGGTAATACCACACAAACCAGCAACAAAATGTGTGTAATAGGATTGAGCCAGCAACAAAAAGAAGAAACAAATATTTAACAAATAAATGGAAACATTTGAAAACAACTATAGCAAAATAATGCAGAAAAAAGTAAATAACAACATTTTGGTAAAATTCAGCCTGAATAAAAACAAATTTCCAGAAGACAAAAGTCAATAATTGAGAAGAACAATAAGAGCACTTCTGAACAAGCAGGTACATGTATGATACAAATAAAGCCTTAATTCAAGACTTTTGGCTGTTCTTGGCAAAGGAATAGAAACTTAGTAATTGTCCATATTGAGAAGCTCATGTTCAAGGTGGTTGTATTTATCAATCTTCTGGATCGGTGACTTGGTGAACATTTGGTGTCTGATAGGCTTCTTTGGCACAGATGTTGTGAGATAAAGCTAACTTTAGTAAAGAGAAGGGAAAGATCAGCCTTGCTTTTATATATCTATACAGACCTCTGTGGTTAGTGCTTTGTCCTCTCACTGGTACGCCTCGGGTTCGAATCCCAGGTGGGTCTGCAACCAGTGAGTTCACAACTGGTTATTAAAGGCCATGGCCGTCTTGATATAATGTCCAGCACTGGATGCTTTCGGGATGTTAAACCTTGCTATGCTGTATGCTGTGCTATGCAATGCTATATATGAGATATCATTGTATGGTTTTTCAGATGTTAAATGAAATTGAGTTATGTCATTATGGCCATTAAAGCAATATTGGTATCATGATGGAAAATGTCTTTGATAGCTGTGTAGAATATAGTTAGTTCCTTGTTACTAAAACCTGTAAATTTATTCATTTTGACAGATGTTTGTCCCATGGGATTAAGGTAGATTTTAAACAATTTATAAAATGTTACCTCTATCTACACATTTAACATCCTGTAACTGAGATGTTGTAACTGGGGATAGCTTTTTACTCTTGTAAGTATTCTACAGTGTGTCCACTTTTGTAAAAATTTACCAATTGTACAGTTGAAGTAGATTTACCCTTAAACTATTCATTCATTTCAGCTTGTTTAAATCTATGGTTTCATGTTTCAGGAATTGATATTTGTGGAGAGTGTTTTTCAAAGTGCTGGTACCAGTATTTTAGTCAAAGAGGGATAAGTACTGCAAGTTAAATATTGGAAAAAATAGCTGCGATGCACTGTATGGCTACCTACTTCATCAAAGGTTGAGTTAGCAATGCAATTTACAATCAAGTAACATGGTAGAATTTGAATACCAATGATGTGCTCAGAAAATGTTTACTTGACTTAGTGACTGAATAATCAGAATTAGGTTATGTTGGATTGTATCTGTTTTTGAATGTAAAGTCTTATTAAAGGTCTATGGGAACCTACAGGTCTATGGGAACCTACATGTTTATGGAAACCTACATGTCTATGGGAACCTGCAGGTCTATGAAAACCTACATGTCTATGGGAACCTACAGGTCTCTGGTAACCTACAGGTCTATGAAAACCTACATGTCTATGGGAACCTACAGGTCTATGGGAACCTACATGTCTATGGGAACCTACAGGTCTCTGGTAAGCTACATGTCTATGGGAACCTACATGTCTATGGGAACCTACATGTCTATGGGAACCTACATGTCTATGGGAACCTACAGGTCTATGGGAACCTACAGGTCTATGGGAACCTACAGGTCTCTGGTAACCTACAGGTCTATGGAAACCTACATGTCTATGGGAACCTACAGGTCTCTGGTAACCTACATGTCTATGGGAACCTACAGGTCTATGGGAACCTACAGGTCTCTGGTAACCTACATGTCTATGGGAACCTACAGGTCTATGGGAACCTACAGGTCTATGGGAACCTACATGTCTTTGGGCACCTACAGGTCTATGGGAACCTATAGGTCTATGGTAACCTACAGGTCTCTGGGAAGCTATAGGTCTCTGGGCACCTACAGGTCAATGGGTACCTGCAGGTCTATGGGAACCTGCAGGTCTATGGAAACCTACAGGTCTTTGGGAACCTACAGGTCTTTGGGAACCTACAGGTCTATGGGAACCTATTGGTCTATGGGAACCTATAGGTCTATGGTAACCTACAGGTCTATGAAAACCTACAAGTTGACTTCAATGAAAAGTAATCTTTTTGATTTGATGTTTATTGGCAATCACCATGATTATCATAGTTGGGATTTGAGAATGGCAAAGGGGCACTTGCTCCCCATTTTTTTTATATAGAATTTGTATCTTTTATATGGTAATTTTGCATCTTAGTATGATTTTGTTGTTTTGCCCTCACTTTGACTTTGGTTCCCCCCCCCCCCTCTCCAACTTTCAGTAGGCAAATCTCGCCCCTCTGATTATGATGACAGATGGAAAAGTTGTTTGGGAACTGCAAACTGAGGCAGAGGGTTATAAGGTGACTGGAATTGATATGCATATGGAATAGAATATGGCTATAAGTCAGCAATTAAGTTTAATTCCAAAAGCCCAAGTTAAATTTCTGAGAGGTAGCATACACAGAGAGCTGAGATGCTTGCTCCAGAGTTTTTTTCTGTCTGCCTGCCTCAAACTTAACTTGTCTTCAATTTTGGGGAAGACAATCTTATGCCTCAAAAATTTTTCTCACCTGCCAAGGTGGCAAGCTTTGTTACTAGAATATAAAATTGATTGATCAAAATAACTTAATAAGAAATTGCAACATATTTAACCAGGTGACCCATTGAAAACACTTTTCAGTCAAACTGCACAGACTGTCCCATCACACTAATACTTCAGCACAGTACTGCACAGACTGTCCCATCACACTAATACTTCAGCACAGTACTGCACAGACTGTCCCATCACACTAATACTTCAGCACAGTACTGCACAGACTGGCCCATCACACTAATACTTCAGCACAGTACTGCACCATCACACTAATACTTCAGCACAGTACTGCACAGACTGTCCCATCACACTAATACTTCAGCACAGTACTGCACAGACTGTCCCATCACACTAATACTTCAGCACAGTACTGCACAGACTGGCCCATCACACTAATACTTCAGCCTAGTACTGCACAGACTGTCCCATCACACTAATACTTCAGCACAGTACTGCACAGACTGTCCCATCACACTAATACTTCAGCACAGTACTGCACAGACTGTCCCATCACACTAATACTTCAGCACAGTACTGCACAGACTGGCCCATCACACTAATACTTCAGCACAGTAACTGCACAGACTGTCCCATCACACTAATACTTCAGCACAGTACTGCACAGACTGTCCCATCACACTAATACTTCAGCACAGTACTGCACAGACTGTCCCATCACACTAATACTTCAGCACAGTACTGCACAGACTGGCCCATCACACTAATACTTCAGCACAGTAACTGCGCAGACTGTCCTATCACACTAATACTTCAGCACAGTACTGCACAGACTGTCCTATCACACTAATACTTCAGCACAGTACTGCACAGACTGTCCCATCACACTAATACTTCAGCACAGTACTGCACAGACTGGCCCATCACACTAATACTTCAGCATAGTACTGCACAGACTGGCCCATCACACTAATACTTCAGCACAGTACTGCACAGACTGTCCCATCACACTAATACTTCAGCACAGTACTGCACAGACTGTCCCATCACACTAATACTTCAGCACAGTACTGCACCATCACACTAATACTTCAGCACAGTACTGCACAGACTGGCCCATCACACTAATACTTCAGCACAGTACTGCACAGACTGTCCCATCACACTAATACTTCAGCACAGTACTGCACAGACTGTCCCATCACACTAATACTTCAGCACAGTACTGCACAGACTGGCCCATCACACTAATACTTCAGCACAGTAACTGCGCAGACTGTCCTATCACACTAATACTTCAGCACAGTACTGCACAGACTGTCCTATCACACTAATACTTCAGCACAGTACTGCACAGACTGTCCCATCACACTAATACTTCAGCACAGTACTGCACAGACTGGCCCATCACACTAATACTTCAGCACAGTACTGCACAGACTGGCCCATCACACTAATACTTCAGCACAGTACTGCACAGACTGTCCCATCACACTAATACTTCAGCACAGTACTGCCCCATCACACTAATACTTCAGCACAGTACTGCACCATCACACTAATACTTCAGCACAGTACTGCACAGACTGGCCCATCACACTAATACTTCAGCACAGTACTGCACAGACTGTCCCATCACACTAATACTTCAGCACAGTACTGCACAGACTGTCCCATCACATTAATACTTCAGCACAGTACTGCACAGACTGTCCCATCACACTACTAATACTTTAGCTCCGTGGAAGTTAATTGCTCACATTTTTCCCAGGCGGGAATGTGCAATATGTTGAACCACTTTCAAATTTGTTTCCTATTTTCTCAACAGCAATTTCAGCTGCAGCAGCTGCAGAGCCTGCAGATACAGCTTCAGAGGAATCCACAAAACCAGCAACTGCAACAAAATGCAGTACCTCCACCAGATGGTAACCTGAGGTTTGCAGCCCCTCTGCAGCAACCAGTTGGGGTTGGAAATCCTCAAATTATTGCTAACTTGCCCGGAAACTTTCCGGTATGTATCATTTATTGTTGTTTGTAAACCACCCATGGGATCTAGTTCCTTCTGTTTGTTAGATTGTCCAAAGCTCTACAAGTACTAAGCCAATTACCATCTTAAGTTGCATGCATACTTATTAAAATGCTATGGTAACCTTCAGTAAAGCAGATTAAAAACAAATTGAAAGAAAAAAATGTGCTTAATTTAAATGGAAAAAAGCCAATAAGAAATAAGATTTTAAACTTGTAATCATAAATTAAGTTACATTATTTTGCAACTTGATAACTGGTAACTGTGCTGTTAAAAGATGAAAGTGGCAAATGCATGTGGTCAAAGGTCACTTTAATGCAGAGTTTAGTTTTTTAGATGATTTTTTAGATATTGAAAGGTTTCAGAAACACTATTTACAAAACCTAAATAGTAAGGTTAGTCAAGGTAAAACTAAGAAGGTTAGTCAAGGTAAAACTAATAAGGTTAGTCAAGTTAATTCCCATCAAGCCTCAAAGGCTTAGGTTGCAGTAAAACTGATAAGGTTGTCAAGGTAAAACTAATAGTTACCTGGTTTCCCTGGTAAAACTAGGTTAGTCGGATAAGTTAGTCAATTTACATGACTCTTATGGTTTCCTGGATGGGACACCATGTCCATCGCAGGTTAACACCCCAACTGAAAGTGGTACTCATTTCACAGCTGAGCGAACTGGAGCAAATAGGTTAATAGTCTTGCCCAAGGACACGGCTCCCTGGCTGAGTTTCAATTCTGGTACCTTTGGAGTACAAGCCCTAATCACTGGGCTACTACACTCCCCAAATAGATAATAACATTGAGATTGTGATTAACTTCATAAATATTTCAAATAGTACTATCTGTCTATCTATTGGGTGCAACTATCAGTGAGACTATGATTGTCATATATAGTTGAATAATGATTAATATTGTTAATCAGGATCCCCTGTTTCCTTAAAAAGCAAACAAATTGAAAACAACTGGATTTGTATGGACAAACTTATCTTACAATATTATATATGTAATAAAATATTTTATTGAACCTGAAATTGGCATGTTTAACTTTGTTTGAAAATGGTGTTTGATGTTATAAAATGGATACATTAAAAGTTTTGTTTGGGTGTCTGGGGGTTAATCACACCCTAACTGTGCAGTGAGTTGAAACACTTTATTCTCCCCTCATTGGTGATCTTTACCGTTTGTTCGTCCATCCGTTTGTTTTTCCATCCATTCATCTGTCCATTCGGGAGTATCATTTAAGTTATAGTGGGTGGGGCAGTGTTTTTTGTTAATGTAAATTTTCAGGAGAGAATTAGGATGAAGCTGTGATTTATTGGAGTGAATGAAGGTTAAGGTTATATGAAAGCTTGGGGTTATGAGTGCGGGAAGGGGGTAAGTATAGTTGGTAGATGAGAAAGTGGTTCGAGGTGAGTGGAGGTTGGGGAGGTGAGGAAGGATTGGTAGTGGATGAGGGAATAGAATGGTTACATGTAGAATGACATGGGTACATGTGGAGGGTGGGTTGGGGTACAAGGTGAGTGTCATGACTTGTGGGGTTGGGGAGGTGAGGAAGGATTGGTAGGTGAGTGGAGGGTGGAAAGGGGAATATGAATGGCATGCGTACATGTAGAATGACATGGGTACAATGCCTAGAGGGCCAGAGGGTGGGTTATGAGTACAAGGTGAGTGTCATGACTTAGTTAAAGGATTGATAGGTGGCAAGGAAAGTAGGTGGATGATGAGGTGAAGTGAGGTGAAGGTTAGGTGTGGTGCGGTATGTCTGGAGGATAATATGTGCACAACCCTGGGTAAATAATAGTGAGTTGTAGGTATAGTGGGTATAGGTTTATTGGGGTGTTAGGTAGAATGGGGGTAGTAGGTGAATGGTTGGTGGTAGTTGAATTGGAGATGGTAGGTGAATGGGGCATTTTAAATTGATAGAGGTAAGTGGGTTAGTGTTTGTTTTGGGTGGGGAGAGAACATGGGTGGGGAGAGAACATGGGTGGGGAGAGAACATGGGTGGGGAGAGAACATGGGTGGGGAGAGAAAATGGGTGGGGGGAGAACATTGGTGGGGAAGTGGATAATATGACTGATTGGGATCATGTGGGACAGAAGATGGGATAGCATGTGGGATGGTGGGGTAGCATGTGGGACAGAGGGTGGGGTAGCATGTGGGCTTGTGGGATAGATGTGGGACAGAGGGTGGGACAGCATGTGGGATGGTGGGATAGCATGTGGGACAGGGTTAGTTAGCATGTGGGACAGTGGGATAGCATGTGGGACATGTGTTGGGATGTCATCTGGATTGTGGTGTGATTGCATGTAGTTTATTAGGTGGGGTGAAGAGTTGGAAGGCATGTGGGACTGAGGGTGGATAGTGTATTATCAGCAGCGAGGGGATTTGTATTGTATGTGATATCTAGTTAAACATCATTACATTAATAATTTTACCTAAGGTAAACCCAAGTTTTAAAAGACTAATATTTAACCTGCAATATTCAATGTAAAGCTCATTATCATTGTGATTTTCTTCTTTACATTTGATGTAGAAGATACCAGTGTTCAATCAAGTCGGCACAAATCTCATGGTTGGACCTGGGGGAGCGGGTCAAGTTCCACAAGTTCCAGTTGTCCCACAAGATGGAATTCTAAATCAGAATGATGAATTGAAAGAACAAGAACAGATGGAAGAAAACAGGTAAAAACCACTTTCTCACCACCCTCAAAACTTCCACCATATTTTTTCAATTCTTGAGAGTTCATGATTTCATCACCAGTAAAATCTACTGCAGAAATTCTTGGCCAACCAGCTTTCATTTTCTCCAAAAATTTGTTCCCAAATTTGATTTGCTTTTTATCTACCGTTAAGCTCTTTATAAGGTACAAATTTAATTTATATACTGGTCAAGCTCTTGGTAAAGCACAAATTTAATTCTTCCACTGTCCAAGCTCTTGTTAAGGCATCATTTTCAATCACCCACTATCCAAGCTGTTGCTAGGTATCAATTACTTTCTCTCTCAACTCTCAAGCTCCTCCACTATTGAAGCTCTTGTTAAGGCATCATTTTCAATCACCCACTGTCAAGCTGTTGCTAGGTTATTAGTTACTTTTCCTCAACTCTCAAGCTCCTGGTAAGGCATGCATTTCATTTATCCACTGTCCAAACTCTTGTTGAAGCAAGAATTTCATTGGCCCACTGCTCAAGCTGTTGTTGAGGTATCAATTAATATCTCTTGCAATCTCAAGCTAAAGGTGAGGCATGCATTTCATTTATCCACAAACTCTTGTAAAGGCATGAATTGAATAAAGTCACTGTCCAAGGACTTGCTAAGGCATCAATTTTTTCCTCCACTCTCACGCTCTTGGTAAGGCATACATTTCATTTATCTACTGTCTAAGCTCTTGTTAAAGCAAGAAATTCATTGTCCCAATGCCCAAGCTGTTGCTAAAGTATCAATTATGTTTTCCATTCTCAAGCGCTTGGTAAGGCATACATTTCATTTATTCAGTGTCCAAACTCTTGTGAAGGCATTAATTTAATACACTCACTGTCCAAGGACTTGCTAAGGCATCAGTTTCTTTCTCCACTTTCAAACTCTTGGTAAGACATACATTTCATTTATGCAGTGTCCAAGCTCTTGTGAAGGCATTAATTTAATACACTCACTTCCAAGGACTTGTTACGGTATAAATTTCTTTATCCACTCTTAAGCTCTTGGTAAGGCATACATTTCATTCACACACTGTCCAAGCTGTTGCTAGCGTATTAATTACTTTTTCCTTAACTCTCAAGCTCCTGGTAAGGCATACATTTATCTACTATTTAAAGCTCTTGTGAAGGCATGAGTGTTCATTTCTTTCTAAAAGCTGTTGCTAAGGTATCAATTACTTTCTCCACTCTCAAGCTTTTGGTAAGGCATATATTTTAATTTATTTAGTGTCCAAACTCTTGTAAAGGCATTGATTTAATACACTCACTGTCCAATGACTTGCTTAGGCATCAATTTCTTTCCCCACTTTCAAACTCTTGGTGAGGCATACAATTTATTCATCCACTGTCCAAACTCTCGTGAAGTCATTGATTTAATACACACTGTCCAAGCTCTTGCTAAGGCATCATTTTCTTTTTCCACTCTCAAGCTCTTGGTAAGGCATGCATTTCATTTATCTACTGTTCAAGCTCTTGTGAAGGCATTAATTTAATACACTCACTGTCCAAGGACTTGCTAAGGCATCAATTTCTTTTTCCACTCTCAAGCTCTTGGTAAGTCATGCATTTCATTTATCTACTGTCCAAGCTCTTGTTAATTCATTCACCAGCTGTTCAAGTCTCTTTTAAAGCACTAATTGGAGATAATTTTCATTCTGTATTTTCACAGGCAAGGGGAACAGAATGTGGAAGGAAACCAGGAGCAAGGTAAGAAACCTGTCACACACCTGAAGCTCAACTGTTTAATCTCAGTTGCAAATTTGTAGGGCACTTATCAAGACTTAGACTTTGTTGTGAACTTATTCAAAGTACTTCTTCCTCATGCATATATGCATGACATAATGAATACATTCAAATATCTCTGAAAACAAAAGAAAGCAAAGTATATTGTGTTCATTCATGTCATCCTGTTGCTCAACAAACATAGACTTGCAACATAGTTCGGTCTATGGACATAAACATTTTACAAGGGTCCTTAAAGAATAAGATCTTGATTATCCTCAGCTGAAGTAATGGGAGTAGTTCCAGCCTGTCAATCAAAGTTGTTACCTAAGCAACGACGGACACAACAACTTTAAATGCTGAAATCGTAAACACTACCAATTTGCTAGTCATATCTAAAAATGTAAATACTAGGCTAATAATGCTGAGCTGTGAGGCATCACAGAGTTCCAGCTGGTAAATGTTTTGGTTGAGGATAAATTTGTACATTCTAATTATCCACTGAAATAATATTATGAATAAAATTAGGCCTAAACCCATTCATCAGTCCATAACTGTTTTTTTCTTCTTCATAGTTATTACAATGTTTAGTGTAAGCTGGGTAAGATTTGACTGCCAGGCGCCCCCTAAGTTTCAAAGCAGCAATTTGTTGAACCCGTGCAAAATGTTTGAAATTCATTGCATGCTGCATGCATAGACCTAATATGAAACTTCATATTCGCTCTGAATCTCTGATTTAGCATAGTTCTAGACTTAACCTAGGTCTACTTTGTGAATATCCCCAAAATGAATTGGCAAGTCTAACGTTAGTAGTGACAATTATCAGAACTCAGACCAATAATGTGAATAAAACGAGTCCACATAGGCCTACCCAAATAGAGCAGATCTCCAAATTCTACCGATAGGTCAATTAGATGTTAATAGTAATGCAAGCACAGTGTTCCAAACTGTACTTTCAGCGGGAAAGTTAAGGTGGTGTTTGTACCAAATAATTCTTGTTGAGCTTGTTCACAAAACCTTATACAAAATTTTTGTTAGAAATCATTCAAGAGCAAAGGAGTTCGAGTATAAAGTTTTCTACTATTGTTCATCCTAATAATCCTTCTATTGTTAAACCTGATAATCCTATTATAATCTAATTAGTCCATAAATAACTTATAACTCATCAGCTTATAAGAAATTTCCAGATAGCTCAACAAGTCTACAAGACTTCAACGCCTCATTATTGGTGAGAATACTGAGTCACAGCACCTACATACATATGCACACATGCTTTATCCTACGTCAGTTCATTACATGTTCAGCTGCTGTTTGTTTGTATGTTAACATGCAGACACAAGTCATGACACAGACGTACGTATGCTAGCAACGTATGTATGCTAGCAATGTATGTACACGTGAAACGCTCTTAATTTTGTGTAGGCTAGGCCTAGCCTTCGGATTCAGAAGTATATAGTTGCCCAGCAATACGCACAGTGAAATCAATTTGACTGAGTTTTTTCTACTTTTCTTCAGGTTGTATTATGTTAATAAATAAGTTACTAATGTTGTAGTGATTTGTTTCTTTTTCTTTTTTCCCTTGATCTGATGGTAATATGAACAATTTTAAAGACTTCAATAATTTGTTTATTGTTGTTCATGTATTGCTATGTTATGTGTATCTATAGTTTGTTACTTTGCGGATGAATACTACACCTAGTTGAGTCAATGTTATTGTTAGTATTTTGAAAAATGATTACAAAAATGTTTTTGTGTTTCATTAGTTTTTGCTGAATTTTTTTCGAGTTATGATTAAGTAAACTGCTATATATAATCAGGGTTAATGAATAATGTGTTATGTATTTGGTAAAGGATAATGCATAGAAGCTGGTTCCACAGATATCGCTAGATGCACTCGGGCTCGCCCTCATGCATCGCTCAGTCTGTGCCCAGCTTCTATGCATTATTATGTACCGAACAGATAACACATTATTCATTAACCCTTTATTAAAACGGATAAATAAATGAAGACAATTGCTTGTCACTGTCAGGAATTCACTGCTTTCCTTCATGCAGCCATTGAGTAGTTTTATGCTAAATTCATACTTGTGCCATCAGGCTGGTGCTTTCTTTAAGCAGCCATTGAGTAGTTTTATGTTAAATTGATACTTGTGCCATCAGGCTGGTGCTTCCTTCATGCAGCCATTTAGTAGTTTTATGTTAAATCCATACTTGTGCCATCAGGCTGGTGCTTCCTTCAAGCAGCCATTGAGTAGTTTTATGTTAAATCCATTCCTGTGCCATCAGGCTGGTGCTTCCTTCAAGCAGCCATTGAGTAGTTTTATGTTAAATCCATACTTGTGCCATCAGGCTGGTGCTTCCTTCAAGCAGCCATTGAGTGCTTCCTTCAAGCAGCCATTGAGTAGTTTTATGTTAAATCCATACTTGTGCCATCAGGCTGGTGCTTCCTTCAAGCAGCCACTGAGTAGTTTTATGTTAAATCCATACTTGTACCATCAGGCTGGTGCTTCCTTCAAGCAGCCACTGAGTAGTTTTATGTTAAATCCATTCCTGTGCCATCAGGCTGGTGCTTCCTTCAAGCAGCCATTGAGTAGTTTTATGTTAAATCCATACTTGTGCCATCAGGCTGGTGCTTCCTTCAAGCAGCCATTGAGTAGTTTTATGTTAAATCCATACTTGTGCCATCAGGCTGGTGCTTCCTTCAAGCAGCCACTGAGTAGTTTTATGTTAAATCCTTACTTGTACCATCAGGCTGGTGCTTCCTTCAAGCAGCCACTGAGTAGTTTTATGTTAAATCCATACTTGTGCCATCAGGCTGGTGCTTCCTTCAAGCAGCCATTGAGTAGTTTTATGTTAAATCCATTCCTGTGCCATCAGGCTGGTGCTTCCTTCAAGCAGCCATTGAGTAGTTTTATGTTAAATCCATTCCTGTGCCATCAGGCTGGTGCTTCCTTCAAGCAGCCATTGAGTAGTTTTATGTTAAATCTATACTTGTGCCATCAGGCTGGTGCTTCCTTCAAGCAGCCATTGAGTAGTTCTATGTTAAATCCATTCCTGTGCCATCAGGCTGGTGCTTCCTTCAAGCAGCCATTGAGTAGTTTTATGTTAAATCTATACTTGTGCCATCAGGCTGGTGCTTCCTTTAAGCAGCCAATGAGTAGTTTTATGCTAAATTCATACTTGTGCCATCAGGCTGGTGCTTCCTTCAAGCAGCCATTGAGTAGTTTTATGTTAAATCCATACTTGTGCCATCAGGCTGATGCTTCCTTCAAGCAGCCATTGAGTAGTTTTATGTTAAATCCATACTTGTGCCATCAGGCTGGTGCTTCCTTCAAGCAGCCATTGAGTAGTTTTTTGTTAAACCAAACTTGTGTCATCAGGCTGGTGCTTCCTAGTAATTTAAATCCATACTTGTGCCATCAGGCTGGTGCTTCCTTTAAGCAGCCATTGAGTAGTTTTATGTTAAATCCATACTTGTGCCATCAGGCTGTTGCTTATCCCTGGTTCGTTTGGTGCCTCTCTCCTTGACAGTCCACTGTAGGTCAACTCCCCAGCAATGCTGGTACTCATTTTACATCTGAGTGGACTTGAGGAATTAGAGTTAAATGTCTTGCTCAAGGACACAATGTAGTGCTCATGTCAGGAGATGAACTTGAGTCTTGTCCCATACAAGCCTGACTCTTTAATCACTAGAAAATTATGATGGATTTACAAAAGAAAGTGGAGATTTGCCATATTATTTAAATCCCAGTTTTGTTTATTTTCTGAAAAAAACAAGGCTGAAACAACAACCTATGAAATGCTCAATTTAAACTATTTCAAATTAATGGGACATTTTTTCATTCAATATATTTGAAGGGAATGCTTGTGTTGCCTCTTTAACTCCCACTCCACCATAGCATTTGAGCGTACAGTGGTTTTTTAAGGAACATTTTTGGAAATGGGGCCTTTTTTTCAATTTTGACTGTAACAAGTTTATGTTATATGAATGCTAAGACTTTGGACTTTATGTTAGCTTGCATAATTTTTGGTCAAATATTTAATTATATGCAAATGAGGTCATTAATTCAGATTATTAGATAACAAAACTGCCATCTTTGTGATATTCTGCTCTCTTGTAGCTAATTACAAAATATAGAATTGATAAATTGTTGAAAGAAAGACCTTTTATTTGATTCTTACTCTTGATTATTTTGGATTAAATTGTAATTCATTATTTTGATAAAGGTGAATTGCTCAAATGTAATCTACATCCCTAAATTGTAATACATTTATTATTCTAATAAAGGTGAATTGCTCGTAATCTACATTTCTAAATTGTAATACATTTATTATTCTAATAAAGGTATTGCTCATCCCTAAATTGTAATACATTTATTAATCTAATAAAGGTGAATTGCTCAAATGTAATCTACATTTCTAAATTGTAATACATTTATTATTCTAATAAAGGTGAATTGCTCAAATGTAATCTACATCCCTAAATTGTAATACATTTATTAATCTAATAAAGGTGAATTGCTCAAATGTAATCTACATTTCTAAATTGTAATACATTTATTAATCTAATAAAGGTGAATTGCTCAAATGTAATCTACATCCCTAAATTGTAATACATTTATTATTCTAATAAAGGTGAATTGCTCAAATGTAATCTACATCCCTAAATTGTAATACATTTATTAATCTAATAAAGGTGAATTGCTCAAATGTAATCTACATTTCTAAATTGTAATACATTTATTATTCTAATAAAGGTGAATTGCTCAAATGTAATCTACATCCCTAAATTGTAATACATTTATTAATCTAATAAAGGTGAATTGCTCAAATGTAATCTACATCCCTAAATTGTAATTCATTTATTATTCTAATAAAGGTGTTTTGCTCAAATATAATCTACATCTCTAAATTGTAATACATTCAAGTTTATTTTTCTAATAAAGGTAAATCAAAAGAAAGTGAGAAGGTTTTTCATCAGTTTGCATCTTATTTCTTTTTGAAGATGAGAAATGACCACAGGAATATTCCTTTTAAGTGTCTTTAACTTTTAATGTTCCTATAATGGCAATGATTCTGAAATTCTGATTATCATTTATCTTGTAAATGTATATTTAAAGCATATTTATTTAGAAAATTATAATTACACTGGAATATTTCATTGAATTGCAATCAGATCCAGGTCCTATTGGTCTTGAAGTGCAGAGCCCATATGAAGGAGGGGACAAAGAGGGGCAGAACCAAGAAGGAGGGAACAAAGAGGGGCAGGACCACATAGGAGAAGAAGCAAATGAAGAAGGTAAAGAGGAAAACCAGCCACATCTTGAAGACAATGCTGAAGAAGTAAAAGATGAAGAGTCACCAAATCAGGTGAGATATGTTGCAATGGGTCTGGGTAGTTCTTCAGGTGAGATATGTAGCAATGGGTCTGGGGAGTTCTTCAGGTGAGATATGTAGCAATGGGTCTGGGTAGTTCTTCAGTAAGTTCCAGATTGCAGATGTAGATATTTCAGATTAAGTGCTTTAATATTTCTTTTGTAGATTTGAGAAGAGTAAGGTGTCTAGTGAAGGAAATGAAAGTTTGGCACAATCTTTATCACCAATTTCAAATATTTGTTCTGGTCTTTTCTAAAACTTGTGTCATGTGTGCATCATCTCCGTCACATTCTGTGTTAATTGAAGGAGCAGGAAAATTATCTTAGGTTTGAAAAAATACTATCCAAATCAATTAATGGCAAGTTTGATTCAATGGGCCCAACTGCACCTAAATTTGTTACTTTTCAACACAGGAGTTATCTTAAATATAATCAATATAGCAAGCCTAACATGACAAGATGCAGTTTTCTTGTTCGTGTTGGATTTTGAAGTTGGTCTATCAAACAAATAGCACTTATTGAATTTTTCTTGACCCAGAGGGTAAAAGTTTATATCAACTCATTCATGAAATATTATCAATTTCCTCATTCGATCACTTTTACGGAGGTATAGGCCAATTTTCTCACTTGTGATGGAGATGATTAACGGTGTGACGGAGATGATTAACGGTGTGACGGAGATGATTAACGGTGTGACGGAGATGATTCACGGTGTGACGGAGATGATTCACGGTGTGACGGAGATGATTCACGGTGTGACGGAGATGATTCACGGTGTGCGGAGATGATTCGCGGTGTAGCGGAGATGATTCCGCGGTGTGAGCGGAGATGATTCACGGTGTAGCGGAGATGATTCACGGTGTGAGGGAGATGATTCCGCGGTGTGCGGAGATGATTCCGCGGTGTGAGCGGAGATGATTCGCGGTGTGAGCGGAGATGATTCACGGTGTGAGCGGAGATGATTCACGGTGTGAGCGGAGATGATTCCGCGGTGTGACGGAGATGATTCGCGGTGTAGCGGAGATGCGGTGAGCGGAGATGATGCGGTGTGATGGAGATGATGCGGTGTAGCGGAGATGATTCACGGTGTGACGGAGATGATTCACGGTGTGACGGAGATGATGCACGGTGTGATGGAGATGATGCACGGTGTGACGGAGATGATTGACGGTGTGACGGAGATGATTGACGGTGTGGTGGAGATGATTCACGGTGTGACAGAGATGATTCACGGTGTGATGGAGATGATTCACGGTGTGACGGAGATGATTCACGGTGTGACGGAGATGATTCACGGTGTGACGGAGATGATTCACGGTGTGACGGAGATGATTCACGGTGTGACGGAGATGATTCATTATGTGATGGAGATGACAATCCTTTCATATCTTGTGACGTAGATGATTCTAAACACTGACGGTGACAGCAACATCACCATATGCAGTTGCATGTGGAGCAGAAGACTAGTTTTCAGTCACTCATCATGACGTACCTTGTGGACAATAATTTATGGGGTTACATGTCACCACTGCCATTACCGTATTCCTTCTAGTAAAAACCTTTAATTTACAAAGTGTCAAAGTCCAGGTTTTGTATTTATTTATTTGGGTGTAAGGGCCATCATTTAACTTCTTAGAGATCATAGGTCTTTATTTGAATAGATAAAGTACAATTTAAGTATTTTAATCTCTAAGAAAAGATTTACAAATTTCATTTAATTCAAAACCATTTATTCTTACCATGATAACATTGTAAAAAATGCAGAATATTAGAGTTGCAAATCATTGACTTAGTAGCACCAAGTTAGAAGATTTTAGGCTGTTAAAGCAAGTACAAGAATTGTGTTTTTCAGTTTCTTTGAAGCAAGATGACCACAATTTTACCTGCAAATAGAGAGGCGTCAAATAAGAAAAGAATATCTACAATATATAAAAATGTGTAAATCTCCTACAAATATCAACTATTCCAACATTAAAGTTTGACAACCAAAGCACATGCACTTTTAAATCGAAATTCATCAAATTTAGTAGCAAGTCACAACAGCTTTAGCAACAACTCAATTTTTTTTAAATGCAAATTACCAGTTTAGAGCTTAATTGTCACGAAAGCTCTTCACAACCTAGTCTTCTTCCACTCCAAATACTGCCAACTCAGTAGACATTTCCATGACTACAACTTCCTCTTCACTGACGGCTCCACACTGGAAGGCTCTTCTGCAGCCGCCACCACCTGTCCCGGTCTCACTTTCTCCTCAAGGCTACCCGATGGCATCTCTATCTACTCTGCTGAGGCGAAAGCCATCCTCCGGGCCTTAAACTTCATGAAACTTTCTTTCCATTCCCATTTCATTATCTTCTCTGACTCTAAATCTGTCCTCACTGGTATCCTCAACATGCTCTGGCCCAACCCTCTCATTCTACAAATCCTCAACAAACTCCACACTCTTTTCTCCTTAAGGAAAAAATATGATCTTCTTCTGGATTCCCAGCCATGTCGGCATCCCTGGCAACGAGAGAGCCAACAGAGCTGCCAACAAAGCTCTGTCGAACATCGTCTCTCCTTTTCCTATCCCACACTCAGACCTCCGTCTCTCCATCTCCAACTACATAAAAAAAATCTGGCAAAACTCCTGGAATCTTGAAACCAGTAACAAACTCCACACCATCAAACCCAAAGTCGGGGCCAACACCCCTCTGCACAGTCGCAACCGCAGGGAAGACATAGTTGTCACCCACATTCGCCTCGGCCACTCCTCTCTCACTCACTCCTATGAAGTCTATGGACATGTAGCAATGGGTCTATGGACATGTAGCAATAGGTCTATGGACATGTAGCAATGGGTCTATGGACATGCAGCATTAGGCCTCTGGACTTGAAGCAATGGGTCTATGGACATGTAGCAATGGGTCTATGGACATGTAGCAATGGGTCTATGGACATGCAGCAGTGGGCCTATGGACATGCAGCAATAGGCCTCTAGACTTGAAGCAATGGGTCTATGGACATGTAGCAATGGGTCTATAGACATGTAGCAATGGGTGTATGGACATGCAGCAATGGGTCTATGGACATGCAGCAATGGGTCTATGGACATGTAGCAATGGGTCTATGGACATGTAGCAATGGGTCTATGGACATGCAGCAATGGGTCTATGGACATGCAGCAATGGACATGTAGCAATGGGTCTATGGACATGTAGCAATGGGTCTATGGACATGTAGCAATGGGTATATGGACATGCAGCAATGGGTCTATGGACATGCAGCAATGGGTCTATGCACATGTAGCAATGGGTCTATGGACATGTAGCAATGAGTCTTAGACATGTAGCAATGGGTCTATGGACATGTAGCAATGAGTCTTAGACATGTAGCAATGGGTCTATGGACATGTAGCAAGGGGTCTATGGACATGTAGCAATTTTAGTTCTTGAGTTATTCCTGATCAAAGTTTTATGGATTTTTAATTTATGCTAAATTTGTATAACTGGACAAACAGCTCAAAATCTTTATGTAATTCTTTGAGAAGGATGAGAAAGTCAGTTTGTCAGAATTTTCTGCACCACTTTAAAGATTTTAAATTCAAAGAATTATGAAGGTGGCCCTGTTTTACATCACAAATTAGCATACGAATTTGCATAATTTTGTGACAATTTCAATTTTGAAGCAGTTTTTTGTTGCTTTTATGGTTTTTAGTATATTTGTTTATGTTCTGCTAATAACATAAGTCTTATGTCATAATCTGTTTGTTCATGATGAGTACATGGAACATATATTTAGTATTCATGCTAAACAATTATGATTGATATGAATATTCTTATTCAAGACTTTTCACACCATACTCACTGTACAAGAATATTGTAATAAAATATACAGTGGGGCCTCCGCTTATGTCCTAAGTATTCAGCCAAGTACCCCTTTCATTTTACGTAGAGGAATGTATTAAAAAGTGTTTTGTATAATTGCAAGTTTACCATGAATGATATTTGTCGTAGAGTAATCCTCACTTATCCCAATGTGTTGTTTATCCAATCTGATACCCTGATTGAGGAACATCCACAATGTACACACAGTACACTGTGTTTGTTCATATTTGCCCTCTTGTCTAATTTAATGCAAACCTCTGGTAATGTGAGGGTTGTTATTTAGAGAATCTTTTCCTTTACACAGAATGAAAACAATGGAGGGGTTGAAGGTCCAAGTGTGTCAGAAAACGAAGGTTTGTTCAATTGTTTATCCTAAATAACAAAATGATCATGATGTTTAAATCAATGAAAATCACTCTTTATTAAATAGTTCCATTGCCTATTGTTAAATGGTAGCGTAGGTGATGAATATCTGGGTTAAAGGGTAGCACAAGTGATGAATCTGGGTTAAATGGTAGCGTAGGTAATGAATATCTGGGTTAAAGGGTAGCACAAGTGATGAATTTGGGTTCAATGGTAGCGTAGGTGATGAATATCTGGGTTTAAGGGTAGCACAAGTAATGAATCTGGGTTAAATGGTAGCGTAGGTGATGAATATCTGGGTTAAAGGGTAGCACAAGTGATGAATCTGGGTTAAATGGTAGCATAGATGATGAATCTGGGGTGACAGTAGGTCCTTATTATAGTTCCATTTCTGTTGTTAAAGGGTAGCACAAGTGATGAATCTGGGTTAAAGGGTAGCATAGGTAATCAATTTGGGGTGACAGGAGGTACTTATTGGTTCACATGCGAAGCATGACTCCGTCCATTTTTTTCTGAGATTTCTTCAGAAATGTTAAAGTTTTTTAAGAATTCCTCAGAAAATGTTAAAGTTTCATCAGAGTTTCTCACAAAAAGTTAAAGTTTCTTCAGATATCCTTATGGAAGGTTAGAATTTCCTTACAAAATGTTAAAGTTTTTCAGAGACACTAAAGACAGATTGAAGACTAATTTCCTTTAAAAGTCTACAAACATTTGATATTTCCTAAGAAGATTAACTGTAAAATAATATAATTTTTCAATATTCTTTAGAGATTCTCAAGCATCTCTCTAGTAGCACTGGAGATTTAAAATCCCTAAAATTCTTTGAAATATTTGGGCACCAACGTCTGTATCAGGCATGATTATTAAACTCTGCCTTTATTATTATAGTCATTTGCATATAGTTGCTACAGTACATGAACTGACCGGACTTTTTTTTATTTAGTATGCACAGTCAGGGAGTTTGACAGGATGTGACTGCATATGGACATCGGGAGGAATGCCATGTGGGATATGGATGGGGCCACGCGGGACATAGGGTGGGATATCATGTGGGACATGGGGTGGGATACCATGTGGGATATATGGTGGAATGCCATGTGGGACATGGGATGGGATGTCATGTGGCACATGGAGTGTGAGATGCCATTTTTATAATTGGTTGGGTCACATGATATGGGTGTCAATTTGCATGGTCATGCGAACCATGACGATATTTACCGTTCTAGTTATAGTTCTGTTGCCTGTTGTTAAAGGGTAGCACAATTGATGAATCTGGATTAAAGGGTATCAGGTGATGAATCTGGGTGACAGGAGGTCCTTATTATAGTTCCATTGTCTGTTGTTAAAGATTAGCACAAGTGATGAATATGGGTTAAATGGTAGCATAGGTGATGAATCTGGGTGACAGAAGGTCCTTATAGTTCCATTGCCTGTTGTTAAATGGTAGCATAGGTGATGATTCTGGGCGACAGGAGGTCCTTATTATAGTTCCATTGTCTGTTGTCTTTACCATTCGTCCGTCTGTCCATCCGTTCCACACATTTATTGTATGTCCAACCTCATGCATTATTCAATTACTGGGAAACAATAGATTTTAGCCCTCAAAAAGGAATTTCAACTATTTTTATGAAAAGAAATATATATAAAGGAAAATCTTGCTTTAAAAAACTTGAAATAAATGCATTCCAGACTTAAATTGCAAGTAAAATGTTTGTTCTGGGATGAAAAAAAGTTGAATAACAGAGCTGACGAATAAATGGAATTTATAATGAAGTGTCTTGGTAATGAATAGGGAAAAAACAATAAGTCTTTGCTTGATTAGAGTGGAAACATAATAGACTTCGATAAACTCCATATTAATTGACAATGGGTTTATAAGGGAAAATTGTTGAGCATGTTTTTAATGGGAGTGTTAGATTTAAGTTATGGTGGGGAGAAGGGGGAGTTGTACTGCAATGTAGTAAGTGAAGGTTATATTAAAGGTTGGAATAATTAGTTGGATCAGAGCATATTTGATAGATGAGGGGATGGCAAAAGGTTGGGGTTGGAGTACTTGATGAAACAGTGATGGAAGATGATTTGGGCATGTTGGGGAATGGAGGATGGTAGGTGAATGGAGGATGGTAGGTGAATGGAGGATGGTAGGTGAAGGGGCATGTTGGGTAGTGATGGGATGTGAGGAAAGAATGTTGGGAGGAAAGAATGTTGGGAGAGAAAGAATGTCGGGTGGAAGATGGCATAATGATTGGTACTGTAGATGTAGGAATTGGGATGAAGGTGGGATGGCATGAGGGACCGGATGGAATGAAATATGGGACAGCCTGGGTGAGATGACATGTGGGACAGGGAGACATGTGGGACAAGTTGACATGTGGAACAGGGTGCCAAGGAATGTGAAATACCATATCATGGTATCTAAGAGGGAGGGATGGCATGTGGGACAGGGTGGCATGGCATGTGAAACAAGGTGATGTCATAGCATTTACGACAGGATGGAGTGGGATGAGGTGAGATGGTATGGAAACAGGGTGGGATAACATGTGGGACAGGGTGGCATGGCATCTGGGATAGGATAGCAAGTAATGAAAGGCATTTGGATTTCAGGTGGAATAACATCATGATGAAATAACCATCCTTACGAGGAATGGTCCATCAATCATTCATGGGTTTTGCACAAAGTCCTCCCAAGCATATAATGTACTGTATATTTACATTTAGGCTCAGCCAAGGACTAATCTGATTCGTATCTTTGAGCAGCAGTTATGTGGCTTGAGCCCAAGATGAATGACCCATTGTGTACAGTGTAACAGTAGCTGGTTGCTAACAAGTGAACTGTGAATAGTCTATGAAAATGCTGTCAGTTAAGAAGGTATAGATTACCCCTGTGTTGTGTATGGTGTAACAATAGCTGGATGCTAGTCAATGAATTGTGAAGAGTCTTTAGGGTTGAATGGTGTGAATTACCCTTAATTTTGAGAAAATTGAGGGTGTTGGGTTGGAGGGGTCCAAGGGCCAAAAATTCTTAATGATGTGGGACAGGGTCGGATAGCATGTGGGATAGCATGAAATTGCATGTGAGACAGGATGGGATGGCACTTGGTACAAGGAGGGATGGCACTTGGTACAAGGAGGGATGGCATGTGAGACAAGAGTGGGATAGCACATGGTACAGGGATGATGGCATGTGGGACAGGGTGGCAAGTTATATGGTTGGATGTCATCTTGATTGATTGCAGGTGTGTTGACATATGGGTCATGTGGTGGAATGGTATCTGGATTTTTGTGTATAATTTCCTGTAGGAAAGGAAGTAGCATGGTATGGCATGTGGAACAGGGTGGGATGGCAGGTGTGGGATTTGTATCGTTTGCGATGTCTGGTTTAAGAAGGAAAAACAGATTCTTAAGATCCCCAAGCAGTACATCGGCGGCTCCGCAATCGTAGTTAGTCTGAATAAGCTTGTCTTGTTCTTGGGAAACATATGAATATGATTTTCATTGAATTTTAGGAAGAAGATTAACAACTTATCAACAAAGGAAGAGTTTGCCCCTTCCATTGTGCTTATAACAAAGGAATATTTTACCCTTCTCTTTATGTTTATAACTAAGTTAGATTTTGCCCCTCCCAATATGCTTTTATAATAGGGGGACTTTTCCCCTCCCATTATGCTTACGACAAAGGGGGATTTTTTTCCACTCCCATTATGCTAATAACAAAAGGGGATTTTTCCCACTCCCATTATGGAACAAAAGGGGATTTTGACCACTCCCATTATGCTTTTATAACAAAATGAGATTTCCCCCCTCCCATTATGCTAATGTAATCAACAATCTTTCAAGTACTAATGGCCTGTCTATGTTCATGTGTGGCACATTTAGTTTTCTTTCCATTTTTAATGAAAATAGTTAAGATCGCTGTAAACATGACTTTATTCTAAATTAAGTTATAATAAGTATTCTGAAACAGTAACTAAAGGAGCATATATGACCTATTCCTTCTCATTGTTTTTGTTTGGCATTAATTACCTCATGCTATTTTCTTGTTGTGAATTAATGCATATGGAACCTTTTGTTTTTCACTTGGGTAAGTACAAGTTAACTGTTTGGTATTTATTTGTTGGGGCTGCAGGCTTTTTGTATTCTCAGCAATCTTTATGCTATTTATGCCGCAATTTCCTTTCCAGTTCTTCACTTATTGTGCAATGTTTTTAGTATGTTTGCTATCTCGATTTAATAGTGATGGGTATCCAATAGTGTTGTTAGTTCATGAGTACAGCATTTTGCACATGTTTTGTATTTTTATATGGTTAAAGAAGCATTGTTGGTTACAGGTGTAATAAGAATGTTAAGTTTGTACAATAAGAGACCAAAGACCTGATATTCGTCAATTCAGTTTGATCACAGTAAATTAAATAAACATAAAATAATATAAATAATTTAAAATTTAAAATGAATTTAAAATTTTAAATGAATTGCAGTCAAAATTTTGCTTTTCAAAATTATTTGGTATAAATTCAGTGAATAGATTTGTTTATGTTGTATGACTGGTTCTGTTAGTGTAAACCTGGAGGACCTCCTTAAAGTAGAATAGTCTCTAGTACTTCAACATGTGTCAAGATTGTATGGTTGTGGGAACTTGTGCTTTATGCATTGTTTAGCAGCTATAATTGATTGGTATCGTAACTTTGACACATAGGTCAATTTTCTTTATTGTGGGGAATGTTTGAGAGGTCTTTTCATGATAATCATTTCAATCAAGTTTAATGTACTTCATTTTTTAAATTTATCAATTTTTGTTTAGCAAAAGCTGGAATAGTAACACCCAAAAGCAAAAATATCTTAAATTGCATTTATTATCAAAGGAATTATCTTTCATGAAAATATGAAAACATATGAAGTCACTAGGGGAATCACCCTTGGCTTTCTTACATAAGTCATTTTTTCTGCCACAAATGCTTGAAGGAAAGTGACTGGCTTTGACAAATGTTTCCTGGACATTTACAATATTCAGCTTTAAAAGTTATTGTGAAAGCAACCACTTATAGAAGCAATTCATACTTTTACTGCATGTCTGGTTCTGATCACAGTCTAATGTCCTGAAAATTTCTTAATGGACAAAAAATGTAACCAGCTGTGAAGCACAGGTTAAAGACCCATGCGGAAACAAACCATGCTTGTCAAGCAACTGCACAAATATTGCATATATCTTTGGTCAACTGTACCATTATGAGACTTCTCTACTATACTCCTTCTAACAATAGATCCTTCATTCCTATCTTGTTGTCTTAGTTGCTTGCTCTTTTTGTTCCATTTTATTTGTGACTTTCTGTCCCCACCTTAGAGGAACTGGCAGAAGATAGCTCTTATTCTAGCAGCGATGTAGCTGAAGATTTTGATGATGCTTCCGAGAAGAAAGAACTCTTTGAGGACAACGAAAAAGTAGAAGAAGGTCATGAGCCTGATGATACAGATCAGGGTAAACTGAGACCATGTTTGCTGTATAACCATACTTCTTGCTGCCTGTATTAAATTCATGTAAAAGCATCAATACTCATAGAGCATGTTTGCATGCTCTACCATTAATACTAATAGAGCATGTTTGCATGCACTACCATCAATACTAATAGAGCATGTTTGCATGCACTACCATTAATACTAATAGAGCATGTTTGCATGCACTACCATTAATACTAATAGAGCATGTTTGCATGCACTACCATAAATACTAATAGAGCATGTTTGCATGCACTACCATTAATACTAATAGAGCATGTTTTGCACTACCATAAATACTAATAGAGCATGTTTGCATGCACTACCATTAATACTAATAGAGCATGTTTGCATGCACTACCATTAATACTAATAGAGCATGTTTGCATGCTCTACCATTAATACTAATAGAGCATGTTTGCATGCACTACCATTAATACTAATAGAGCATGTTTGCATGCACTACCATTAATACTAATAGAGCATGTTTGCATGCTCTACCATTAATACTAATAGAGCATGTTTGCATGCACTACCATTAATACTAATAGAGCATGTTTGCATGCTCTACTATTCAAAATGGGACTGTAAGAGGATTGGCCCAATAGAAACATTGCGAATTATACAATTGCTGTGAACTTTAACCCCACAACTTATTTCATTCCCTGAAAAAGTTCTCTCAGATTTGTATCATAAACAAATTGTGAATTCAAAATTCTTGGAGTTGTTTTGAGTCATGATTGAATCAAAGAATAAATCAGGCATCTTACCAATCAGGCATGACACCAATCAGGCATGACACCAATCAGGCATTACACCAATCAGGCATCACACCAGTCAGGCATCACTCCAATACGGCATCACTCCAATCAGGCATCACTCTAATCAGGCATCACACTAATTAGGCATCACACCAATCAGGCATCACACCAATAAGGTATAGCACCAATCAGGCATAGCACCGATTAGGCATAGCACCAATCAGGTGCTATGCCTGATCAGACTTTATGTTGGTTTGCATAATTCTTTGGTCAAATATGCAAATTTATGCAAATGAGGTCATTAATTCAGATTATTTGATGTCCCAAAACTGCTATCTTTGTGATATTCTGCTTTCTTGTGGCTAATTAGAAAAAAATTATTGATATAATTTATGAATTGTTCAAAGAAGAACCTTTCATTCGATAGTACTCTTGATTTTTTTGGAGCAAGGAAAAAATTCATAATTTTAACAAATTTCACCTTTTGACCTTAAAATTGACCTCTGATTTTGCCAATGATCTATCTGATAGGATTTGGAACTATACTTTCCTATAAACATGCATTGTTCCTTTCTATGATGCACGAAACTAATATAATATAAAAAGGAAATGTTCACACCAATATTTCAATAAAAATGTTTTGCAAGTAATATGCAAATTAGCTAATTTACCTCATTTATTAGGCACAGGCTTGAAATTTTTAGTTTATGAGCCAATTTCAACCATTGGAAGCATTGAAAATACTTATATTTATTCAGGATATACTGAAAGTCTTGTTGAAACTTACTTTTGTTGATTCCTATAAGAATTCTCGGTGAAAAGGTGCTCAAAAATGGTTCAAAGCATCAGTAATCATGTTGATGTTGCCTAAACTTGGTATCCTTCAGTGACAGTTGGTACCGCATATGAAATGTCAACAAATTTGTCTAAATACAGGAAAATCCTTAAAAGAAATACAATTTAAACTTGTTTCCAAGGAAATACAGGGGTTGAAGTTGGGAAGGGGAGGGAAGGGGGGGGGGGTTCTGGCTCACTTATATTGGGAGGGGACCAGGGGAAATGCCATTCCCCAAAATATGGCCCTCTTCCAGGATCCAAATTGCTTCAAAGAATATAAATTTCCCCTACATGGGACTGCTTCTCCCTCACCATGGGTCTCTTGTCCCAACATATGTCTCTTGTCCCAACATATGTCTCTTGTTCCAACATGTGTCTCTTTCCCACAACATGGGACCCTTTCCCTTAAAATTGTAATCCTACTCCACTGCACCACAACCTCACAACATGGAATCGAGATTTCGCGAAATAGGTATTTGGGCACTGTTGCACTACAAATTATAGGTTGATCTGTAAAGTTTCATCCAAAATTAATATAAAAAGGACAATTCATGTTAATCATGTCGGATTTTAGTGACCCATTTACTTGTTTATAATCCTTACAAATAAATAATCCCAGCTAAATTACAGTGTTTTTGCTTAAATTTGAACAGATCCACACTAACGCTAGCTATGCCTAACGTTAGGCCTAATGAGTAATATTAGTAAGCATGAACTTTGAAAAATGCACTCGCGATTTTAGAAATTTGAAATATATTATTTTACCTGGTTCTGATAATCTTTGGGCCTCTTCTGGGTTGGGTCCAGGTACTAAAAGATCTCCATCACTGGCGATAAGCCTTCTGATTCTTCCTAATCCTCAGTTTCACTTTCAAACAAGAGTCAGGATACACGTTCTTCTGTTGTCTCAACATAAATGTCAAAAAATCTAAAAATAACTTGAGTGACGTAACTATAAAATGTTGTTAGGAACAATCAAGGGGGTATGATTGTAGCAATCCATGTGAAAGCACATTTTCACTACAGAATTGTGTTTGAAACTTTTCATTACGATATAGGAGTGGATCACACGATTTTTTTTAGCAAAAATGGTCAAAAAATCATCAAAGAGCACACAAATTTTCATATTTTACAAATAATTTTAAAATTATGAACAGGTATGGGCAAAATTTGATTAGATTCGGATCTAAATTGACTTTCTAAACAATTTTTGTATAAAAAAATTTGGGACATTTTAAAGCAAAAAGTAAAATTTCCAAATGTTTGGACAAAATTTACGAAAGAAAACTTAGTATAGACCCCCACCCCAAAAAAATACAATATTATGAAAGATCTTTTTGAGATTTTGCAATGAAACTATTTGCACCCCTATGGGTGTTTGGTAAGGTCCGGATTTTATTACTAGTAAAAGGTTTCAAAACGACGATATTATCACTGTGTGGTAGAGTAAGGAGGGTTAAACAACTAAGGTGCATGTAGTTTCATGTCAAATTGACCTGATAGATGCAAAGTACAAATATTGATGTAACAAATCTAGTTAGAATCAGTGTAACACCTCCTGTGTAATAAGTTCCTTAACATTTAATGCTTAGATGCATCTCCTGCATGCCATACACATTCTGCATCACCTGCACGCCCTGCATGCCGTGTATGCCATGTACGCCCTGCATGCCGTGTAAGCCCTGCATGCCGTGTAAGCCCTGCAGGCCGTGTACGCCCTGCACGCCGTCTACGCCCTGCATGCCGTGTACGCCCTGCATGCCGTGTACGCCCTGCGTGCCGTGTACGCCCTGCATGACGTGCACGCCATGTACGCCCTGCATGCCGTGTACGTCCTGCATGCCGTGTACGCCCTGCAGGCCGTGTACGCCCTGCATGCCGCGCACGCCCTGCATGCCGTGCACACCCTGCATGCCATAATAAAAACTGTATTCTCAGCACATTGCATTTAATTATTATCTCCAAAAATGGTATTTTGCTTGGAAATATAATATTTTCCAATGGTTTATTTGTTTAACAAATTAAACACTTTTTTTCCTTCACATTTTTCACAATCATTTTGCTTATTTTACTTCATTAACAGACTATTCTTCTCTCCTATTAAAATCAGACTTAACTTTGTACAATTATATTTCACACTTACATGTCATGCTGTATTCACTCTCTGTACCCCTCTTTTTTATTATGCATTTATTTTGTATTTGATCTGAATTCTTTCATTGGGTAGTATGTTTTTAATATGCTAGTACCATATGTCCATGTGCAATTCATAATCTTAGTACACGTATATCTATACAAGACTGGTATATTATCTTAATAGTCGGTGGCATATACATGGGGTGGGATAATGGGGTGCCGGGAAGTTCCACTTTTCAAAAATAATGTTATTAAGGTCAAAAGTCATAATTAGACCCCCTACACCACTGCTGATAGGTATAGTAGTTGATGAGTTCCTGCTTGTTGGGGATTGTTGATATATATATAAGGACATAATGTATACATAAGGACACAATGTATAAATAAGGACATAATGTATACATAAGAACAATGTATACATCAGGACATAACATATACATAAGGACATAATATATACATAAGGACATAATGTATACATCAGGACATAACATATACATCAGGACATAATGTATACATCAGAACATAACATATACATACAGTAAGGACATAATGTATACATAAGGACATAACATATACATAATGACATAGCATATACATAAGGACATAATATATACATAAGGACATAATGTATACATCAGGACATAATACATACATCAGGACATAACATATACATAAGGACATAACATATACATAAGGACATAATATTTACATAAGGATGTAATGTATACATTAGGACATAATATTTACATAAGGACATAATGGGTACATATACATCAGGAAATAATGTATACATCACGACATAATGTATACATAGGGATATAATGTATACATCAGGATACAATGTGTATAGTCCCTGACTAAAAGTACTCCATTGTGTTCTTGTATATTCATGTACCAGGCGTAGGGTCGGGGGATGGGGGGGTTATGAGGGTAGAGCCTCCTTTTATCTCCCTGACCGTCCTTCTCTAAGACCCCCGCCGTCTCCTACCCCAACACCTCTAATGCCATCAAACTCAAGCCAACCTGGCTAAAAACATCAAACCAACAAACAACCAATCAACAAATAGCCCACAATCCAAACCCACACATATGACACTGAAGAGAACATGGATTGTTTGATTACCAAACACATCAAACGTACTTCTCGTCCAACTTACAAAAACAAACGCTCCCAAAGAAACAGGGACAGATCCAATGAAAAAACAAGCCAACTTAGACCCAACATATCTTCCTCCAGATAACCCCCTGCGTTCTTATGGCATGCAAAACAAACAATTACAATAACACCCAAAACATACAATGGAATATCAGGAGCCTTAAGGCCAATTTAGAAGAAATTGACCTACTGGCCACCACCTTCAACCCAGTCATCTTCTGCCTACAAGAAACCTTGAAAACCACTGACCTTTATTCCCTCAACAACTTCGCTTGCTACCATAAACATCAAATAAACGCCAACAGGGCCTGTGGGGCATCTCCATTCTCATTAGACACGATATCCTACAGCCCTTTTCATGTGAACACCGACCTTTCAGGCCATCTGTATGTCTATCTCCCTCCACAAAACCTTCACTCTTTGCACTATCTGTCTTCCCCCAACCCCAATGCTCATCCAACCAGCTTTAACAACCTTATCTCTCAGCTCCCCTTTCCCTTCATCCTTCTTAGTGACTTCAAGCCACTGTGCGGCTCCAATACCACCACCCCAGGAGCAAGCTCATTGAAAACACTCTTCGACAGCACAGCCTGTCCTTGCTCAACACTAACTTCCCGCCCTACCTTCACCCTGCCACAGGCTCCCCCACCTCTATTGACCTGTCTATCTTTTCCCCCAACCTCTTTCTTGTTTTAAGCTGGAAGGTCACTGCTGATCTATGTAGTAGTGACCATTACCCTCTTCTTCTTCACTCCAAATTTCAAACCCCCCCAGACCACACCCCCAATTGAAACCTTAAGAAGGCCGACTGGCCCCTTTTTGAAATCCTCTGCGACTTGCACCTCTACCTGCATCTCCTCGGAAGAGGATCTAATGTCAAACTTCAGTAACATCCTTATCAACATTTCCACTTGCTCCATTTTCCCAAAACCTCCTAACCACCCACCTCCCCAACCCCTTGTTCACTGATGACTGCAAAACCAACATCAAGAACAGGAAAAGGGCCCTAAGAAACTTCAAAACTAAGCCGACCACCCTCAACCTCTTTCGCATCAGCTGTGCCAAAGCCAGGCACACTATCAATGACAGTAAAACCAACACTTGGAACAACTTCATCTCTTATCTCATCACCAACACCCCCACTAAGAAGATTTGGAGAATGGTTAACAGCTTCCACAGCAGGGTGGGCAAGTCTTCCATCTCTCCTGGAATGGTAACTTTCTCACCTCAAAAAAGGACATCATTAACCACCTTGCCGCCTCTTTCAACAACATCCCGTCCTTAGCCAACTACCCCAATGCTTTCAAAACCAAAAAAGCTTGCGATGAAGCCCAGAGGATCACTTTTCCCTCCAACAACTCCTAAAGCTTCAACACCCCTCTCACCCTTTCTGAATTAAACTAAGCCATCCACGATGCTGGCTACACCTCCAAGGACCCAAATAACATCCCCTACCAGTTCCTGAAACACCTCCCCAACAAGGCCACCACTACCCTACTCACCATCCTCAACCACATTTGGTCCTCACACTTCTTTCCCCCTATCTAAAGGACAGCTATTGTCACCCCTGTCCCTAAACCGAGGAAGGACAGTACCGACCCCCTCCAGCTACCGCCCCATCGCCCTCACCTGCTGTCTCTGTAAAATTATGAAAAGGATCATTAACCAGAGACTAAACTGGTTCCTTGAGAGCAACAGAATCCTCTCCCCTCATTAAAGCGGCTTCAAGAAATGTTGCAGTACCCTAGACCAATTAATTACGCTCGACACCGTTATCCGGAAATCCTTTGCAAAAGAAGAACACCTCATTGCCATCTTTTTCGACCTTGAGAAAGCTTTCGACACTACTTGGAAATACGGCATTATCTGCAAACTTTACACCATCGGCCTCAGAGGCCACCTCCCCATCTTTATTCAAAACTTCCTCTCACCCGACAGTTTCAAGTTCGTATTGGCCACACCCTCTCCAGCCTCTACCCCCAATAAGAGGGCGTCCCCCAGGGCAGCATCCTCTCCCCCACTCTCTTCAACCTGAGCATTAATGACATTGCAGACAATCTTGGCCCCAACATCAAACATACCCTCTACGTGGACGACTTCACCCTCTTCTACTCCTCCCCTAGCTTTCCTCTTGTTGAAAATAGACTCCAACTCAGCCTCAACCAGCTGCAAGTCTGGTGCAACAATAACGGTTTTAAATTCTCCAAAGACAAGACGGTCTGCATGCACTTCTGTCATTTCGGCAACCTCCACCCCAACCCGAACCTCGTGCTCAATGGCAATCGCATCGCTAAACTTGAAGACACAAAGTTTCTGGGTTTACCTTTAAACCCCAAGCTCTTCTACAAGCAACACATCACCAACCTGAAACAGAAATGCAACAGCTCCCTCAAACTTCACCGCCTCCTGTCCAACACCACTTGGAGTGCGAACCGCTATGCTTTCCTTAAAATCTTTAGGCTCACCATTCGTGCCAAGCTTGACTACGGCAATATTGTCTTCTGTGTCGCTCACAACTCATACCTCAAGCACATCAACACCATCCAAAATGAAGCCCACAGGCTCTGTCTGGGTGCCTACAGGACCTCTCCAATCACCAGCCTTCATCTTGAAGCTAACGAACCCCCCTTTCTACTGAGGGGTAGAAAGCTTAGCCTCTCCTATGCTTTTAGAGTCCTCATCAACACCCAGAACCCTGTTTACAACCTCATTAGGTACCCCAATTTCTCCACCCTTTTTGATAGGACTAAAACCCTATCCCCCCTTTAGCTTACGCATGAAATCAGACCTTCTTCTTAGCATCAACCCCGCCACTCTTGGCACCTTCTCCTGGCCCACCTTTCTTCCTTAGGCCACCCCCCTCCATTCTATCCACGTGGGCCTCTCCACTCATCACAAAACCCAAATCCACCCTAACCTCTTCATCAATCTCCACAACAAAATCAAAGACCAAATCTCAAACTACACCTCCATCTATACTGATGGCTCCAAGAAAGGCAACAAAACTGCTGCTGCGGTCATCCAAGACATCACCCTCAGTAGCCAACTACTTGTTTATCTTTTCAGCCGAGGCAAAGGCCATCCCCTTGCCCTCAACTTTATTGCGTACACTCCGCTCAGCCACTTTGCCAACTTCTCTGACTTCAAAGCTGTTCTTACTTCTTTATTCAAACTTAAATGGGATAACTTCACATCCCACCTCCTCCGGAAACGTCTTTCGCCCACCTTCTGCAGGAAAAGTATTCTTTTCTTCTGGATACCCAGCCATATTGGCATCCCTGGCAATGACAGGGCTGATGCAGCCGCTAAGCTTGCACTTAACCTCCCCCCTACCCCATTTCCTCAAAACCCTTTCTGACATCAAACCGCTTATCGCTTTCCTTGTTCGTGACTGCTGGCAAACCTCATGGACTCCCAAATTAGTAACAAACTTCATGACATCCAACCCACCATTCCGATCAAACCCACCATCAACAACCTCTCTCGTGTCGACAACGTTCATATTACTAGTCTTAGAATAGGTCACACCCACCTCACTAACTCCCACCTCCTTATTGGTTCTCCCAACCCCTCTGAAACAATTGCCATTGCACCCTCACAGTCATCACGTTCTCCTTGCTTGCCCCCTGTACAACCTTCCCAGAGCTTCCCTTGCTCCCCACAACTCAATTGCTGAGTTCTTCCAGAAAAACCCTCTGGATAAAATAATCTCCTTCCTTCATCATGCTTCCCTCTACAACCATATTTAGTCCTCCTCTCCCACCCCTGACTTTTTGTTCTTGTATTTCTCTCATTCTCCTCCTGTTTTCTTTCCTTCCTACCTCTAGAATAATCTAACCTCTCAGGCACAATTTGACCCTTGTTGGCATGGTGCTGATAAGCCTTCATCAAACAAACAAACAAACAATTATACAACATCAGCTTAGAAAGAATTTCCCCAACCTGATAATGGTATAGTACTGCACCAGTGCATCCTGTCCCTTCAGACTATCCTTATAGAACATCGTCTTATGAAGTATCTCCCCTTCCCTGGTAATGGTATAGTACTGCACCAGTGTGTTGTGTCCCTTGAGGCTATCCTTATAGAACATCAGCACATAGAAAGTATCTCCCCTACCCTGGTAATGGTATAGTACTGCACCAGTGTGTTGTGTCCCTTGAGACTATCTTTATACAACATCAGCTTATAAAGTATCTCCCCTACCCTGGTAATGGTATTGTACTGCACCAGTGTGTTGTGTCCCTTAAAGCTATCCTTATAGAACATCAGCACATAGAAAGTATCTCCCCTACCCTGGTAATGGTATAGTACTGCACCAGTGTGTTGTGTCCCTTGAGGCTTTTCTTGTAGAACATCAGCACATAGAAAGTACCTCCCCTACCCTGGTAATGGTTTAGTACTGCACCAGTGCATCCAGTCCCTTGAGGCTATCCAAAATATGAAAGTGTGAAGTTATTTATTGTTCCTATGGTGCTCAATTCTCTCGCACAAGGATTCTGTACATGGAAACATATTCATTGAATTCAAGATTTGGGACATTGGAGGACATTTCTTTTTTGCAACAAATAATAACAGCCAAGAATTGTTATTGATTAACATGATACAAACAGCCAAGTATTGTTAATGATTAACATGATACAAACAGCCAAGTATTGTTTTTGATTAACATGATACAAACAGCCAAGTGTTGTTATTGATTAAGATGATACAAACAGCCAAGTATTGTTATTGATTAACATGATACAAACAGCCAAGAATTGTTATTGATTAACATGATACAAACAGCCAAGTATTTTTATTGATTAACATGATACAAACAGCCAAGTATTGTTATTGATTAACATGATACAAACAGCCAAGTATTGTTATTGATTAACATGATACAAACAGCCAAGTATTCTTATTAATTAACATGATACAAACAGCCAAGTATTCTTATTGATTAACATGATACAAACAGCCAAGTATTCTTATTGATTAACATGATACAAACAGCCAAGTATTGTTATTGATTAACATGATACAAACAGCCAAGTATTGTTATTGATTAACATGATACAAAAAGCCAAGTATTGTTATTGATTAACATGATACAAACAGCCAAGTATTGTTATTGATTAACATGATACAAACAGCCAAGTATTGTTATTGATTAATATGATACAAACAGCCAAGTATTGTTATTGATTAACATGATACAAACAGCCAAGTATTGTTATTGATTAATATGATACAAACAGCCAAGTAGTGTTATTGATTAACATGATACAAACAGCCAAGTATTGTTATTGATTATCTAAATTGCGTGCTCTATTGCCAGTAACTTCTTCATTGGTCACCTTTGAGTAACATTTCCATCGCATCAGTTATGCAATTACAAGACATAGTGTAAGAGGGGATTATTAGAAATGGTAGTATCCAGTGAGCAGTTCGTATCATATACGTCAAACTGGTGCTATTACAAGTTTCAGCTGAATGCATGGCTATTTGGCTACTCCTGTATGGAGTGTCACTTATGTACAAAACTTAGTCAAAGAATGCTTTCATATACACACACTTTTGTGGATATTAAACTTATTATTAACTACTCAAGAGGTTTGATGTGGTGAGTTATCTGTATTCTGATAAAAGAACATTAGTTAAACCCTTTTGGTGATTATTTTGCAGATTATGGTGCAGAGAAAGACTCAGAAGATGGAGAAGGAGAAAATGGAGAGAAGAAGGGTGAGGAACCGATGGAGGGAGACGAACCGATGAAGGGAGATCAACCAATGCAGGGAGATAAACCAATGGAGGGAGATGGACCAATTGAGCTTGAATTGCCTGAAGAGGAAGGTCAGTGCACCAGACTGCTATGTGCATGTATATAACCCAAATAAGCATGATATCCCCACCGAAAGTAAGGGGAGGGGGAAAAATCAAGAAAATCACCCAAAAGTAAACATTAGTTGTTGAGCTCCTTAAAGTTTTGAACAGTCACACCCGACCTGATATAGTCACACTGTTCCTCTTTATTTTTATTATTCTAAAAAAAGACAAGTAATTTGGACCAAACTTCCCTTATCAATGCCGCTGTACTAGTTCTCCTGTTGGTCCTGAGTCATTGTGGAACTTGATGTTGAATATCAAATAAGCAATGGATGAATTCCTTATTGCGTGGTTGAGTGGTTATAAGTGTTCTCGTTATTCACTGCAATAAGTTTGTGTTATAATTTCCTGGAACAAAATATCAAGCAGCAGGAAGTGATAAAAAAAATCACCATACAAAAGATATAAATATGGAGAAAAGTGGCGGCAAATGCCCTGTTGCACTTATGATGACCATTTCAGAATATTGTGTCATTTGTACTTCCCCATTTATTGTCAATGAATGGGGAATTTGCATCTGCATATATTTTCAGTATCTTGTATTTGCCTAATTATTCTCTTTTTTCCGATTTTCTTGATAATCATCAATCAGAAGTTTTTGAAGTTGTTCTTGTCTACCTTGTATGTTGTTGGGTTTATGTCTACCTTGTATGTTGTTGTGTTTTATGTCTGCCTTTATATGTTGTTGTGTTTCATGTCTACCTTGTATGTTGTTGGGTTTTATGTCTACCTTATAAGTTGTTGTGTTTTATGACTTCCTTATATGTTGTTGTATTTCATGTCTGCCTTATATGTTGTTGTTTTATGTCTACCTTGTATGTTGTTGTGTATCATGTCTACCTTGTATGTTGCTGTATTTTATGTCTACCTTGTATGTTGTTGTGTTTCATGTCTGTCTTGTATGTTGTTGTGTTTCATGTCTACCTTGTATGTTGTTGTGTTTCATGTTTGCCTTGTATGTTGTTGTGTCTCATGTCTACCTTGTATGTTGCTGTGTTTTATGTCTACCTTGTATGTTGTTGTATTTCATGTCTACCTTGTATGTTGCTGTGTTTTATGTCTACCTTGTATGTTGTTGTGTTTCATATCTACCTTGTATGTTGTTGTTGTGTTTCATGTCTACCTTGTATGTTGTTGTGCTTCATGTCTACCTTGTATGTTGTTGTGTTTCATGTCTACCTTGTATGTTGCTGTGTTTCATGTCTGTCTTGTATGTTGTTGTGTCTCATGTCTACCTTGTATGTTGTTGTGTTTCATGTTTGCCTTGTATGTTGTTGTGTTTCACGTCTACCTTGTATGTTGTTGTTTCATGTCTACCGTGTATGTTGCTGTGTTTCATATCTGCCTTGTATGTTGTTGTTTCATGTCTACCTTGTATGTTGTTGTGTTTCATGTCTGCCTTGTATGTTGTTGTTTCATGTCTACCTTGTATGTTGTTGTGTTTTATGTCTACCTTGTATCTTGTTGTGTTTCATGTCTACCTTGTATGTTGTTGTATTTCATGTCTACCTTGTATGTTGTTGTGTTTTATGTCTACCTTGTATGTTGTTGTGTTTAATGTCTGCCTTGTATGTTGTTGTTTCGTGTCTACCTTGTATGTTGTTGTATTTCATGTCTGCCTTGTATGTTGTTGTGTTTCATGTCTATGTTGTATGTTGTAGTGCTTCATGTTTACCTTGTATGTTGTTGTCCTTCATGTCTACCTTGTACAGTATGCTGTTGTGTTTTATGTCTACCTTGTATGTTGTTGTGTTTCATGTCTGCCTTGTATGTTGTTGTGTTTTATGTCTACCTTGTACGTTGTTGCATTTATGAGATGATGTGTTCAACTAAACAACTTGTTGAATAAATCTATCAATATACTTGCATTAAAAGGCACCCTTTTTTCTGTTCGCATGCGAAGCATTTATGCGAACCTATGTAATGGCGATTACGTCCGTCCGGCCGGCCGGCTGTCCATAGATTTGTCCTGAGATTTTCTCAGAAATATTAACGTTTTTTGAGAATTCCTCAGAATTTCCTTATAAAATGTTAAAGTTTTTCAGAGGTACTTATGCCAGGATTAAAGACTAGTTCCTTAAAAAGTCTACAATACATTTGATATTTTCTTAGAAGATAACTGTAAAATGATATAATTTTCCAATATTCTTCAGAGATCCTCAAGTCTCTCTTGTAGCACTTAAGATTTGAAATCCTTAAGATTCTTCAAAATATTTGGGCACCAAACAGTTATATCAGGCATGATTTTTTAAACTCCACCTTTATTATTGTGCTCATTTGCATAAAGTTACTACAGTATATGACCTGACCAGACTTTTTTTTATTTAGCATGCTTAGTCAGGGAGTGTGACAAGATGTGATTGCATATAAACAAAGGGAGGGATGCCATGTGGGACATGGATGGGGGCCATGAGGGACATATGATATAATATTTACCATGTTGTATACACTAAGGGCTATATCAGGCATAATTATTTGACTCCACCTTTTTTTCTTATTCAACAACTCATTTGCATATAAGTTATTATATGAACTGACACTTTAATACTTAGTATGCTCAATCAGGGACTGTGATAGCTAGGATGAGACTTCTTATGCAGCTTATGGGACGTCATGTGAGACATAGGGTGGGATGACATGTGGGATGCTATGTGGGACATGGGGTGGGATACCATATGGGACACGGGGTGGGATGCCATGTGGAACAGGGTGGAATGCCACGTAGGTATGTGGTGGAATGCCATGCAGGACATAGGGTGGATTTCCATGGGATGGAATGTCATGTGGGACATGGGATGATATGGGATGTCATGTGGGACATGGCGCCCCACCCCATTCCAACAAGTCATTTGCATATAAGTTATTAAATGTACTGACACTTTCATACATAGTATGCTCAATCAGTGACTGATAGCTAGGATGAGACTTCTTATGGAGCCTATGGGATGTCATGTGGGACATGGGGTGGGATGCCATGTGGGACATGGGGTGGGATGCCATGTGGAACAGGGTAGAATGCCATGTGGGACATGGTGGGATGCCATGAGTAACACAGTGTGACATAGCTTGTGATGCCATATGTGACATAAGGTAGAATGTCATGTGTGACATAAGGTAGGATGCCATGTGTGACATAGGGTAGGAGGCTATGTGGGACATAGGGTGGGAGGCCATGGGAACATGGGATGTGATGCCATGTGGTACATAAAGTAAGATGTCATTGGGACATTGGGAGGGATACCATGTGGAACATATGGTGGGATGGGATGTGGGACATCAGGTGGGAAGCTACTGATGCAGGACACAGGGAGGGATGCCATGTGGGACATAGGGAGGGATGTCATGTGGTACATATGGTTGGATTAATGTGGGACACACATGTAGGATGGGATCCATGTGGGTCATAGCATGGGATGCCATGTGGGACATATGGTGGAATGCCATGTGGGACATATGGTGGATGCCATGTGAGACATGGGATGTCATATGGAACATGGGGTGGGATTTTATTGCTTTATTTTTGGAAATGATATGCAAATTACATGTGTGCCTGTCAGCTGTTTCTTTTAATCAGAATGCCTTGAATATTGATTGGCAAGATTGCAAAGTTCTCAGTCATTTGCTTTCTTTCAAATAGTTGTGGCAGCTAGGAGACTATAAAAAAAAAAAATTAGTCTACTCATTTTTATGTCACAAATTTTCAATGCCCTTAGAAATAAAGAAAGTGTGCAATTATGATGTAGAGTTTGTGTTTTCTCCATGGATTCTTCATCAAATCATTCCTGAGTGACAAATGTACAGGCGAATGTAGGGTCAAATGAAAAGCTTTTGTTCCTTTGACATACTGGGAATGTGTTTAATTGCATATACTATGATTGCTTTGTTTCTTTAATTTAGCTAATAAATTAGCTAAATTGTAAAGTCAAAAATGATACAACCAAGAGAAGCAGACACTTGTAAATCATGATAATTTGCATTCGAACATTGACAATGCACATTATGTCAAAACAGCAACAAATTGTTTTTCTACATTCGCCACTGCATTGTCACTATTTCAAAACAGACAAAATGTTGCTCCTTTTGTTTATAAACCTTTCTTTTTGATATTTTCAGAAATTCAGTTAAGACCTTCAGATGGCCAAGTAGGCAATGATGAGGAGGAGAAAGAGGATGATGAAATCAACCAAGCCAATCAACTAAACCCAATGGGATGAGAACCAATCAACTCAACCCAATGGGATGAGAGACAGGCCTCAAAGGGTTTCATAATGGGAAGGGTTGGGCAGGGGTGAGGTGAAATTAAGCAAGCCAATCAACTCAACCCAATGGGATGAGAGACAGGCCTCAAAGGGTTTCACAATGGGAGGGTTGGGCAGGGGTGAGATGCATTTAACCAAGCCATTGAACTAAAGCCAGAGGCAGGCCTTGTCATAATGGGAGGGTGGGGCAGGGGTGAGGTGAGGGGAAAGATGTGTGCCCCAAATGATTAGCATGTAATGTAGGTTTGATTAAAGGGGTACTTTTCTGTAGATTTAATTTAATCTTTAAGATCTACCGTTGTAAAGTGAGTGCTCTTACAGGCATGTGTATTTAATTGATTCACGTGGAAGGTTTGAAATGAAAAACTACATTTTATCTCCATAAGTACATTTTTTCAATTCAATAGGTAATTGCTGTTAAAATATTATTTGGGGTCAAAATGAATGAAGGAGCTCTCTTTGACCTAAGTCCTTTCTGTAGTTTCGTTTATAGGGTAGGTGATGCATTTTGAATAGTTAGTTCAAAGTTTGTCTTTCAGTTTTATTTGATGGTAATATTGATTATAAAGGAGTTATGATTTTAAGGAAACAGATATAGTATGTTCTTGACCCATCTGTGATTACATTATTTTGCAAATGCATCATATTGGCTTTTTTCAAGTTTAAAAGTGAACCTAGCACCCTTGATGAAGTTGCTGATAATTTTCCTTTCATACTTTCCCGTTGGTCGAAGGTGTAGCATTATTTACTTATTACCAAGGGGGTCTGATGGGGTTGTTTTTCCCTGTTGCATGACTCGACAATGGAAAAGAATTTGATATAAATGTTCTAAGCATTATACTGTAGGTCTGGATTATGACCAAAAGAAAAGTTCCAAATTATTTTACTATGGAACTCATTGTCAGATCCTTTTGAAAGCTTTTTTTAATCTTTTCTATTTTTCGTTATGGCCAAAA
Organism: Chiridota heheva; assembly: GCA_020152595.1. Classification (NCBI taxonomy): domain Eukaryota; kingdom Metazoa; phylum Echinodermata; class Holothuroidea; order Apodida; family Chiridotidae; genus Chiridota; species Chiridota heheva. The sequence continues at coordinate 241,810 of JAIGNY010000690.1, forward strand.
AGAATTTCATAAATTTAGTTTGCCTGTGTTGTTAATGTTTCTGTAGTTTATTGCTTGCTTTGCTTGTCTTGACTTTGGGCACTACTAGGCAGATAACTATCGTCCTGTGTAATTAATTCATGTCTTAAATGCTGAACATTATAACTATCGTCCTGTGTAATCAATTCATGTGTTTAATGCTGAACATTTTGAGTAAGCTATCCCAAGATTTTGATCGCCTGCATTACAGTACACAGCTTGTTACTCACACAGCTAGGCCTTTATTCAGTGTTTTATTATCCTGCCAGTGAAATTAATGCTATTGAAAGTTTGACATATAAACTTATTAGCATTTAGATCTTTCTGGGAAATTTCCTTTTATGATTTGAAGAAAGTTTGAATTATCTGTCAAGTAGGCCTACTGGAATATGTTCTAAGGTTTTATATATTCCAGAGATGTTATTTTTCTTCCTATGAAGCTACGAATTTATTTGAGGACCAAAGATTGCAAGTTTTACAGCTTCTGAAGCTCATGTGATCTCAACTTATGCATAAATGTTGCTATCCAAATCTTCAAATTGTTCAAGAAAAAGGCTTGTTAACTAAGGGAGAAAAAAACGTCCTAAAAAATGGTGACCTGTTGTACTTAAGTTAGTTTGGTATCACAAAAATTGCATAGAAAAGGACAGTTGTTTTTAGTAATGTAACTACATGCGATGACATTCATGTGATGACAAGCATAGTTATCTAGGCCTCGTGGTATACATTATTTCAGATGATTGTAACAATGCGATGACATTCATGTGATGACAAGCATAGTTATCTAGGCCTTGTGGTATACATTATTTCAGATGATTGTAACAATGGGATGACATTAATGTGATGACAAGTATAGTTATCTAGGCCTTGTGGTACACATTATTTCAGATGATTGTTATAATGGGATGACATTAATGTGATGACAAGCATAGTTATCTAGGCCTTGTGGTATACATTATTTCAGATGATTGTAACAATGGGATGACATTCATGTGATGACAAGTATAGTTATCTAGGCCTCGTGGTACACATTATTTCAGATGATTGTAACAATGTGATGACATTCATGTGATGACAAGCATAGTTAACTAGGCCTTGTGGTATACATTATTTCAGATGATTGTAACAATGGGATGACATTCATGTGATGACAAGCATAGTTAACTAGGCCTTGTGGTATACATTATATCAGATGATTGTAACAATGGGATGACATTCTTGTGATGACAAGTATAGTTATTTAGGCCTCGTGGTACACATTATTTCAGATGATTGTAACAATGGGATGACATTCTTGTGATGACAAGCATAGTTAACTAGGCCTCGTGGTACACATTATTTCAGATGATTGTAACAATGGGATGACATTCATGTGATGACAAGCATAGTTAACTAGGCCTTGTGGTATACATTATTTCAGATGATTGTAACAATGGGATGACATTCATGTGATGACAAGTATAGTTATCTAGACCTTGTGGTACACATTATTTCAGATTATTGTAACAATCTGAAATTTGGTTGTGTGGCACAAATTTGTACATATCTTTTTCTTTTTTTTTTTACTGCAGACGTTTGGTACAACGAACTTGTATATATTGAATGATAAACCTATTGAAAATGTGTACAGTAATCCATATAACAAAAATAATTTAGATTTATTATTCTGTATATTGCAATCAAGTGGAGGTGCAATGGCTCAGTGGTAAAGGAGTCATTCTCGTATTTGAGAGGTACCGGATTTGATTCCTGGTGTGAGCGCTGCATCGTGTCCTTGAGCAAGACGCTTAACTCTACTTATTCCAGTTCACTCAGCTGTAAATGAGTTCCAGTGCTGCTGCAGACCAACGATGGACTGGCGTCCTGTCCAGGGGAGTCATGTACTCTCATCCACTTGCGCCAAAGGAAACGGGGATATGCACCGTCCTGATGGGTCTTTATTGCTCGAGTATAGATTTAACTTTAACTTAACATCGGAATTGAACTCATATTGAAGCTGTTGATGTCCGAAACATTGTCAACATGATGTTGGTTTTGATGTTACCAAGTTATATGGGGGTCCTAATTTTAAAAACACAAAACATGTCACCAGACTACTTAATAAAAGAATGATCACATCATATCGATGCGGTTTCATTCCTCTCTTCTGAATGTATTATATGATCTTTTGTGCGATGGCGTTTCTTTACCTGACAAATAGTTTTACAATCAATTAGGGTATGTTTTGTTATGCTGCAGTGGGTAATATTTGATAGTATATAATGAGTATTTCCTTGAAAACGACCTTGAAATTAAAGTGAATCATGAAACCCCAGCTCACCCAAATGACCTTTAATTTACAAATAACTCAGATATAATTATCTTAACCCCAGCACACTCAAATGACCTTGCAATTAGCCATAACCATATATCATAGTTTACTGACAAAATGGAATAAATTTTTTTAGAACGGTTTGGTCCTAAAATGAAAAATAAAGTTCTTCAATAATATTTGAAATTTGTGCTAATATCAATCTGTCTGAAAATATGAAAGCATGTTTTGGAGGAAAATCATAATTTAAGAGGTTTTGTAGGCAGCTGCTATGTTCACGTATCATATTTTACATGATACTAGGAATGCAGAATTGAGTTCATTTTGTAAATTTGCCAATATTTGCAATCTTTGTTATATTCTATATATTGGGTTTGAAAATGTCAAAGCAATAATTATTTCCACAAGCTGTGCTCTAACTTTTACCACTTTTTGTACTTATTTGGACACACAGGAAATGCCCTTTATCATTTCTAGACATTTTCGTGTTTTTCAGTTTTTCGTGGTTTTGTTCTTAAATGAAGAAATTAATTTATTTGTCAAAGCGTAAGGTTTTCGATAGACAATCTAGAAAAGCAAATAAAAATAGAATAAATGTAGAAATTGTTAATTCAGTGCAGTTTTGAAAGATGATATATTATTACATTATTATATAATGTATATATTATGAATGCAAAGTTAAGATGGGATTAAGTGGATATTCTGTTGCTGATAATCATTCAGTATTTTAATAAATGTGATGCAACCTACAAGACAATGATTAAGAGTGGTTCAGAATGCAGTATTTTAATAAATGTGATGCAATCTACAACACAATGATTGTGGGTGGTTCAGAATGTTGTATTTTAATAAATGTGATGCAACCTACAACACAATGATTGTAAGTGGTTCAGAATGCAGTATTTTAATAAATGTGATGCAATCTACAACACAATGATTGTGAGTGGTTCAGAATGCAGTATTTTAATAAATGTGATGCAATCTACAACACAATGATTGTGGGTGGTTCAGAATGCAGTATTTTAATAAATGTGATGCAATCTACAACACAATGATTGTAAGTGGTTCAGAATGCAGTATTTTAATAAATGTGATGCAATCTACAACACAATGATTGTGGGTGGTTCAGAATGCAGTATTTTAATAAATGTGATGCAACCTACAACACAATGATTGTGGGTGGTTCAGAATGCAGTATTTTAATAAATGTGATGCAATCTACAACACAATGATTGTGGGTGGTTCAGAATGCAGTATTTTAATAAATGTGATGCAATCTACAACACAATGATTGTGGGTGGTTCAGAATGCAGTATTTTAATAAATGTGATGCAATCTACAACACAATGATTGTGAGTGGTTCAGAATGCTGTATTTTAATAAATGTGATGCAATCTACAACACAATGATTGTGGGTGGTTCAGAGTGCAGTATTTTAATAAATGTGATGCAATCTACAACACAATGATTGTGAGTGGTTCAGAATGCTGTATTTTAATAAATGTGATGCAATCTACAACACAATGATTGTGGGTGGTTCAGAATGCAGTATTTTAATAAATGTGATGCAATCTACAACACAATGATTGTGGGTGGTTCAGAATGCTGTATTTTAATAAATGTGATGCAACCTACAACACAATGATTGTGGGTGGTTCAGAATGCAGTATTTTAATAAATGTGATGCAATCTACAACACAATGATTGTGGGTGGTTCAGAATGCAGTATTTTAATAAATGTGATGCAACCTACAACACAATGATTGTAAGTGGTTCAGAATGCAGTATTTTAATAAATGTGATGCAATCTACAACACATTGATTGTGGGTGGTTCAGAATGCAGTATTTTAATAAATGTGATGCAACCTACAACACAATGATTGTAAGTGGTTCAGAATGCAGTATTTTAATAAATGTGATGCAACCTACAACACAATGATTGTGGGTGGTTCAGAATGCAGTATTTTAATAAATGTGATGCAATCTACAACACATTGATTGTGGGTGGTTCAGAATGCAGTATTTTAATAAATGTGATGCAACCTACAACACAATGATTGTGGGTGGTTCAGAATGCAGTATTTTAATAAATGTGATGCAATCTACAACACATTGATTGTGGGTGGTTCAGAATGCAGTATTTTAATAAATGTGATGCAACCTACAACACAATGATTGTGGGTGGTTCAGAATGCAGTATTTTAATAAATGTGATGCAATCTACAACACAATGATTGTGGGTGGTTCAGAATGCAGTATTTTAATAAATGTGATGCAACCTACAACACAATGATTGTGGGTGGTTCAGAATGCAGTATTTTAATAAATGTGATGCAACCTACAACACAATGATTGTGGGTGGTTCAGAATGCAGTATTTTAATAAATGTGATGCAACCTACAACACAATGATTGTAAGTGGTTCAGAATGCAGTATTTTAATAAATGTGATGCAATCTACAACACATTGATTGTGGGTGGTTCAGAATGCAGTATTTTAATAAATGTGATGCAACCTACAACACAATGATTGTGGGTGGTTCAGAATGCAGTATTTTAATAAATGTGATGCAATCTACAACACAATGATTGTAAGTGGTTCAGAATGCAGTATTTTAATAAATGTGATGCAATCTACAACACAATGATTGTGAGTGGTTCAGAATGCAGTATTTTAATAAATGTGATGCAACCTACAACACAATGATTGTGGGTGGTTCAGAATGCAGTATTTTAATAAATGTGATGCAATCTACAACACAATGATTGTGGGTGGTTCAGAATGCAGTATTTTAATAAATGTGATGCAATCTACAACACAATGATTGTGGGTGGTTCAGAATGCAGTATTTTAATAAATGTGATGCAATCTACAACACAATGATTGTGGGTGGTTCAGAATGCAGTATTTTAATAAATGTGATGCAATCTACAACACAATGATTGTGGGTGGTTCAGAATGCAGTATTTTAATAAATGTGATGCAATCTACAACACAATGATTGTGGGTGGTTCAGAATGCAGTATTTTATTTTAATAAATGTGATGCAATCTACAACACAATGATTGTGGTGGTTCAGAATGCAGTATTTTAATAAATGTGATGCAATCTACAACACAATGATTTTAATAAATGTGATGCAACCTACAACACAATGATTGTGGGTGGTTCAGAATGCAGTATTTTAATAAATGTGATGCAATCTACAACACATTGATTGTGGGTGGTTCAGAATGCAGTATTTTAATAAATGTGATGCAACCTACAACACAATGATTGTGGGTGGTTCAGAATGCAGTATTTTAATAAATGTGATGCAATCTACAACACAATGATTGTGGGTGGTTCAGAATGCAGTATTTTAATAAATGTGATGCAATCTACAACACAGTGATTGTGAGTGGTTCAGAATGCAACTCCTAGTAAAAAGAGAGATATGCAAGTATACATATTAACAAATGAAGCCCCTATCTGGTAATTTGTGTTGTTTCCACAGCTCTTCTGTATATTCAAGGATTCTTTTTTGTAAGATAACAACACGACTAATTGTGGTTGGTCAGTAAAAAGATTGGCCATTAGGAATAAATCATCACTCATTGAGAGTTAAATTATCACTCATTGAGGGCTAAATTATCACCCATTGAGGGCTAAATTATCATTCATTGAGGGTGATGTTTTTTGCAGATTTCGTCTTATTGTAAGTCTTATCGTGTTCTCTGTTCCATGCATCAAGTCCATTTGAACACATGTCCATAGGCGTAGAAACATGTTCTTTATTGGGGAGAGAAAGGGGGTGGGGGCGGTTGGCACAAAGATATGCTATAACACTAGTTCAATGGTGAAAAATTGTCTCATTTGAGGGGCACCATTTAGGTCATTGCAACATTGGGGGCATGTGCCCCCAATGTGCTCCCCCCTCCCCGCACCTCCCAGGTTCCTACGCCTATAAACATGTTTGGCACTGGAAAAGGACATACAGTGGTATCAATGGAAGAGAATTATGTGGGGACCCCTTAACTTCACTGTTAGGTGGAGCCACAAGCCCATTTCAGATCGAGATAATGTGACATTGTAGTGACATCGATGGAAGAGGAAGTATTGTGGGGACCCCTTGACTTCACTGTTAGGTGGAGCCACAAGCCCATTTCAGATCGAGATAATGTGACATTGTAGTGACATCGATGGAAGAGGAAGTATTGTGGGGACCCCTTGACTTCACTGTTAGGTGGAGCCACAAGCCCATTTCAGATCGAGATAATGTGACATTGTAGTGACATCGATGGAAGAGGAAGTATTGTGGGGACCCCTTGACTTCACTGTTAGGTGGAGCCACAAGCCCATTTCAGATCAAGATAATGTGACATTGTAGTAACATCGATGGAAGAGGAAGTATTGTGGGGACCCCTTGACTTCACTGTTAGGTGGAGCCACAAGCCCATGTCAGATCGGGATAATGTGACATTGTAGTGACATCGATGGAAGAGGAAGTAATGTGGGGACCCCTTGACTTCACTGTTAGGTGGAGCCACAAGCCCATTTCAGATCAAGATAATATGACCTTGTAGTGACATCGATGGAAGAGAAGTATTGTGGGGACCCCTTGATTTCACTGTTAGGTGGAGCCACAAGTCCATGTCAGATCGGGATAATGTGACATTGTAGTGACCTTAATGGAAGAGGAAGTATTGTGGGGACCCCTTGATTTCACTGTTAGGTGGAGCCACAAGCCCATGTCAGATCGAGATAATGTGACATTGTAGTAACATCGATGGAAGAGGAAGTATTGTGGGGACCCCTTGACTTCACTGTTAGGTGGAGCCACAAGTCCATGTCAGATCGGGATAATGTGACATTGTAGTGACCTTAATGGAAGAGGAAGTATTGTGGGGACCCCTTGATTTCACTGTTAGGTGGAGCCACAAGCCCATGTCAGATCGAGATAATGTGACATTGTAGTGACATCGATGGAAGAGGAAGTATTGTGGGGATTCCTTGACTTCACTGTTAGGTGGAGCCACAAGCCCATTTCAGATCGGGATAATGTGACATTGTAGTGACATCGATGGAAGAGGAAGTATTGTGGGGACCCCTTGACTTCACTGTTAGGTGGAGCCACAAGTCCATGTCAGATCGGGATAATGTGACATTGTAGTGACCTTAATGGAAGAGAGAGTATTGTGGGGACCCCTTGACTTCCCTGTTAGGTGGAGCCACAAGCCCATGTCAGATCGAGATAATGTGACATTGTAGTGACATCGATGGAAGAGGAAGTATTGTGGGGATTCCTTGACTTCACTGTTAGGTGGAGCCACAAGTCCATGTCAGATCGGGATAATGTGACATTGTAGTGACATTGATGGAAGAGGAAGTATTGTGGGGATTCCTTGACTTCACTGTTAGGTGGAGCCACAAGTCCATGTCAGATCGGGATAATGTGACATTGTAGTGACATCGATGGAAGAGGAAGTAATGTGGGGACCCCTTGACTTCACTGTTAGGTGGAGCCACAAGCCCATTTCAGATCAAGATAATATGACCTTGTAGTGACATCGATGGAAGAGAAGTATTGTGGGACCCCTTGATTTCACTGTTAGGTGGAGCCACAAGTCCATGTCAGATCGGGATAATGTGACATTGTAGTGACCTTAATGGAAGAGGAAGTATTGTGGGGACCCTTGATTTCACTGTTAGGTGGAGCCACAAGCCCATGTCAGATCGAGATAATGTGACATTGTAGTAACATCGATGGAAGAGGAAGTATTGTGGGGACCCCTTGACTTCACTGTTAGGTGGAGCCACAAGTCCATGTCAGATCGGGATAATGTGACATTGTAGTGACCTTAATGGAAGAGGAAGTATTGTGGGGACCCCTTGAATTCACTGTTAGGTGGAGCCACAAGCCCATGTCAGATCGAGATAATGTGACATTGTAGTGACATCGATGGAAGAGGAAGTATTGTGGGGATTCCTTGACTTCACTGTTAGGTGGAGCCACAAGCCCATTTCAGATCGGGATAATGTGACATTGTAGTGACATCGATGGAAGAGGAAGTATTGTGGGGACCCCTTGACTTCACTGTTAGGTGGAGCCACAAGTCCATGTCAGATCGGGATAATGTGACATTGTAGTGACCTTAATGGAAGAGGAAGTATTGTGGGGACCCCTTGACTTCCCTGTTAGGTGGAGCCACAAGCCCATGTCAGATCGAGATAATGTGACATTGTAGTGACATCGATGGAAGAGGAAGTATTGTGGGGATTCCTTGACTTCACTGTTAGGTGGAGCCACAAGTCCATGTCAGATCGGGATAATGTGACATTGTAGTGACATTGATGGAAGAGGAAGTATTGTGGGGATTCCTTGACTTCACTGTTAGGTGGAGCCACAAGTCCATGTCAGATCGGGATAATGTGACATTGTAGTGACTTTGATGGAAGAGGAAGTATTGTGGGGATTCCTTGACTTCACTTAAGGTGGAGCCACAAGCCCATGTCAGATCGGGATAATGTGACATTGTAGTGACATCGATGGAAGTTACAAATATTTTTTGAAACAATGTATGATAGTTTTAAAGAAAGGGTTACTGTAATAGTTTGGGGGGAGTGGAGGACAATTATTTTTCATGAAGATTGCTGTGATATGAATTTGTTAATTATTGGTTGTTTATGTTTTTATTAAGAAGACTTTAATTTGTTTACTGAATTTTTGTTTTTCGGCAGTTTTTGTTTTTCGTCATACAGTTTTTGTTTTTCGTTATATAGTTTTTGTTTTTCTTCACACAGTTTGTGTTTTTCGTCGTACAGTTTTCGTTGTTTTTTGTCATACAGTTTTTGTTTTTCATCATACAGTTTTTGTTTTTCATCATACAGTTTTGTTTTTCATCATACAGTTGTACAGGGTTAGTTGCATTTGTGTTGTGTCACTGGTCTGGATGTAAAAGATCTTACTTAAATTAATGAGATAAATTAATGGGAGCTAGACATTGATCAGAACTATAGCTAGTTCAAAAGAAATGGTGAGACAAAGTGATACATGGGTAGGGTCCAGAAACATACTTATGGTTCTTGGATATTGAGGAGGTAAGCTGCTTCCCTACCTATCCCCCTCCACAAGCTGATTCCGTACCTATCCCCCTCCACAAGCTGCTTCTCTACCTATTTACCTCCACAAGCTACTTCCTGCCTATCCCCCTCCACAAGCTGCTTCCCTACCTATCCCTCCTCCACAAGCTGCTTCCCTACCTATCCCCTATCCCCCTCCCCACAAGCTGCTTCCCTACCTATCCCCCCCCCACAAGCTGCTTCCCTACCTATCCCCCTCCACAAGCTGCTTCCCTACCTATCCCCTCCCCCACAAGCTGCTTCCTACCTATCCCCTCCCCCACAAGCTGCTTCCCTACCTATCCCCACAAGCTGCTTCCCTACCTATCCCCCCCCACAAGCTGCTTCCCTACCTATCCCCTCCACAAGCTGCTTCCCCTACCTATCCCCTCCACAAGCTGCTTCTCTACCTATCCCCCTCCACAAGCTACTTCCCTGCCTATCCCCCTCCTCAAGCTGCTTCCCTACCTATCCCCCTTCAAGCTGCTTCCCTACCTATTCCCCTCCACAAGCTGCTTCCCTACCTATTCCCTCCACAAGCCGCTTCCTACCTATCCCCCTCCTCAAGCTGCTTCCCTACCTATCCCCCTCCACAAGCTGCTTCCCTACCTATCCCCCTCCACAAGCTGCTTCCCTACCTATCCCCTCCACAAGCTGCTTCCCTACCTATTCCCCTCCATGAGCTGCTTCTCTACCTATCCCCTCCACAAGCTGCTTCTCTACCTATCCCCTCCACAAGCTGCTTCCCTACCTATCCCCCTCCACAAGCTGCTTCCCTACCTATCCCCCTCCACAAGCTGCTTCCCTACCTATCCCCCTCCATGAGCTGCTTCTCTACCTATCCCCTCCACAAGCTGCTTCCTACCTATCCCCCTCCACAAGCTGCTTCTCTACCTATTCCTGTCCACAAGCTGCTTTCCCACCTATTCCCCTCCACAAGCTGCTTCCCAAAGTTTATTGTTGAATACAAGACACAATTTCACCCCATGAAAAATATCAAGATTCAACTGTCTTTTTAGCTGAATTTGATCAAATTATTACAATTAAAATCTGTTAATGATTTTGTGTAATTTTGAGGATTTTTTGTTTGTTTTAAATTCTGTTTCTGGTATTATTTTGAAACAATTGGTTTTTAGTTGCTTTGGTGATTCTTCCTTTAAATTGTTACAAGGATGTAATTTTTTTCAATTTATTTTTAGCATTTCTAGTCTTAGTTCCTTCTGTTTGACTGTCAAATGTGTGACGTTTTTTATACTAATTTATTTAAGTAATAAATTTATGTAAGTTTCTGATAATTTTCTTAATATGAAGTAACGGAAAATTTATTCAGTATATAATCCAGAACATTTTGCTGGCTGCTTATACAATGTCATAAGAAGCTGTGACAACATATGGCCAGGATAACAAGTAAAGGAGCTGTGATGACATATTGCTGGAATATCAAGTGAAGGAGTGATAGAGTAATTCACAACAGCCTTGCATGCAAAAGGACAGTTTGCTGTGGCAATAATTTGAAAGATTTGAGAAACTCTGGATATAAAGTGAGAAGTATTTGTAATTTCAGTTTTTGTATGCCTTGCGAGTGTATGCCTTGCGAGTGTATGCCTTGCGGGTGTATGCCTTGCGGGTGTATGCCTTGCGGGTGTATGCCTTGCGGGTGTATGCCTTGCGGGTGTATGCCTTGCGGGTGTATGCCTTGCGGGTGTATGCCTTGCGGGTGTATGCCTTGCGGGTGTATGCCGTGCGGGTGTATGCCGCGCGGGTGTATGCCGCGCGGGTGTATGCCGTGCGGGTGTATGCCGTGCGGGTGTATGCCGTGCGGGTGTATGCCGTGCGGGTGTATGCCGTGCGGGTGTATGCCGTGAGGGTGTATGCCGTGAGGGTGTATACCCTAAAGAGAAAGTTTTTTCAGTTATCTGTCATCAATGAAAGCTTCAGTGACGATTTGCTTCACAGGCTCTCATTCTTAGAATATCAACCAGAGGTAGTTGAATTATTACTTAAACAAATTGTTTGGTTGCCAAGAAAATAAGTTAGTATTAATTGCCAGTAGACTTGTTGCTGTATGTTTTCTTTTGTTTAGTTACAACAGATTAAAGTTGCTAGATATATAATTCACGTATTTTAGGAGGCAGCCCAAGATTCTTATGTCAGTCTTTAAATTGAGCCGTTGATGACTTACTGCTATGCTACCTCATGCTGCAGCCAGAAACCCAACATTGACAACAACTCACATCAAACATAAGACTATTTCAGTTGAATAGTAGCTATGTGAAAGTTAATTTAGTATGTCTCTTAATCTTTTGACACAATAGTATGAAGGAAGCCAGCTGTATTGGACCTCAATCAGTATTTTGATGGAAAAGAAGTTATTGATGGCCAAATTGGAGCACAAAATTTATTAAATAATGTAAAGATTGTGGGCCTGCATCATCTTTCTATGTCATTAATGAACAAGCTGTTGATCAGCCCTATCTGTCACATAACTTACTAGTACTTTGTGGTGATCTGTCGCATGGGTTACTAGTACTTTTAATCAAAGATGTGTCACTTTGGGCAAGGACGGACATCAAAGACATGTCACTTTGGGCAGAAACAGACGTCATAGACATGTCGCTTTGGGCAGAGACAGACGTCAAAGAATTGTCACTTTGGGCAGAGACGGACATCAAAGACATATCACTTTGGGCACGGACGGACGTCAAAGACTTGTCACTTTGAGCAGAGAGGGACAATAAATCACGTCACTTTGGGCAGGGAGGGATATCAAAGACGTGTCGAAAAGTCTCAAATAATCCTAATTGAATAGTTTCCTGTACTTTACAGGGCTTTGGTTTTGGATCTAACAATAGAACAATTTTATGTTCATCCCCTTATCATTAATTAGGAATCAAACTGTATTAAAATACATATTTTTGTGAAAACTAAGAAAAACCTGTTTTTCTTATCTATTCAGTCATTGAGTTTATATTTTAAATACAGTATATCGACTTTTTATCATCATAAATGATTCATTAAAATTATTCGAATATGATACCTAAAGTTGGAGTAAAAGACTTGATGGTAGTAAGGAGAAATCCAGTAGAGATTTATGCACAGTACAGGAAGGTGAATGTAGTTCTTTAGTTCCATCAGAAGTGGGGGAGGTTCTAGTGGGGCTGCACCCCCACCCCCTCCCTACCCCCAATTGTTTGTAGAACTGTGATGCAAATTAATGTGGTATATTTTTGTTTTCATTTTTTGTGGTATATTTTTTTTCATATTTTTTTTTTAAGTGTCTAGGGGGAGAAGAAGTTTCGTCTCCTGAACCTACTTTAGGGGAGAGAGAGCCATTGTGGTTTAAGCCCCGCTAAAAATGCTGTATCCCCCTGCACCTACATACACATTTTATTATTTTTAAATTATTTGAACTTTCAAATGAATCATGGAAAACACATTTTTACTCATATCAACATTATTCGTTGATATTGAACCACTGAAAACTCTTACACACCTATCCAGTTGACAATTTTCAATTCATCAATTTGAGTTTTGAATGAAAGTTGACCAAAATTCTTAAGTTTTGGTCTAAATATCATATATTGTTGACCAAAAATCTGTGGTATTAGTACAAGAAATTTTTAATCTTCAGCCGCAAATTTCCATTCATTACCACAACATTTTGGGCCAAAAGTCTTTAATTTTGGGCCAATAATTCTCAATTTGTGGAACAAAATTTACCATTTAGGTTGGGCCAAAAATCTTTCATATTGGACCAAAACCATGCCACAAACCTTAGATTTAAAAATCTACAATTTAGGACGAAGATTGGAAATAATTGTCTTAATAAGATGTTTTTAGGCGGATAATGGACCCCACGGGCTGAAACAAGGTACAAAAGTTTCTTCAACCCTCAGTGGCGCCACGGTCCTAACGATGGGGTAGGGGGGAGGCACAGATAGATGACTTCGGTTTCAAACATTCTCCATCTTTTGTTTTCCTATTATCCTGAAATTAGTAGGATAAGTAGTTATTGCATGTTCTAATTTTTACATTAATAAAAGAAATATCTAAATTTTGGTCAATGTTTCAATAAATCCCTTTTGATAAAGTTTCACATGAAATTTAACTTTAAAATTTTACCATTTGTTCAAAAACATATACTACAAATTTAAAGGGTACCGTGGTTTTGTGGCTGTTGTGTGAAAATATGTTGCTATCATCTTAAGCCACGATTTTGAGGCATCAAAAACCCCGCAATCTTCATAATCAGAGACTTGTTTTTCTTGTTCTGTAGACTAGAGTCTATCAGTCTATAGGCTGCGGGTCAAAAATCCAAGAAGGAAAGAGTGTCGATTAAGTGAGATTCTCGTGCAAAATTTGGACAGATTTTATTACTGTTGTTGTTGTTGTTATTATTATTACAAGTTTATGTATCCGGCTTTAGTGTTTTTATAAATTAAAACATGTCACCCTCTAAAGTAAAGCAAATATTTTTATGTTTGAAGATCAGTCATCATGTTAATGTTAATATTAATATAAAACAAGAATGCAATTCACATAGTTGCTGATCTCATCACCACTTGTCACTTGGCAATGACCAATCCTTCATATGATTGTGGGTCATCTGTATATCAGCCTTAAAAAATAGGTGTACCATGCTACCACTTTGGATCACAATTGGCCGTGTAGTTTTTATGTTTATATTGGCTCAAATCTATTCATTTTCAACAAATATTTCACCTTTGATTCTCAGTTGACTTTTCAAAAGCTAAACTATCACATGCATATCACAAATTACACTGCTATACCCTTTATGTTCCATCCACAACTCTAACTTTGACCTCATAATAGTTCACCTTTGACTTTTCCAATCACAACAATGCAATACTTCCCATAATGCCCCCATAATGTGCAAAGTCTCATTCACCCCATTCAAGCAGAAAGATGAAAATATGCTTTCTTGTCAGTTTATGTATCTAAAGTTTTGTTGATATAAGAATCAGTAAGCTGTTGTAATTTAATTTTAAGGAATTGACTAATTACTGATTTTTAGATATGTTATTGTTTTTCTCTTTGAATACCATTAGTCAAGGCCTATCTGTAACATTCGAAAACAAAAGAAATTATAAGATTAATTAGTAACAAAGATATAAAAAAATTAAGTAACTTATCGAAAAGGAAACAAGGTATTTATTATAAAAATTTGTTGGGGCCTGCATGCAATGAAACACTGGTTTTAATACCGATACTCTAATTCTTACATGCTTAGGAAGAACTAGTGTATGAAAAACTTGAATGATGAGCCACTCTGCTCGATTCAATAGTTTGCTTTCAACACTAGCATCTGAGGTTTGATTGTCATTGCAATTGGTCTCCAATCAATTGATTAATAAATGGTGGTGGACATCTCGATTGAAAATATTCTAAGGAGGTCGATCAGGACGTTATGAACCTCAGTGAAAGAAACTAACTTGAGATAAATTTTAAGCACTTTACAGTACCATGTGCGTGCTTGAAGCTGCAGTTAAGATTTGTGCCTAAGATGAGGACAAGACCTCTTCCTGGCTACACTTTGGCCTAGAAGATCCTGTAGGTGAGCACTGAAAGCTACATGAAATACAATTTCCCCATTACGGCTACTTCACCAAGAGAATTTTCTATCCAGTTATGGTGCCAAAACAGAAAAGAGGAATTGCCAAAGTGGTGATAGAAGAGAGTTAAAATGTGCCCAAATTGACCCCTGCCCCCATCTCCAATATTTTATAGCAAATTTCTTTAAGGAGGATAGCACTTAATATTTTTCTCAAAATAAGTTAAAAATGAAAATTTTCCAGCAGCTGCAGAAACCTTCTCCTGTCTTCATTTCCCTATACAGAAGTCTTTAAAAACCACATCTAAGATTTCCTCTGTTCTTACATGACCAGTAATTTTCCCAAGATTTCTGAGCGCCAGCCTCAGATGTTCAGCACATATAACAAGATCCCCACTGATGTCCACCTGTTTGATGCATTGCAAACAGTTGGTCAGCAACACTCTATGCCGCTCCTGTGTAAGAGATGGATTGCCGACCAGTGGATTTCCACATCTTGAAAAAAAAAAAAAAGGAAAAATTGATTACTATTACGAAGAGGGAGACATGCTGCAATATCATTGACCACAAATACAGGTTTATGAGCATGCACCAAAATATTTTCTTGTTTGATGGTTAAACGTAGGCACATCAGTTTTGTTACCGGTTATAAGGATCATATAAATATAACTAGTACAGTCTGACTGATTACAATGGTCGTCTTGTACTAGTCTACATATTCCTGACTAGTACAGTCTGACTGATTACAATGGTCGTCTTGTACTAGTCTACATATTCCTGACTAGTAGTCTGACTGATTACAATGGTCGTCTTGTACTTGTCTACATATTCCTGACTACTACAGTCTGACTGATTACAATGGTCGTCTTGTACTAGTCTACATATTCCTGACTGGTACAGTCTGACTGATTACAATGGTCGTCTTGTACTAGTCTACATATTCCTGACTAGTAGTCTGACTGATTACAATGGTCGTCTTGTACTTGTCTACATATTCCTGACTACTACAGTCTGACTGATTACAATGGTCGTCTTGTACTAGTCTACATATTCCTGACTTACAGTCTGACTGATTACAATAGTCGTCTTGTACTAGTCTACATATTCCTGACTAGTACAGTCTGACTGATTACAATGGTCGTCTTGTACTAGTCTACATATTCCTGACTAGTACAGTCTGACTGATTACAATGGTCATCTTGTACTATTCTACATATTCCTGACTAGTACAGTCTGACTGATTACAGTGGTCGTCTTGTACTAGTCTACATATTCCTGACTACTACAGTCTGACTGATTACAATGGTCGTCTTGTACTAGTCTACATATTACTGACTAGTATAGTCTGACTGATTACAATGGTCGTCTTGTACTAGTCTACATATTCCTGACTAGTACAGTCTGACTGATTAACGTGGTCATCTTGTACTAGTCTACATATTCCTGACTAGTACAGTCTGACTGATTACAATGGTCGTCTTGTACTAGTCTACATATTCCTGACTAGTAGTCTGACTGATCACAATGGTCCTCTTGTACTAGTCTACATATTCCTGACTAGTACAGTCTGACTGATTACAGTGGTCGTCTTGTACTAGTCTACATATTCCTGACTAGTACAGTCTGACTGATTACAGTGGTCGTCTTGTACTAGTCCACATATTCCTGACTAGTACAGTCTGACTGATCACAATGGTCCTCTTGTACTTAGTCTACATATTCCTGACTAGTAGTCTGACTGATCACAATGGTCCTCTTGTACTAGTCTACATATTCCTGACTAGTACAGTCTGACTGATTACAGTGGTCTTCTTGTACTAGTCTACATATTCCTGACTAGTACAGTCTGACTGATCACAATGGTCCTCTTGGACTAGTCTACATATTCCTGACTAGTACAGTCTGACTGATCACAATGGTCCTCTTGTACTAGTCTACATATTCCTGACTAGTACAGTCTGACTGATTACAGTGGTCGTCTTGTACTAGTCTACATATTCTGACTTGTACAGTCTGACTGATCACAATGGTCCTCTTGTACTAGTCTACATATTCCTGACTAGTAGTCTGACTGATTACAGTGGTCCTCTTGTACTAGTCTACATATTCCTGACTAGTAGTCTGACTGATCACAATGGTCCTCTTGTACTAGTCTACATATACCTGACTAGTAGTCTGACTGATTACAGTGGTCGTCTTGTACTAGTCTACATATTCTGACTAGTACAGTCTGACTGATCACAATGGTCCTCTTGTACTAGTCTACATATTCCTGACTAGTACAGTCTGACTGATCACAATGGTCGGCTTGTACTAGTCTACATATTCCTGACTAGTAGTCTGACTGATCACAATGGTCCTCTTGTACTAGTCTACATATTCCTGACTAGTACAGTCTGCCTGATTACAGTGGTCGTCTTGTACTAGTCTACATATTCCTGACTAGTACAGTCTGACTGATTACAGTGGTCGTCTTGTACTAGTCTACATATTCCTGACTAGTACAGTCTGACTGATCACAATGGTCCTCTTGTACTAGTCTACATATTCCTGACTAGTACAGTCTGACTGATTACAGTGGTCGTCTTGTACTAGTCTACATATTCCTGACTAGTACAGTCTGACTGATTACAATGGTCGTCTTGTACTAGTCTACATATTCCTGACTAGTACAGTCTGACTGATTACAATGGTCATCTTGTACTAGTTTACATATTCCTGACTAGTACAGTCTGACTGATTACAATGGTCCTCTTGTACTAGTCTACATATTCCTGACTAGTACAGTCTTGACTGATTACAGTTGTCGTCTTGTACTAGTCTACATATTCCTGACTAGTACAGTCTGACTGATTACAGTGGTCGTCTTGTACTAGTCTACATATGCCTGACTAGTACAGTCTGACTGATTACAATGGTCATCTTGTACTAGTCTACATATTCTTCTCTTTCATTTCACTTATAAAAAATAAAGAGAATATTTTTTTATGTGTATTTTTGTAAGTTTCAAAACAATGATTTGAAGACTACCTGAAGTAAGACAACCCAGAGATTTTATGCTGCACCATAGTTACACTATTTAAGTGCAATTATCCATTGAAAATGTATTCATTATGTTACACCACAAACTGTAGCCAAGTTTTTGTTTTCTAAAATGCACCTAAATAACTCCCATATGTCTCAAAGTTTCTTGGTTAAACAATTTTGCAATTCCAGATATCATTTAAGGTGAACTGAGAAACATTTTTCCTCCCTTTCCCATCGCATTTTTAACAACATTGACAAAGTGTCAGAAAAGAACAAACATTTGAGCAAAGATGATGAAGCACTCCTAGAGGAAACATTTGAGCAAAGATGATGAAGCACTTCCCAGCTCAAGTATCTGATTTCCTTTAATTCAATTTTAAACACGAGAAGATTTATACTCACAAAATTGACAGTTTATCTTTAAGACATTGCAATAATTCCTGGATACCCGACTTTGTTTTGCATGAAATTACAATTGATGACATAGTCGGCGATATTTTTGAGATTGAAGAGCAAAGTTTTTCTAATTCTTCCATTCTGCCGAGATCTGACTTGTTGAGAATTAGCATTAAGTGTTTTTGTATGGAGTCACTAGGTTGCACTGGTACAACACCCTTGAAGTTAGTCTTTAAGTATTTGAAGAGTTCTGACTCAATTGACTGTGAGGACTTAAAGATTTTGCATGCAGTGGTTACATCCAGCATCAAAAGAATTAAGTCTGCATCTTCAGCTCTGTAAAATAAAAATACCATTAAAATATACCACAATATAAATTGTTTGAATGGAATATTCTCATGGCAAAGCAAAATACAGCATAATTTCAAGATACATACAAAGTTACTAACCATAACCCTAACCTATTTACAAAGTACCGTAATATTATGTTCTATTTAAATACTGCAAATTTGAAAGATTTTACAAGTGTGTTAAAATGACTGGTGCAGTAAGTCTATTTTACTAGTGTGATGTTATATGAACACTTTCATCACAGTTTTATTTTGTATAAAATAAATGGTTGCAGAAAACTCTGCTTTTAAGTCATTAAAATTGGTTATAAAAACATATATTTTGCCGCTATGTTCACGCACCTAATTATCAAGAAGGGTTGACAATGGTAGAATGCACAGACTATGATGGTGTGATGTCCCACCATAATTACTATACAATCTTTTCAGAGAGCAAAAATGAGGCTATCCTTAAAAACGTGCAACAGCTTTAGGAATTATTGTGCACTTATGCACTTACCTCAGCCAAGCTGTCTTATAGACCAGTATGTCTATTTCCTGTGTCAAAGCTACCCTTCATTGCATTAAAGGTATACAAACATGTACATTTATTTTTGCAGGAAAAGATTTACATTCTGAACAGAGTGGGTGGTCTTTAAATTATGGCACAAGCCATAAGTTTCTGACTTATGGCACAAGCCATAAGATTCTGAGTTATTGCACAAGCCATAAGTTTTTGAGCTATGGCACAAGCCATAAATTTCTGAGTTATGGCACAAGCCATAAGTTTCTAAGTTATGGCACAAGCCATAAGTTTCTGAGTTATGGCACAAGCCATAAGTTTCTGAGTTATGGCACAAGCCATAAGTTTCTGAATTATGGCACAAGCCATACGTTTCTGAGTTATAGCACAAGCCATAAGTTTCTGAGTTATGGCACAAGCAATAAGTTTCCAAGTTATGGCACAAGCCATAAGATTCTGAGTTATGGCACAAGCCATCAGTTTCTGAATTATGGCACAAGCCATAAGTTTCTGAATTCCGGCACAAAAGCCGTAAGTTTTTGAATTATGGCACAAGCCATAAGTTTCTGAGTTATAGCACAAGCCATAAGTTTATGAGTTATAGCACAAGCCATAAGTTTCTGAGTTATGGCACAAGCCATAAGTTTCTGAGTTATGGCACAAGCCATAGGTTTCTGAGTTATGGCACAAGCCATCAGTTTCTGAATTATGGCACAAGCCATAAGTTTCTGAATTCCGGCACAAAAGCCGTAAGTTTTTGAATTATGGCACAAGCCATAAGTTTCTGAGTTATAGCACAAGCCATAAGTTTATGAGTTATAGCACAAGCCATAAGTTTATGAGTTATAGCACAAGCCATAAGTTTCTGAGTTATGGCACAAGCCATAAGTTTCTGAGTTATGGCACAAGCCATAGGTTTCTGAGTTATGGCACAAGCCATAAGTTTCTAACTTATGGCACAAGCCATCAGTTTCTGAGTTATGACACAAGCCATAAGTTTCTGAATTATGGCACAAGCCATAAGTTTCTGAATTATGGCACAAGCCATAAGTTTCTGAATTATGGCACAAGCCATACGTTTCTGAGTTATAGCACAAGCCATAAGTTTCTGAGTTATGGCACAAGCAATAAGTTTCCAAGTTATGGCACAAGCCATAAGATTCTGAGTTATGGCACAAGCCATCAGTTTCTGAATTATGGCACAAGCCATAAGTTTCTGAATTCCGGCACAAAAGCCGTAAGTTTTTGAATTATGGCACAAGCCATAAGTTTCTGAGTTATGGCACAAGCCATCACTTTATGAGTTATGGCACAAGCCATAAGTTTCTGAGTTATGGCACAAGCCATCAGTTTCTGAGTTATGGCACAAGCCATAGGTTTCTGAGTTATGGCACTAGCCATAAGTTTCTAAATTATGGCACAAGCCATAAGTTTCTGAATTCCGGCACAAAAGCCGTAAGTTTTTGAATTATGGCACAAGCCATAAGTTTCTGAGTTATAGCACAAGCCATAAGTTTATGAGTTATAGCACAAGCCATAAGTTTATGAGTTATAGCACAAGCCATAAGTTTCTGAGTTATGGCACAAGCCATAAGTTTCTGAGTTATGGCACAAGCCATAGGTTTCTGAGTTATGGCACAAGCCATAAGTTTCTAACTTATGGCACAAGCCATCAGTTTCTGAGTTATGGCACAAGCCATAAGTTTCTGAGTTATGGCACAAGCCATAAGTTTCTGAGTTAGGGCACAAGCCATAAGTTTCTGAGTTAGGGCACAAGCCATCAGTTTCTGAGTTATGGCACAAGCCATAAGTTTCTGAGTTATGGCACAAGCCATAAGTTTCTGAGTTATGGCACAAGCCATAAGTTTCTGAGTTATGGCACAAGCCATAAGTTTCTGAGTTATAGCACAAGCCATAAGTTTATGAGTTATAGCACAAGCCATAAGTTTCTGAGTTATGGCACAAGCCATAAGTTTCTGAGTTATGGCACAAGCCATAGGTTTCTAAGTTATGGCACAAGCCTTTAAGATTCTAGGTTATGGCACAAGCCATAAGTTTCTAAGTTATGGCACCAGCCATAAGTTTCTAACTTATGGCTTGTGCCATCAGTTTCTGAGTTATGGCACAAGCCATAAGTTTCTGAGTTATGGCACAAGCCATAAGTTTCTAAGTTATGGCACCAGCCATAAGTTTCTAACTTATGGCTTGTGCCATCAGTTTCTGAGTTATGGCACAAGCCATAAGTTTCTGAGTTATGGCACAAGCCATAAGTTTCTAAGTTATGGCACCAGCCATAAGTTTATGGCTTGTGCCATCAGTTTCTGAGTTATGGCACAAGCCATAAGTTTCTGAGTTATGGTACAAGTCATACGTTTCTAAGTTATGGCTTGTGCCATCAGTTTCTGAGTTATGGCACAAGCCATAGGTTTATGAGTTATGGCTGGTCAGAGTTGAAAGAATTGTTAATGCAAGCAAACGTGGTGATGTATGAACGTGAAGACAGCTTACACATTAATTGATTTTTAATGTAATTCTTTAAATTTGTCCTAAATTTCAGTCACTTAAAATCATCAGACTGCTTTCTAGATTCAGGGTACGATGGAGATTCACAAGTTCAACACATACATGCTGTACAATGGTTTGACTGATTTTGATGAAGCACTTTTATTTTCATGATTTATATATAGCATACATTCCAAGCTCCCTGCAGTTGCTGAGACCTTTAAATTGCTATTGGACTACTACTGCTTCAGGTATCGATTTAATACTTGTTTTTTTGTTATATCCATTTATTTTCAAACCAGGTTTCAATAATTTCAACATTTTAGACAAGATTCCTGTTTAAGATATAATACATTATATAATGCAACATAGATACCTCTTAAGATCCCTACATATGCAGCATAGACACCTCTTAAGACCCCTACATATGCAGCATAGACACCTCTTAAGACCCCTACATATGCAGCATAGACACCTCTTAAGACCCTACATATGTAGCATAGACACCTCTTAAGACCCTACATATGCAGCATAGACACCTCTTAAGACCCCTACATATGCAGCATAGACACCTCTTAAGACCCCTACATATGCAGCATAGACACCTCTTAAGACCCCTACATACAGTATGCAGCATAGACACCTCTTAAGACCCTTACATATGCAGCATAGACACCTCTTAAGAACCCTCATATGCAGCATAGACACCTCTTAAGACCCCATATGCAAAAAATATAAAAAGTATTTATATAATATAACATTTTTCAGAGAAAGCTATGTTCTGGCTGTAGTTTCAAACTTTCATTTACCCCTCCTCCCCACCCTATTTTTAGGAATTACCGTCATCATGCCTAGATAAATGTACCTTTTCCGAGCCCTTAGCACCCCTTCTTCCTCTATAACATCTTGGGTTTCTCTGATGCCAGCAGTGTCACTCAATGTGACAGGGTACCCACCCAGATTGACTGGAGACTCCACAATGTCTCTGGTTGTGCCTGGTATTTCAGACACAATTGCTGCTGGTCTTTGACCTGAAAAGGTATATAAAATGTCATGTCAGTCTCGCAAATCCTACTTAAAGGTTTATGGACATGGAGCAATTTCTATATTGGTTAAAAGGTACACTTACTTGAGCAGATCAGTTTTTGAATTTTGAAAACAAAAAGACTGGCTGATCAAAATTTGATCAAAAGTTTTAATTTATGTGAAATATGTGATGTATGACAGAGCAAACAGCTCAAAATCTTTATGGCATTCTTTAAATTTCTTTCCGAAAACTGGAAATGATAGAAAAGTCTCTTACTAATTTACTACTAGAATTTGATTGCAAACATGACAAAGACTTCAAAACTTTTGGTTGGAATTTACTGTGACACTTATGATAGACATTTGAAAACAAAGGATTACCAAGGAAGATACCAAGGTCACCCTGTAATACATCAAAAAATTTATATAAAATATGCAAATTAATGCCTGTGATTGTAAAAAA
This sequence comes from Chiridota heheva, assembly GCA_020152595.1. Lineage (NCBI taxonomy): Eukaryota > Metazoa > Echinodermata > Holothuroidea > Apodida > Chiridotidae > Chiridota > Chiridota heheva. Next base: position 265,079 of record JAIGNY010000690.1, read on the forward strand.
GGTTGTACAAATGATTATTGTCTAACCGTTTTTAATCATTGTTTTGCTACTATGGTGGTTTTTTATAAATTGTAAAGAAAGTTAGCTACCCTTGCATCAAAACTTCAGTATTCCCCATTAAACATCATGCAAACCGAGAAATGACATGTTAGTATTCCCATTAAACGTGTAAACTAAGAAATGGCATATCAGTACTGCCCATCAAACTTTATGCAAACCTAGAAATGGCATGTCATTATTCTCCATTAAATATCATGCAAACTAAGAAATGGCATGTCACTATTCCCATCAAACAACAGCATGGAAACAAAGAAATGGCATGTTAGTATATTCCCCATTAAACATCATGCAAACCAAGAAATGGTATGTCAGCAGTATGCGCCATTAAACATCATGCAAATCAAGAAATAGCATGTCAGTATTCCCCATTAAACATCATGCAAACCGAGAAATGACATGTTAGTATTCCTATTAAACACTAGGTTAACTAAGAAATGGCGTATCAGTACTCCCATTAAAAATCATGTAAAGCGAGAAATGGCATGTCAGTATTCCCCATTAAACATCATGCAAACCGAGAAATGACATGTTAGTATTCCCATTAAACACTAGGTTAACTAAGAAATGGCGTATCAGTACTCCCATTAAAAATCATGTAAACCGAGAAATGGCATGTCAGTATTCCCCATTAAATATCATGCAAACTGAGAAAAGAAATGGCATGTCAGCACTCCCATTAAACATCATGTTAATCAAGAAATGACATGTCAGTACTCCCATTAAACATAAGCATCATGCAAACTAAAAAATGGCATGTCTGTATTCCGCATTAAACACCACACACAACAAGAAATGACATGTCAGTACGCCACATTAAACACTAGCACAACAAGAAATGACATGTCAGTGTGCCACATTAAACACTAGCACAACAAGAAATGACATGTCGGTATGCCACATTAAACACCACGCACAACAAGAAATGACATTTCAGTATGCCACATTAAACACCACGCACAACAAGAAATGACATGTCAGTATGCCACATTAAACACCACGCACAACAAGAAATGACATGTCAGTATGCCACATTAAACACTACGCGCACAACAAGAAATGACATGTCAGTATGCCACATTAAACACCACGCACAACAAGAAATGATGTCAGTATGCCACATTAAACACCACACACAACAAGAAATGATGTCAGTATGCCACATTAAACACCATGCACAACAAGAAATGACATGTCAGTATGCCACATTAAACACCACACACAACAAGAAATGACATGTCAGTATGCCACATTAAACACCATGCACAACAAGAAATGACATGTCAGTATGCCACAATAAACACCACACACAACAAGAAATGACATGTCAGTATGCCACATTAAACACCACACACAACAAGAAATGACATGTCAGTATGCCACATTAAACACCACACACAACAAGAAATGATGTCAGTATGCCACATTAAACACCACACACAACAAGAAATGACATGTCAGTATGCCACATTAAACACCACGCACAACAAAAAATGACATGTCAGTATACCACATTAAACACCACACACAAGAAATGACATGTCAGTATGCCACATTAAACACACACACAACAAGAAATGACATGTCAGTATGCCACATTAAACACACACACAACAAGAAATGACATGTCAGTATGCCACATTAAACACACACACAACAAAAATGACATGTCAGTATGCCACATTAAACACCACACACAACAAGAAATGACATGTCAGTATGCCACATTAAACACCACACACAACAAGAAATGACATGTCAGTATGCCACATTAAACACCACACACAACAAAAATGACATGTCAGTATGCCACATTAAACACCATGCACAACAAGAAATGACATGTCAGTATGCCACATTAAACACACACACAACAAGAAATGACATGTCAGTATGCCACATTAAACACCATGCACAACAAGAAATGACATGTCAGTATGCCACAATAAACACCACACACAACAAGAAATGACATGTCAGTATGCCACATTAAACACCACACACAACAAGAAATGACATGTTAGTATGTCACATTAAACACCACACACAACAAGAAATGACATGTTAGTATACCACATTAAACACCATGCACAACAAGAAATGACATGTCAGTATGCCACATTAAACACCACACACAACAAGAAATGACATGTTAGTATGCCACATTAAACACCACACACAACAAGAAATGACATGTTAGTATACCACATTAAACACCATGCACAACAAGAAATGACATGTCAGTATGCCACAATAAACACCACACACAACAAGAAATGACATGTCAGTATGCCACATTAAACACCACGCTAGAGCTGTGACCGTTTAGCGTGTATTCGCTACACGCTCGCAAATCTTGTAAACGTTTACTAAATACTTCATTGCGAGTATTCGTTTTTCATACATTATAGGCCTAGTGTCTTGCCGTTGAAAATCAATATTCATGATTCAAATCACACACACATTCGGCTGACAAAATTCCAATCAATGATTTTTTACAAACTCTAAACCCGATTAGCATAATCTTTTTTAAATGTGCGAATCACAAATGCGCAGTAATCACCAATGAATGGGGATTTTATGCACTTTGATTTCGCCGAAATCTGAGTAATCTAACTTGTAAAATGCACCGCGAATGTGCAGCAGTAAACAGTGAAACTAACAATAGGCCTAACGTTAGGCCATAAGGCTTTAAATCCCACGCAATCAAGGCCCGTTTCATCGACCAAAAGACACTTGAATGGTGACATTCAGTACATTTACATGTAAATATTACCTGATAAGTCAAATAAATTTTGCAAGAAAGAAAAAATATTGCATAATAGATAAACAGAAAAAGGTTTTAACAGAGCTGAAATTCTGCATGCTTCGCAAAGATGGCGGCCATTTTTTCGAGAGGACTGATATTTCAGAACTTCCTGGTGGTGGCGTAGTTTTAAAATGTTTTACGGCGAGGTTTATCATAGCCTCAATATGCAAGATTTTCACAGAACTTTGAAAGCCGTAGCGAATAGGACAAACAAGTTACGCGATGTTGAGTTTAAATGACATTGAAAGGAAGTTATCTGTTCTATCTAAACTGAATTTCCATGCATATTTTTCATAAAAATGATGATTTATACTGTAAAAGTAAACTTTTTATGATTTGGAAAGCAAAACTCAGCGTCTATTTGGGCAATGCAGTCAGTACTTTTGCCATACTAGTTGCGCGTTTTTTTTTACTTCGCCTTGTAGTTTTGGAACAATTTTGGTGTATTTCCGAAAATTACGGTACTAAACTCGTGTACACGATACACGCTCGCTTTTTTTGGCGTGTACACGTTTACTAAAATCCCTAAACGTTCACAGCTCTACACCACGCACAACAAGAAATGACATGTCAGTATGCCACATTAAACACCATGCACAACAAGAAATGACATGTCAGTATGCCACATTAAACACCACACACAACAAGAAATGATGTCAGTATGCCACATTAAACACCACGCACAACAAGAAATGACATGTCAGTATGCCACATTAAACACGATGCACAACAAGAAATGACATGTTAGTATGCCACATTAAACACCATGCACAACAAGAAATGACATGTCAGTATGCCACAATAAACACCACACACAACAAGAAATGACATGTCAGTATGCCACATTAAACACCACACACAAGAAATGACATGTCAGTATGCCACATTAAACACCACACACAACAAGAAATGACATGTCAGTATGCCACAATAAACACCACACACAACAAGAAATGACATGTCAGTATGCCACATTAAACACCACACACAACAAGAAATGACATGTCAGTATGCCACAATAAACACCACACACAACAAGAAATGACATGTCAGTATGCCACATTAAACACCACACACAACAAGAAATGACATGTCAGTATGCCACATTAAACACCACACACAACAAGAAATGACATGTCAGTATGCCACATTAAACACCACGCACAACAAGAAATGACATGTCAGTATGCCGCATTAAACACCACACACAACAAGAAATGACGTCAGAATGCCACATTAAACACCACACACAACAAGAAATGACATGTCAGTATGCCACATTAAACACCACACACAACAAGAAATATCATGTCGGTATGCCACATTAAACACCACACACAACAAGAAATGACATGTCAGTATGCCGCATTAAACACCACACACAACAAGAAATGACGTCAGAATGCCACATTAAACACCACACACAACAAGAAATGACATGTCAGTATGCCACATTAAACACCACACACAACAAGAAATGACATGTCAGTATGCCACATTAAACACCACACACAACAAGAAATGACACGTCAGTATGCCACATTAAACATCCTGTTCAAAAAGAAAAAGAATATTTTCTAACAAATCCCCTTTTATTATAGATTGTTTTTATTTTTGCATACTCACATAAGATATTTAGAAGGCTGCTCTTCCCAACATTAGGCTGACCAATTATGGCAACTTGGACACCACGCCGTAGTCTTTCACCTCTTCGATTATCATTTAAATGGTCATATATTTCTTCTGTCAGTTCTTGAATTCTATCACAGGCTGTGAAATCAAATTGCTAAGAATAAACATGATATTAAGAGGCTCAGCGGAAAGGAACAAATTAAATATCATCCCCAGAGATGCTAACAGGCAGGTACATGTAGAAGAATTTATGCAACATGCACTGCCCCTTGCTACTTTAACAACTGATGAAATATAATGATAATAAATCATTTCTTGTTGATAACCAAGAGTTAAGTCTACATGTACATTTATGAATGTGTGCATTTCCACTTGTTTTGGGTTGACTTTTGGGTTGGTAATCCCTCTATAAAACAAAGTATTATAATTATGTCAAATTAAGCATCATTATTTGGAGCAATTTTTATTTTGTGTGCAAATGTTGAAAAGACACATTAACGTTGCACATGATGTACAATTTACTGTTCTGTGCACCTTTTTATAAGGGTTTGGGCAATTTCAGGAGTTCACATGATTTTCTTTCACCAGGAATTTACCCCTTAACCACACCATGGTCCTTGACTCTCAAGTCTTATGGCTGACCCTAAATACCACATACCAATTTCTATTGGATAGCACACTATAAGGCAAAGAAACAAGACCTTATTTACTTCCATTTCACAGAACTGCTACTGTGCTTCAAATATTCAACATACTTCACTTTTTTCTTATGAAATATAACAAAATCTTAGTATTCATATAAAGCCTAAATGTACCTTTCTGTAAGAGTAATTATTCGCTAAAATTACCTCTAGCTGGATCGTGACCTTCACACAGCATTTCACAACAAGGTTCTTGAGAGACACACTGCAAAACACAAAAACAGTTTGTTCCTTAGTGATCAGCATCATCCATCGCCCATAGTCAAGATCCAAGATGCTCTGATACGCCACCCTGGTTTATCAACAATAGCACCAGTCAGCTCTTCAAATCTCAGTCCAGTGTCTCGAGGAATTGTGTCTGGATATGTGAGTGGTTGCGTCACTCTTCCTGGGGATGGAAGCCTCCAGAATAGGACATCAGATGTTAACTTGTTCTTATCCCCGAAGCATTGTCCAGCAAAGCTAGCTCGTCTCCCAGCAACAAATGTCGAGATCAGCGGGATATCAACATCAATTTCAGCTTTTGCTGGGCATTTTTTCCAGGAATGATTTTGAACCTCGTATAAGTAGTCTGGAGTATGTACCGCCAAGGCATTGCTTAAGCACCTTTTTCATGGTCCATGTTTCGGCACTGTATAATAGAATGCTTTCTACACAGGCCCTGAAGAAGTAGATCTTGATTGCTCTGGAGATGTTTAATTGCCGGTATAACTTGTTACATGCAGTCCAAGCTTGTCCCTTTCTCGTCAGAAAATCTTTCCTGCTGTCAGCAACATATGAGCCCAGATATTAGAAGTCATCTACTTCTTGTATCATAGCACCATTTCTGGAAGAGATAGGTTATTGATCTGCTTCTTCATTAAACTACATACAATCAGTCTTCTTTGCGTTTAGCATCAGACCAAGTTTTACAGCAGCTTACTCCAGAGATGCTAGTAGATCTTGTGCGAGGCTAGAAGATCAGCTGTAAGGGCCAAATCATCTGGATAGTTGATATCAGTAAAGTGTTTAGCTTCATGACGAGTTGATCTTCTGGGTTTGATGGTAATACTCTTTGTATTCATGGTGTCGATCGATTGTCTCAGGACATAGTCCACAACAATGACAAAGAGAAAGGGGGCAAGAGTGTCGCCCTGTTATATGCCTGCAGTTGTTAAAAACTTAATTGAATTGGTACAGCTTCACATGAAATATTAATAATTCTTGCTATTCATATAAAACATACCTTGATTTAAAACATTGTCCTCTATGTTTTCATCTTCACTGAAATCAATAAAAGCCTCAATATGCGCCACTATCTGTGTGGGAAAAAACATTTTAAGTGGAAACTGTTATGAATGTCATGATGAAATAACTCTCTTTAGGAGGAATGGTGATCAATCATTCATGGGCATTGCACAAATTCCTCCAGGCATATAATGCATATTTATTTTTAGGGTCAGCCAAGGACAAATTTGTTTAACTTCATTGCAAAGCAGGATTGTGGCTTCAGCCCCAGACGAATGACCTATTGTGTACAGTGTAACAATAGCTGGTTGCTAGCAAGTGAACTGTGAAGAGGCTATCGGCTTGAAAGGTGTGGATTATCTGTGTTGTGTACAGTGTAACAATAGCTGGTTGCTAGCAAGTGAACTGTGGAGGGGCCAAGACAAAGCAAAAAAAACCTCCTTCAAAAATCTTGTTTATATTTCTTTTCAAACCCAAGACAATTAATTTCACATTCTTTTGACACAAGAAATCCTCTGTTAGATTATTCTCTCATGCCAAGACTAATATCTTAATTGCTATTCATGTCAGGAATGTCATTATCATAACAAACTCCTCAAAAGCTTTAACCAAACAGAAACACTTCACAAGGCTTTAACTGGACATCAATGCCAACCCCAGGGGTAGTAGAATAGCTCTCACTATTCTTTGAAGTCTAGCAATAAATGTAAATTAGTTACTTTTATTTTGCTTTTTAATTTTATATCGTGTCTACAGTAGGTTAAATCTAATGGCAATTTTTAGTCATCTAGAATAAAATCAAGTATTCCTTAACATGACCCCAAAGTAAAAGCCTCAAATTAAATACTGTCATCAAAGTGAGACTTATTCATTACTCCTACACTAATTAACAGGTAAGTTTTCAATTAGAAAAGTGGAATTGACTTTTTTCCAAATCAAATTCTTTTCCTACCTTCTGGGGGGGAAGGGGCACTTCCATATGTGAGGTATATACATGTGCTGCCCAAGCAGTTGTCTTTTTTCATAATTTTGTAGTGCAGGTATCAAATATCAATCTCTCATACTGTTAATCTAAAAGAAAAATTGCATATTTTCATACTGCAGGTATCAAAAATCACTTATTTTCATACTGCAGGTATCAAAAATCACCTATTTTCGTACTGCAGGTATCAAAAATCACTTATTTTCATACTGCAGGTATCAAAATCATAAACTGTCATACTGCAGTTACCAAAAAAATCTCTCATACTGGTCCAATTTTGAAATTCTGGGTGGCACATACCTACCACTTTCGTATGGAAGTGCCACCCCCTCCAAAAGTCACTAGCCAATCATTTATACAACTTGGTGAGCAAATATGATGAAACCAGCACTTCTTCTCCCCAAGTAATTTTAACTCCTTGCCAACACTTTCAAATAAATCTGAAAATGTTTGCGTTACTAGTATGCCTCTGTATTATTTTTTTCCTGGGCCTGACTTCATGACCGTACGTATGTAAAAACATAGTAGGACATTTCAATTTTGATGGCTATAACAACCAAATTTTGATTTATATTTTGGATTTTAATGGAAATACCACTTTGTGTGTGTGTGGACAAGAGGCGTATTTTAGTAGAGAAAAAACACAAGGCAGTATTGAAAGTATTCTACTAAATAAATCAACAGCAGGTAAGTGGTTTTTTCAATCCTGCTACTGACCCAAGCTTCTAGAAAAATAGAATCAGAAACTAAGAGAGATTTTATCATTCTGGCCTGACATCCATGTCCAGCAAACTGAAACTTGTTCTGATTTTCCTACTTTTAAAAGTTGCTGTCTCCATCTTTTGTACTGATGTCCCAGTTCACCATCCATCTGACGCAGTGCTTGCCGTCTCTGGATTTCTGTCTCAGCAGAGATTAAATCAGCCAATCCTTCAACCTCTGTCAAATCCAACTTGTTGTTTAAGAATGCTCTGAAACATTTCAAACATGAAAAAGACACTATAAGATTAGTAGGTATGACAAAAGTTTTTGGGTTTTCTTAGTTTGATTTGTGTGGTATTCTATAGCAATAGGAATTTTCAACTTCTCAGTGGCTATCTATATAGTGTTATTATTGGAGTAATTTTGATTTACCATAATAAGGATTTTAAATAAGCTTTTGGGTTTAATATGGTTACATTTCAATTTTGATTTATACTGCTACTAAAGTGCAACTTTAAGGAGCTACTTTTATTGCTTGCTTTGGTGTTACCGATGAAATGATTGTTCTTGTCTGTAGCATGACATTGTAATGTTACTTCTGCATCAGCATGATGCTGAATATTTATTATTCATCTTAAGTCATTAAAACTTTTTTTATATAAGTAAGAAATTCAAGAATCATACCTGTATTAGTCCGAGGCGTGTGGGTTTTCCTGTAATTGTAATCATCGACACGGAGAACAGAACAGAACCATGGACATACAAGTCCACCATTTGCCAAGGGTCAAAAGAAAAAAAGACTTGCCGAATTTTTTTATTTATATCTGGTACAAATTCCAACATTTTTACGTTTTTTGCATTGAAAGCTTTTCTTGGGTTTAAAAGACTTTTTGCCCATATATTCTGTGAATGGGCGTGTGTGTGATGGAAGAGGGGGAAGGGGGGGTGGACCTGCCACCCCCTGTCCTTTACACTTATGAACTAAATTGATAATGCAATCCACTTATAATCGGATCTAAAATCTCACAGACTCAATCACTGTATTATCTACTGTACAATTTATGTCACCATTTATTCCCAGTAAGGGTCAACATGCAAGGTATTTATATCTCTTTATATCTAAAAGCTACGGTAGATGCAATTACCGTTTTGTGAAATCACCCGGCTCTGCAGCATGTAATCCTTTGCAACTCCCCAGAGACCTCAAAATAGACTGAATGACAGCAAAGCCTCCATGGACATGAAATTCACACACATCCTCTCCTGTAAAACTGTTCGGACCTTCAAAAAAATAAATGGGTTTAAAGTGGCTTATTAGAAAAGTTGGAATGATTTCAACTTGTAAATGTACAACATACCACATACAACCCGGAAAGGTATCTGTTGCTGTCTCAATCCTCTGCCATGCACTGTAGAAAAATCAGTTTCTTTTGTCATCTTTCTTCTCTTTCAAGGAACTGAGATAGGTCACCAGTTCATAATTGTATAATATCACTTTGACTAACAGGAAGAGACTTAAATTTCTGCTATCATACAATTCACTAAGTATAGCGGCAGCATGACAAGTAAAAAATTTAAAACTGGTTTTGCTGATTAAATTCTTAATTTTGTTTTTTAAATGTAAAATATTTCTTTTGCCAAATGTTTGCTTCAAAAGCAAGGTGCCCACAGATTTTTAAACATATATGGACAGGTAGCGACTTTACTATAAATATGTTCCTTTTAATATTTAGAACATTTCATTAACATACACCTAACAAATATCTCCACTCGTTTCTGAGATATTTGCAAAAAAAGTGAAAAACTAAGCCCCAAGAAATGGCAAAAGGTGTGTGACATAAGAAAAAGCACACAGTGAGGGCTACAATGTATAACTTCCACAGTGTCACTGTGTCACATTGACCTACGCTACTTCAAAACATCAGTTTCTCTGAATCAGACATCAGAATATCGCTTAATTAGCAATATGCTAATTATTTTAGGACATTTTCTTGTGGATATATCGACTCAAGTTCGATCCATTACTTATTTATGATTGGCAAACTCCACTTGTTATGTTAGGCTGTACTATTTCTGTATGGTACACTGTAACTTTCACCTAACGTTAGTGTTGTTCTGTCCTATATCTATACGCCAGAGGAAAAATGTTTTGTAAGAAAGTGTTTGTGGTGAGTGTTTATGAAGGGCTTTTGTAAGAAAGTGTTTGTGGTGAGTGTTTATGAAGGGCATTTGTATCAATTTATGCAAAATGGTTGCTACCTGTCCATATACCTATAATTCTAGTACCAGTTATATGACAATCTAGCATCTAATGTAGGTTTTCATCATTTGCTAATTTGTTCTTATTCCTTGCCATTTTGTGTTTCTCCCACCTCTCTTCCGCACATGTAAAGATACTGTACCAGTATATATTTATCTTGTTACTTCTTTACCATCATTTCAGCACACAGTTGCTTAAAGGTAATTATTTGTGTCCATTAAACTCATTATTACATTTTCCGTTAGAGTTCTGCCTTCGTGGGATATCCATTACAAGTTTCAGAAATATTCCATTATTATTCTACCCTCAATTTGTATGTACACACAAAATACTGTGTGAATTGATAAAATATGTTACCTTGACTTTAGTAAATAGCAAAAGCAGCTCTTCTAGACTCTGCTGTTAGTATTCAGTCAATTTTAGCTCACACTCTGCTGTTAATATTCAGTCAATTTAAGCTCGGACTTGGCTATTAGTATTCAGTCAATTTAAGCTCGCACTCTGCTGTTAGTATTTAGTCAATTTAAGCTCGGACTCGGCTGTTAGTATTCAGTCAATTTAAGCTCGCACAAGGCTGTTAATATTCAGTCAATTTAAGCTCGCACTCTGCTGTTAGTATTCAGTTAATTTAGGCTCGCACTCGGCTGTTAATATTTAGTCAATTTAAGCTCGAACTCGGCTATTAATATTCAGTCAATTTAAGCTTGAACTCAAGCTGTTACAGTAGTAATCAGTCAATTTAAGCTTGGACTCAAGCTGTTACAGAGGAAATCAGTCAATTTGGGCTCAGACTCAAGCTGTTACAGTAGTAATCAGTCAATTTCAGCACATTAAATGTGTTCTTCTGTAGCATCTGGTGTTGACTGAAATCAGTCAAAGGGGCTAATTGTACCACACCCACAGAATACTTAATAGGGGAATAACTTCACGGAACATATTACATTTAATAGAACTTCTACATGTAAGTTTATAAAATGTAAAACACTGGGATATTTACCTGGGAACCATATCAAGATTCCTTTATATTACATTTAATTGCACTTCTACATGTAAGTTTATAAAATGTAAAGCACTGGGATATTTACCTGGGAACCATATCAAGATTCCTTTGTCCAGCACTTCTCCAGTCAAAGAGCAATAAAACTTGCTATACATGGCCATCCTTGGTTTGAGAAGAGAAGTCTTTGCCATCACCTTAATGACATTCTTACATCCAGGACCTGAGACACGAATAACAGCTACACCTGCTTTACCAGCACCAGATGATAATCCAAATACAGTTTTTTTTCTGAAAGGTTGCTCATTTTTAGGGAAAGAATGAATGGCTGATGATGTGAAAAATGTGTTGGCTTGATACCTATGTGTATTAATTGTTGCTACATTAACAGAAAACTTTATTGCACAAGTACAATGAGCAACACACCTAAAGATTTTATGGTCACATGATACACTCATGCATCTCCTTGGACCAGCTTGTACACTCATGCATCTTCTTGGACCAGCTTGTACACTCATGCATCTTCTTGGACCAGCTTGTACACCCATGCATCTTCTTGGACCAGCTTGTACACCCATGCATCTTCTTGGACCAGCTTGTAGGCACCGTTTCAATAACAAGTCCATTCCCTTGAGTCCTAAACTCCTCATTATGAAAACTCTTCACATCAGCACTGTGATGCTCCAACAAATGTAGTCTTCGTCACGTTGATGAATGCATTGTATACGACATCTCATTTATACTCTCCTCTACATCTCAAGCAGCAATTTTCTAGCATGATAAAATAATAAAAAAAAAAAAAATTGTATTTATGCCAAATTTTTCAACTTTTTTAAAAATAAAACATATGGAACAAACTGTATGCATAAAATCATATGCTTAAAACTAAGTCTTCCAGAAAATGTTGTGATATATTTGGTGGGAATAGATTTGAAAGGAATTTTCCATGCAATCTTTAAGGGTTTTATTTTTATGACCAGAAGGGGTTGAAAAGTTTTCAAGAAATGAGCAAAACAGATGGTTGCAATTTGATTGTGGCCTCTGACTCACAAAATGATATACTCCCGAATTTGTGCTAAAATTGCTACCAGATATTGCTACTGTATATAGAGATTGTGCAAAACAAAGCAAAATATTACCAGATTTTTTCCTAATGCTTTACCACTGTACTGGAAACTTGTACTTTCATTTTCATATTTTTAATAACCATTTTTTCAAATCAATTATGCAATAAAAGCTAATTCACAAAACCTAATTCATGACTGATGGATGGAATGACGACCCTGAACAAAAATGACTGATGAAGGACTGAGAACCATGTCTTGTAAACATAACTCATCATGACGATGTCTTGTAAACATAAGTCATCATGACTGATGGATGGAATGACTGCAGACCATGCTTTGTAAACATAACTCATCATGACTGATGGATGGAATGACTGAGGACCATGTCTTGTAAACATAACTCATCATGACTGATGGATGGAATGACTGAAGACCATGTCTTGTAAACATAACTCATCATGACTGATGGATGGAATGACTGAAGACCATGTCTTGTAAACATAACTCATCATGACTGATGGATAGAATGACTGAAGACCATGTCTTGTAAACATAACTCATCATGACTGATGGATGGAATGACTGAAGACCATGTCTTGTAAACATAACTCATCATGACTGATGGATGGAATGACTGAAGACCATGTCTTGTAAACATAACTCATCATGACTGATGGATGGAATGACTGAGGACCATGTCTTGTAAACATAACTCATCATGACTGATGGATGGAATGAATGAGGACCATGTCTTGTAAACATAACTCATGATGACTGATGGATGGAATGACTGAAGACCATGTCTTGTAAACATAACTCATCATGACTGATGGATGGAATGACTGAAGACCATGCCTTGTAAACATAACTCATCATGACTGATGGATGGAATGATGACTGAAGACCATGTCTTGTAAACATAACTCATCATGACTGATGGATGGAATGACTGAGGACCATGTCTTGTAAACATAACTCATTATGACTGATGGATGGAATGACTGAAGACCATGTCTTGTAAACATAACTCATGATGACTGATGGATAGAATGACTGAAGACCATGTCTTGTAAACATAACTCATCATGACTGATGGATGGAATGAATGAGGACCATGTCTTGTAAACAAAACTCATCATGACTGATGGATGGAATGACTGAGGACCATGCCTTTGTAAACATAACTCATCAAGACTGATGGATGGAATGACTGAGGACCATGTCTTGTAAACATAACTCATCATGACTGATGGATAGAATGACTGAAGACCATGTCTTGTAAACATAAGTCATGATGACTGATGGATAGAATGACTGAGGACCATGTCTTGTAAACATAATTCATCAAGACTGATGGATGGAATGACTGAGCACCATGTCTTGTAAACATAAGTCATTATGACTGATGGATGGAATGACTGAGGACCATGTCTTGTAAACATAACTCATGATGACTGATGGATGGAATGACTGAAGACCATGTCTTGTAAACATAACTCATCATGACTGATGGATGGAATGACTGAAGACCATGCCTTGTAAACATAACTCATCATGACTGATGGATAGAATGACTGAAGACCATGTCTTGTAAACATAACTCATCATGACTGATGGATGGAATGACTGAGGACCATGTCTTGTAAACATAACTCATTATGACTGATGGATGGAATGACTGAAGACCATGTCTTGTAAACATAACTCATCATGACTGATGGATAGAATGACTGAAGACCATGTCTTGTAAACATAACTCATCATGACTGATGGATGGAATGAATGAGGACCATGTCTTGGAATAAACAAAACTCATCATGACTGATGGATGGAATGACTGAGGACCATGCCTTTGTAAACATAACTCATCAAGACTGATGGATGGAATGACTGAGGACCATGTCTTGTAAACATAACTCATCATGACTGATGGATAGAATGACTGAAGACCATGTCTTGTAAACATAAGTCATGATGACTGATGGATAGAATGACTGAAGACCATGTCTTGTAAACATAACTCATCATGACTGATGGATGGAATGACTGAAGACCATGCCTTGTAAACATAACTCATCATGACTGATGGATAGAATGACTGAAGACCATGTCTTGTAAACATAACTCATCATGACTGATGGATGGAATGACTGAGGACCATGTCTTGTAAACATAATTCATCAAGACTGATGGATGGAATGACTGAGCACCATGTCTTGTAAACATAAGTCATTATGACTGATGGATGGAATGACTGAGGACCATGTCTTGTAAACATAACTCATGATGACTGATGGATAGAATGACTGAAGACCATGTCTTGTAAACATAACTCATCATGACTGATGGATGGAATGACTGAAGACCATGCCTTGTAAACATAACTCATCATGACTGATGGATAGAATGACTGAAGACCATGTCTTGTAAACATAACTCATCATGACTGATGGATGGAATGACTGAGGACCATGTCTTGTAAACATAACTCATCATGACTGATGGATGGAATGACTGAAGACCATGTCTTGTAAACATAACTCATCAAGACTGATGGATGGAATGACTGAAGACCATGTCTTGTAAACATAACTCATCATGACTGATGGATGGAATGACTGAGGACCATGTCTTGTAAACATAACTCATGATGACTGATGGATAGAATGACTGAAGACCATGTCTTGTAAACATAACTCATCATGACTGATGGATGGAATGACTGAAGACCATGCCTTGTAAACATAACTCATCATGACTGATGGATGGAATGACTGAAGACCATGTCTTGTAAACATAACTCATCATGACTGATGGATGGAATGACTGAGGACCATGTCTTGTAAACATAACTCATTATGACTGATGGATGGAATGACTGAAGACCATGTCTTGTAAACATAACTCATGATGACTGATGGATGGAATGACTGAAGACCATGTCTTGTAAACATAACTCATCATGACTGATGGATGGAATGAATGAGGACCATGTCTTGTAAACAAAACTCATCATGACTGATGGATGGAATGACTGAGGACCATGCTGATGGATGGAATGACTGAAGACCATGCCTTGTAAACATAACTCATCAAGACTGATGGATGGAATGACTGAGGACCATGTCTTGTAAACATAACTCATCATGACTGATGGATAGAATGACTGAAGACCATGTCTTGTAAACATAAGTCATGATGACTGATGGATAGAATGACTGAAGACCATGTCTTGTAAACATAACTCATCATGACTGATGGATGGAATGACTGAAGACCATGCCTTGTAAACATAACTCATCATGACTGATGGATAGAATGACTGAAGACCATGTCTTGTAAACATAACTCATCATGACTGATGGATGGAATGACTGAGGACCATGTCTTGTAAACATAATTCATCAAGACTGATGGATGGAATGACTGAGCACCATGTCTTGTAAACATAAGTCATTATGACTGATGGATGGAATGACTGAGGACCATGTCTTGTAAACATAACTCATGATGACTGATGGATAGAATGACTGAAGACCATGTCTTGTAAACATAACTCATCATGACTGATGGATGGAATGACTGAAGACCATGCCTTGTACACATAACTCATCTTGACTGATGGATAGAATGACTGAAGACCATGTCTTGTAAACATAACTCATCATGACTGATGGATGGAATGACTGAGGACCATGTCTTGTAAACATAACTCATCATGACTGATGGATGGAATGACTGAAGACCATGTCTTGTAAACATAACTCATCAAGACTGATGGATGGAATGACTGAGCACCATGTCTTGTAAACATAAGTCATCATGACTGATGGATGGAATGACTGAGGGCCATGTCTTGTAAACATAACTCATCATGACTGATGGATGGAATGACTGAAGACCATGTCTTGTAAACATAACTCATCAAGACTGATGGATGGAATGACTGAGCACCATGTCTTGTAAACATAAGTCATCATGACTGATGGATGGAATGACTGAGGACCATGTCTTGTAAACATAACTCATCATGACTGATGGATAGAATGACTGAAGACCATGTCTTGTAAACATAACTCATCAAGACTGATGGATGGAATGACTGAGCACCATGTCTTGTAAACATAACTCATCATGACTGATGGATGGAATGACTGAGGACCATGTCTTGTAAACATAACTCATCATGACTGATGGATAGAATGACTGAGGACCATGTCTTGTAAACATAACTCATGATGACTGATGGATCATCATGACTGATGGATGGAATGACTGAAGACCATGTCTTGTAAACATAACTCATCATGACTGATGGATGGAATGACTGAGGACCATGTCTTGTAAACATAACTCATCATGACTGATGGATGGAATGACTGAGGACCATGTCTTGTAAACATAACTCATCATGACTGATGGATGGAATGACTGAAGACCATGTCTTGTAAACATAACTCATCAAGACTGATGGATGGAATGACTGAGCACCATGTCTTGTAAACATAAGTCATCATGACTGATGGATGGAATGACTGAGGACCATGTCTTGTAAACATAACTCATCAAGACTGATGGATAGAATGAATGAGGACCATGTCTTGTAAACATAATTCATCATGACTGATGGATGGAATAACTTTAAAAAAATATGATTTACATTATTAAAACTCAATAATTCCATACATAAAGGAAACTCCCATTTTTTTTATAACCTTTTATAAGAATGAGAATTTAGAGACAATTTAGTACAAAAATCATGTTGATATGTTATTCCTACCAAAAGATATATCACAGCAACAGATTCTCCCTCAAAGTGTATGTATTTCATTTAAAAATATATCATCCTTTTTTATTAGAAAAACCTGCTAGAAAAATAAATTGATGAGAGTTTGGTATTTATATACATTGAGAAATATACCCTACTTCAATAACTTTTGGAAAATTGTTTTAGAAACAACCAATTAACGTTCAAAGAAATACATAAACATTTGCAATGGAACTGCCTCCATGACATCAAACACGAATTCACCATACTGTACAAAAACTTTAAAATGCAATTGGAAAATCTTTAAAATTCCATATCTCCTAAACCAAATATGATATAAACCTGATTATTTGTACCAAAATGGCTTTAAAAGTAAGCTTTTTAAATAAAATTTTACAAAATCCATGGGAATATTCGTTTCAATATCTTTTAAATCTTGATCCAGTCAGTGCTGTAATGCTTCAACTCATCCTTTTTTAGTTCTAGAACCTGACATGTACATTACCCTCAACAGATATACTGTACACCTTTATTTAACAGAAGTATATGTGAATACATGCATACATTTTACTCTTTCCAAGTAGCATGATGAACATTTTCATCTCAACTAAACAAAGCTTGAAGAAATGGTAGAATTGATTTATTTTCTGTAATTCTTCTGTTCGCGATGCGAACAACTATTCAGCCATTACTTTGAAAGCAGAATTAAATTTTGCTGATTATACATGAGGTAAAAGTTAAATAAAAATGTTTACTTGTTAGTTGAATCTATTTAAAAGTGCATGAGTTATTAGCCAATCAGCTGTACAACAACATAGAAGTAATATAACGTCGAACATAATCAATTACGTGTGACAGAAACTTTGAAGGTCTGACTGGGAAAAACTTTTCGCCAAATGAAGCACAAAGGGTCTACTAATTTTGTCTTTTTGAGCACTAAAACAACTTCAAAGAACTACTTACATATCAGAATTTTAAGAAAGGTACATGATATGGTATGATAGCAAGCTTGGAGCGTATTGCACCCGTTGACCATGGGCCCATGTTTGGTAGCATAACGTTCAACATACCTTCACCTTTATGTATGGAAAGTGTAATAACTCAATGTACATGCCACCAGTACAGTATGTCAAAAAGTGTATTGTGGGATATGACTAATAGCTAGTATGAATCAATTGAGAAATGAACACCACATTATACATAGCATGCGAATGAATACAATTTTCTGTCATGCCTCAACACCAAGTGCTGGGTTGTGAGAGAATTGCTACTACTTTAGCCTTTGGCCATAAGGATATAAATATTAAATAGCTTAATAAAAAGACTTTTAAAAAAATTTTTAATGAAATTATTTTTATATATATTTTTCTGTCATAAATTTTCAAGATAGGGGTGCATCAGGGTGGGCGAGAAAAAATGGTAATCAGCACTTAACTTGTTTTACGATTAAAAACAGTAATCAAAGCTTTTAAAAAAGTGTGCCAGAACCCCAGTCCGCTTAGTAAAAACAAAAATAAAAAACAACATGAAAAGTGTGCCAGAACCCCCCTTTTACATACTACTGATGTATACTAGTGTTAGATAATAGTTTCCAACATAGGCCTATATGAGTACCATTAAATTTCACTGACTGGCTGAGGTGACACAAGTATTTATTAAAAAAAAGTCCATTGACTGTAATAATAAAGTTTCCTCTCCAACTTGGCAAAACTGTACTGAGCTCATACAAGGTTATGTCGACTCTGACCCCGAGAATGTCATTTTTCCACAAAAATACCTCGTTTTCAAGCCTTTCAGGGTTGCAGGATTTTTTTTGAACCAGGTGTGTGGGATGGGGATGGTGCTGAAATTGACCTTGGACCAGGTGTGTGGGGTGGGGTTTTTTTGCTGAAATGTGACAAATCGGACAATAGTTATATTTCTGGGTGTTTTTAGTTGAGGTATGTGCAATTTTTGTCGAAATCATGAAAAATCATGTTTTCTTTTATCAACCGTAACAATAGTGCCCTTATGAACTTTTATTTCGGGTGAGCATATGTCACTGTCGTCCACAGGTGTTCCTAGCATTATGGCAACCTATATGCTTACTAGTATATATATAAAGAAAGGTAGGACTCTTTCTAATGCGACTTTCAAAGCGTATATGAAAATTCCTTTGAAGCAGCACTTCAATGACATCTTTGCAACGTTTCTTTAGTTTGCAGCAAATTGTTGGGCGGATAGACTGTTTTGACGGTATTTTGGTAGAAAATTCATCGTTTGTACATCTATAATCAGAAAAAAACTAACAAATACCGTGGCTTATACAGGAATAAGGGAGTCTCCAGCAAATGTGAGTAGAGTAAAAAAGTGTAATTAAGATTCGCAAGTGGTCAAAAAAAGGAATTTTCATATACGCCTCGAAAGTCGCGTTAGAAAGAGTCCCACCTTTCTTTATATATATACTACTAGTAAGCATATAAGGCCTAGGTTGCCATAACGCTAGGAACACCTGTGAGTGAGTGTGACTGTCGTGTGACAAAACAGGCATTTCAGGCATTGACGAATAGGCTTAACCTTTACAAATTATATCATGTTGTGGTTGGCCTATATGCATAACTCATAACTGTTGCAGGATTTACTTCGCGAAGTAAGTTGATCATCATTTGCAAAATCGGTAGCTACATGGACAGGTAAGTAGTAACGTTAGAACTAAAAGTAACGTTAGGCCTAAACTGTCGTTACGGTTTCATCTGAAATCGATAGGGACAAAAGAAGTGTAATATGATTGAAACAATTAATTAAAAAAGGGGACCTTTACACTTGCAGAATACAAAATATTTACCAGCATAAATGATGTCTGCCTGGTGAAAGGTTTTCACAAGTGTCCAGTATTTTCACTATTTTGACCAGTCATTAGCAAGCCGACAATTGTCAATATTTTCATGGGTACGGTTTTAATTTCTAAATAGTGTCAGGTGGCAAATCAGATGATTTAGTTCTAGAGCATTCATTGGTTGACTAGAAACTGTAGACTGTATAATTTAGGCTAAACCAGAGAACGTAACGTCATTCGTCCTATACAACGTCTAGGCTGAAGGCCGAGAGCCGACACTTCTGTACAAAAAAAACTTAAGAAATCGTGATGCATTTATGGACGCCATACTTGTTCCAGCATGGTCAACTATGCGAGGCCGATGGACAGTGCAGCGTAACGGGCCGAGTGACTGAGTGATAGCATACCAGGTGGGCCGGGCGGAGAAAACGACAAGATACAATAGAGAGCGAGTTTTAAAAATATTTTTTCAGTCCACTGAAAATTGCTGTTTTAACATTTCCGTTTAGGCCAGATTAAATGAGGTTGTGCAGACATAAAAACCAGCCAAGTTTCTTTAAAAAAAATTTTGGAGGACAGGAACCATTATCATTAAGTTTGTGAGTGAGTTTGTTTGATGAGAGTTTAACGGCACCACAACAGCAAGGGTCAAATTGTGCCTGAGAGGTTGGATCATTCCAGAGGTAGGAAGGAGAGTAAACAGGGGAAGATTGAGAGAAACACGAGAACTAAAGGCCAGAAAGCTGTAATCGAGAGAGGAGGTGTGGGTGAAATAAAAACAAAGTATAGAGGGGGTGGAAGAGGAAAATTAAATATGGTTGTAGAGGGAAACATGATGAAGGAAGGAGATAATTTTATCCGTTTTTTTTTTTTTTTTTTTTTTTTCTGGAAGAGCTCGGCTACTGAGTTGTGGGCAGCGAGGGATGCTCTTGGAAGGGTGTACAGGGGGAAAGCAGGGAGAATGTGATGGACTGTGAGGGTGCAATGGCAATTGTTGCAGAGGGGTGGGGGAGCCAGTAAGGAGGTGGTGGTGGGTGTGACCTATTTAAGGCGGACGTTGTCGACACGGGATAGGTTGTGAATGGTGGGTTTGATTAGAATGGTGGGCTGGATGACGTGGAGACAAGCTAACACAAACTTCCATTGAAAAAAAAAAACTGATTTCGCTCCGTTGGTGGCCCAAATCCTCTCCAACTGTCTCTTTGGTATCTTGTTGGTATCCTGTTGGTTTTGTGGCGCTCTTACAGAAGGATGGCTCTTTAGCTGGTAAAAATTTGAATATGACGCTCACTTCAACTGGGTATCTAAAACACGCGCTGTTGATGAAAACACGCGCTGTTGATGAATACACGCGCTGTTGATGAAAACACGCGCTGTTGATGAAAACACGCGCTGTTGATGAAAACACGCGCTGTTGATGAAAACACGCGCTGTGGATGAAAACACGCGCTGTGGATGAAAACACGCGCTGTGGATGAAAACACGCGCTGTGGATAAAAACACGCGCTGTTGATGAAAACACGCGCTGTTGATGAAAACACGCGCTGTTGATGAAAACACGCGGTGGGCATGTAAAAGCGCGTGCTGGGCATGTAAAAGCACATGCTGGGCATATAAACACACACTGGTTAAAATGAACTGGCCAGATTAATTCATTTTTTTAATATAAAATGTAATTTTAAGGAAAAAATTACCCTCCAAGTAATCTTAATCAGTGGATTCTAAACACATCTATTAGTTAGTTCAACCTACGGCACAGCAAGATTTTGGTGTGATAGTAAATTTGCCCCCGTAAATTCCCCTGGACCTTATTTCCTATGGATTGTGTAGTGAATTTGGTCCTCTCCGGACTGATTTTACTAGGTAATTTACTGGTGGGTCTGTACGGTTCCTTCAATTAATTTTGTTTACTGAGGTGATAAACTAAAAAGTTATATGAAGTGATAAGCAGGCTAAAGAAAAAAGGCGTGCTTTACGCAAAACGGAGGTGAGATTCAGTGTGATGGGAGAAGAAGGGCTTTTTCTTGCAAAAGGGGGACAAGTTGTTGTCTCCAAATTTCATAAAAAAAGAAGGGCGACCAAATTTCCTACCCGACCATTTTTACTATGAGGGGGACCAAATTTACTGGATGGCTACGGCTTAATTGTCTGGGGGGGGGGCCAAATTTTCTAGAAAATAAGGGCCGGGGGGCCAAAATTTACTGGGGGGGGGGGATTTACTTTTACACCGGCATACTACTTACAAAAGTAATCTGAACAACATGCAAAGGTATGTAAGTGTACAGCAGACGACAGTCTGACCTACAAAATGGCGATGTAAACAAAGTCATGTGACCTCAGACGTTGGCTGAAACATCCTTATATCATATTCCCGTTACAAAAGTAGAGTCGTGCATTGTTTACAATATTTTAAGTACCGATTGTCTTGCTCAACTTGCTCCTGCAGACTTAAATTCCTGTAGAGGAAAGGGGAGAGTGGAGTATATATTTTCTTGTAGATGACGGTGTCAGACTAATCCCAATATATTGCATAACGAGGAAAGTTCTGCCCCTAGCTCAGGCAACTTGGGAGATATAGCCTCGAAGAAAAAAAATAGCCCCGAAGAGTTGTGCTCAATTGTTTAACCTATAAATTGTATAGTACGAAGGACCAGATTACAAAGGAAGAATGGGACCCTAAACGTGGTCCCAAGTTGGGAGGCCTACTTTAGTGACTGGCTGGTAGGTTGATACTCAATGGGGTAAAGTTAATAGCTTGGGTGGGAAAGGTAATTTGATTAATGGGTTTGTATGAGTTGGAATGGTGGGGTAAGAAGTATCAGGGGCATGATGAATGGAAGATTGAGGAATTGGTGATAGTTGGCCGCTATATGTTCCTTACTGGTTTGCAGGATCATCTCTTCCGGACACCATGATCAGTGATGACGACGCATGAGCTAGAACATGCCATGTCCTTTGACACAAAAAACGATCCATGTGATTTTGAAGACACTCTAATCGAGGACGAGAACATTGACTTAAATGACCGGCCGTTGTGACAGCGAATGGGAAGAAGAAGAAGAAGAAGAAGGAAAGGATCAGGCATAAACTGCTAAATCATTATGAACTTATTTGTTAATGCACACAAGCCATTTCTAAGTTGATACCATCCATAATTTCTTCTCTACTGAATTTGATCCATTTGTCAGTTTTATAAATGGTTAAAACAAAAAATTGCTTCATTCATAATTTATTAATACTCAAGTGAGATGAAAAATCTTATTTAACTCAAATCATACCAACAACTTATTCATCAAGCACACACAAAGGATTTATTATGCTTACTATGTTAATGCAAGCACTAAAATTATTTCTTTTTCTTGTTAATTTCTAACACAGTAAAGAATATCAATATTTAAGGGTAAGGTTGCTTGAATGCTAGAATTTATACACAACCATTCCCTAGCTTCTATTTGATAGGTTTGCACATAAAGGGGGAGAGGCTATCAACTCATAAATCATAGAGGGTACAAAAAATGCTCATCTCAAAATATCTTCATAGTATTGCCTTGAACACCCTCACCCTCTAGAACCCCCATCCCCCTCCAGCTCCCCCTGCCAGCCCCTTAAGAAAAGATAAAACAGTTGCTCGATTTAGAGTTGTTAATAGTTCAAACAAAACTTCCGACACAGCTTTGTGCGATCTGTATTTTTATTTTTTATCATAATAGGCATACAATTTGTTATAAATATTTGTCAACAAAAATGCTTCATTCATTATTCATTGATACCACTGCAAAATGGAAAAAAATCTTATTTAAGGTAAACCATACCCACAACTTATTTATCAAGCAAAAATAAAGGATTTATTATGGCATTGCAAACACTAAAATCATTTTGTTTTTTGTTAATTTCTAAGACATTAAAGAGTATCAATATTTAAGGGTAAGGTTGTGTGAATGCTAGAATATATACACAACCATTCTCTAGCTTCTATTCGATAGGTTTGGACATGGGAGGGAGGGGGGGAGGTTTTAAATGGAGGGTACATAAAATATACATCTCAAAATATATTCATAGCATTGCCTTGACCACTTTCACCCTCTAGCCCCCACCCCCTCAAAAGCAAACAAGACAGTTAAATCTAGAGTTGTTAGTAGTTCAAGCAAAACTGACCCATCCAGCTTTGGGCGATTTTTTTTATATATTTTTTTTATTTTTATTATTATTATAACATGTATAACAGGCATACAATTTGTTGTAAATATTGCCCACATCCACGTTCACTTTGGGCGCATTTATTTTCTTCTGTTGTAAGAGAAATCCACATTGTTGAAAGTTAAAAGTTACACTTTCAATAAAGTTTTTACCACTAAAGTAATTTGTCAGAATATTGTTTTCATCCAAATATTTACTTCGTTAAACAGTTAAAGGGTTCCAGTATCTTCCGACCATGTCTTGGTAACGATCATTTCGTATTTTTGTTAAGTAATGGTGCAATAGTTCCAATGTAAAAGTATTACCCACGTATAGCTTCAACTCAATTATCTGTTAGGGCCAATCAACCCTTAATGATTACTGTATGGGGGGTCGCAATACAGGACAAAGTAGCAGACAGTGGTATCTTTGCAACCGCCATGCATAAAACCTCAAATGGAAGAAAGTTGATCCATGTATCTTTTGGACTTAATAGCACACTATGTATAGGTCCTTTAAGGCTACTGTCTATGCCTTGTTTCAAGACAAATTTCCTGTCATCTGGTCATTGACAATTTGTGTCCCCCGGGAATAATGACCCTAAAGGAACAAAATTCATCCTGTATATTTTCAGCTGAGTAAACGAGTTAATAGGGACAGGACCCTTTAAGGCTCCTGTCTCGGGCCCCGGTACAGGATAAAGTTGCTGTCATTGTTATTTTTGTGACCTCCAAGGAACCATGGTTCCCATGAAAGAAGTTTCATTCATGTATCTGTTCGGCTGAATAAACGAGTTGAGGAACAGGGGCCCTTTAAGGCTACTGTCTGGGCCTCGATACAGATAAAGTTGCTGTCATTGGTATCTATGCGACCCCAAGGTATAATGGTTCCAACAGAAGAAGATTCATCCATGTATCTTTTCAGCTAAATATACGAATTGAGGGGCATGGGCCCTTTAAGGCTACTGTCTTGACCCCGGTACAGGATGAAGTTGCTGTCATTGGTATTTATGTGACCCCCAAGGTATAATGGTTCCAATGGAAGAAGATTCATCCATGTATCTGTTTGGCTGAATAAACAAGTTGAGAGACATGGACCCTTTAAGGCTACTGTCTGGGCCCCGGTACATGATAAACTTGCTGTCATTGGTATTTATGTGACGCTCAAGGTATAACGGTTCCAATAGAACAAGATTCATCCATGTATCTTTTCGGCTGAATAACCCCCTCAGTGGGCCCATTTTAGGCTACTGTCTGGATCCTGGTTCAGGCATAAGTTGCTGTCATGGCTATGGCCAGCGTAAGTACCCTCTTGGGAGCATAATCCAACAAGTTGTGTCCGTGTATCTCTTCGGCTGAATAAATGCATTTTTTTTACCACCATCTTGTGCCCCCTGGCTACTCATACAGAATGTGACCCGGCAGCAACATTGATTAGTGAGTCCTGGGTCCAGATAGACATGACCCGACATTCAAACCTTTTGTATCTTTTCAGCTGAATAAACTGTCTGGGCTCCCGGTTTAATAAGAAAATAGAGGCTATGTCCCATTTTAGCACATTTGCCCAGAAATCTCCAAAACAAACTGTAAAATGGCCAATTTAAAACCGATTTTTTGGTGGTTGGTAGGGGTTGGGTGGAGGAAGGGGTTGGGTGAGAGGGATGGGTGAGAGGGAAGTAGATGCAGATAAAGAAGCATGTTTGTTATTAAAATAATAGTACCCATGAACAAGAGAGGTGTAGGAAAGAATATGATAATCTTTTAATAACATTTTTGAATAAGTATTCGTTACCTATTGTACAGTTCGGTAGATTCTTCTCTTCTGGAGAAAACAAATTTTCCCCGAAGAGGGGAAAACCTATGTAAATTATGTAACTTCTTGATTTCCATTTACAATTGCTTTGACCTACGATTTATAATTAGCTTATATACGGTCATTGTATGTACGAAGTGACCACCACAACTGGTTATCAAAGGCCGTGGACATTGACTTGGTTGTCGATGTTATGTCTGTCCGTGCATCGTACGTGTGTTCTCTTCCGAGTCGTATTAAGCGTTTCGTGATAGCATTGTTACTATCATAACCAAAACGCAGGCGACGACCCCGTCATTATAATTGTGTGTTCACTTGTCGTCGTCGT
This sequence comes from Chiridota heheva, assembly GCA_020152595.1. Lineage (NCBI taxonomy): Eukaryota > Metazoa > Echinodermata > Holothuroidea > Apodida > Chiridotidae > Chiridota > Chiridota heheva. The sequence continues at coordinate 291,412 of JAIGNY010000690.1, forward strand.
CGGCGAAGTGACCAGGTTGCCTTGTGTGCATACCTATTTGTGCAATGGGCATTCTCTTTCTTGTTTGGTACTGGATGGTGTCTGTGTTACTTCGAAAATCCTCAGCGAAAACAGGCCAGAATTTGTAAGTTTGTCATTAAATATCCCTTAAACGACGTGTTGGATGTTCATTTGGGAACCGGATAATTTGTAGATTAATAGGTGCAGATTTTGAAAATGCAAAAATGAAATTGAGTTACTTGGTTATAAAATTTCTAGAACCATACAAGTTCTGTGCCATAGCGTTAAGCTGTTTTGTTAGAGGCATCATGGGTAATCTTCAAAATGGCGTCTGAGATTTTTCCCTCTTTGGATGTTCGGGGGAAAATAATTTTCTCTATAAGAGCCTGAACTGTTTTATATGCACCCCCTCTGAAAGCTTTGTCATTGTTACCCCATACTTAAAGCGTACGCATTTTGTGGATACCTCTTTCGTTTATGAGTTACCGAGATACATTTAAAAAAAAAAAAACAATTGTGATTACTCTTTTTTTTCAAGATCTCGTTGAAACAACAAGTGTTTATTTTAACACTTTTTGTAACAGATTTTGAACACATGAGAATGATGAATTAATTTATACCAAAAAAAGTGTATCAAAAGCATTGTGAATTTAATAAATACCTTAAAACGTTCAAAAACACATTGGCACGTAACAGCTTTTGAACAATGTTTGTCGTTTATATTAATGCACCAACCGTTTATGTTAAACACTATATGTTTAGCATATAATTCAAATCAAAAAAGAGAAAATTAAGACTTTCTAGTCACTGGTTTCAAATTAAAAAATGCGATTCAAAAGGGGGAGAGAGTAGAAAGTTGTGCTCTGGATACAAAATAAGTCTTCTGCCTAAAAAGAAGAAGCTTTAATTTGTCATTAAAACATTGTCATTAAAACATTGTCATTAAGACATTGTCTTTAAGACATTGTCATTAAGACATTGTCATTAAGACATTGTCATTAAGACATTGTCATTAAGACATTGCCATTAAGACATTGTCATTAAGACATTGTCATTAAGACATTGTCATTAAGACATTGTCATTAAGACATTGTCATTAAGACATTGTCTTTAAGACATTGTTATTAAAGCATTTTCATTAAGACATTGTCATTTAGACATTGTCATTAAGACATTGTCATTAAGACATTGCCATTAAGACATTGTCATTAAAACATTGCCATTAAGACATTGTCATTAAGACATTGTCATTAAGACATTGTCATTAAGACATTGTCTTTAAGACATTGTCATTAAGACATTGTCATTAAGACATTGTCATTAAGACATTGTCATTAAGACATTGTCATTAAGACATTGTCATTAAGACATTGTCATTAAGACATTGTCATTAAGACATTGTCATTAAGACATTGTCATTAAGACATTGTCATTAAGACATTGTCATTAAGACATTGTCATTAAGACATTGTTATTAAAGCATTTTCATTAAGACATTGTCATTTAGACATTGTCATTAAGACATTGTCATTAAGACATTGTCATTAAGACATTGTCATTAAGACATTGTCATTAAGACATTGTCATTAAGACATTGTCATTAAGACATTGTCATTAAGACATTGTCATTAAGACATTGTCATTAAGACATTGTCATTAAGACATTGTCATTAAGACATTGTCATTAAGACATTGTCATTAAGACATTGTCATTAAGACATTGTCATTAAGACATTGTCATTAAGACATTGTCATTAAGACTCGTGGGGAGCACGAGTCTTTCTAATACTGGCTCTTTATTAGGTACGTAGGGATAAACTCCGACACTATTCGCCCCCTTTTTCCCATGTAGGCCTCCGCTTTGATATGAAATCCATCGTGCGCTGACGTAATGAAAAGTTAAACTTAGTACCGTATATGGGAAAATTAAGATGGAGATAAACAAAACACGTATTTATTTTTAAAGATAGCGCCATAAACGTGCGAAAAAGTGCAAGAACGACGATTATAAATTGCGATATCTGAGAGAATCAGAAACGCTACAAGGTGGGGGCTCTGCCCCGTGCACAAAGGAAAGATTAGAACGATTGCAATTTATACTGTGCAAAAAAATAGTTATGAAAACCTGTTCCACTATACTCATTCTTTCGGAGGTACTATTTAACAAGGGGACATTATAAATTGCGGTATCTGAAAGATTAAGAAAGGCTACAAGGTAAGAAGGGGGAACTGTCTCTGCACCGAACAAAGATTTAAAAGATTGCAATTTAACAGTTTAAAAGTGTGCAAAAATAGTCATGAAAACTTGTTTCACTATCTGACTATAGGCATTTTTTCGGAGGTACCATTTGACAAGGGTTGACACTAAAAATCGCGGTATCTGAAATATTCAGAAACGCTACAAGGTGAGTTGGGGGGGGGGGAGGACACTACCCCTGCACAAAACAAAGATTAGATAGATTGCAATTTAAACTGTGCAACATAATAGTCATGAAAACCTGTTTCACTATACTCACTCTTTTGGAGGTATGCTATTTAACAAGGGTTGACACTAAAATTCGCGGTATACGCTACAAGGTGTGTGTGTGGGGAGGGGGGGTGGGTAGGAAGCACTGCCCCTGCACAAAACAATTATGCTCGTCAATACAATTTCGCCTCCAAACAGTTTAAAGACCGCCATTTTAACACAATTCTTGGAAAAATTGACGTCATCAGCAATTGTTTTCATTCTATAACACCCTTTTTTTGCACAGTATAAATTGCAATCGTTCTAATCTTTCCTTTGTGCAAGGGGCAGAGCCCCCACCTTGTAGCGTTTCTGACTGTTCAAGTCAGAAAAGATTTTGTTCTTTTGAAGCAGGATAAAATTTCATTTCAAGCAAGACCTGTCCGTATATGGACAGACTGATGGAAGCTACATATGCTATGTCCTTTGGCAAGTTAATAATGATTAGCAACAAAAGATGATTCACACCAAATTAACAGTTTTCATTAGGTTTTTTAAGTCTTAGAATTGTGTATTTATATGAAGTCTTCTATAACTATTTTGAGGCAATTAGGCCAAAGGACGTGCGCAAAAAGTGGCTTAGTTTGGAAGTTTTCTGCAATGTGAAAGGTGACATACTTGAGGTATGACTGGGATTTTAAAAGAAACCAAATGTCACAAACTGCATCTTCAAAGCTTATTTCTTTCTCAAGTTATCCATGTTTATAGTTGTAACACGCAGACATGTGGCTGTCATTTTGTGTTGAAATACTGCCAATTGTTTCATCATCAGGGGCTTGGGAAGGATCAGCTCTCAGAGAGTAAGGTTGGTGAAGGGGGGAGGGGGCAAATCACTTCCGGTGACAAATGGAAAAATTGCACTGGTAAATTAACTTTCCAAGAAAATTTGCTGATAATCGGGAAATCCCCTTCAGGGCCTTCAATATTCAACTTTCTTTGTTTTCCAAAAATTTCCTTCATTTTCTGGAATTTTTTTAATTTGGGAAATTTTGGCCAAATTTCAGGAAAATTAACCAGAATATTTTATCATGTTACCACAGGTTTCAATTTTGTGTTAATAACTTCCCAGTTTCATCTCCCAACCGGAAAAAAGCAATAACACCGAGAAGGTAATATCCTCTCACCTCTGTTTATACGCATACAATAATGCATTCCTTGATTATCATTTTTGAAATTTTCTATTCAGCATAATTTGATATAGAGTTATGAAGGTAAATATCAGTAAATTCATCTACAAATAAAAATTCATAGACCCATGCAAAAGAAAAATATTTTTTTATGAGCTATATAATTTGAAATAGATTATAAAGGCACACATTATCAGGAACCGTAATGATGATGTCATTTTTAGAGGACGGTATAATCAAAATAGCTGCTCCCATATAACTTATTTCTGACAATTTATATTTTAATTAATTAGAAAAGAATGATTTGGAAGATGTGAAATTTGGAGAAATGCCTAATAATTGTTGCTTCTGCCATAGCAAAGAAAGGAAAAGCCAGATTTTGTTTTGTCGCCTTTAAATTTAGCATAGAATGATTGAATATGCATCCCTGATAACAAATTCCGTTGTCCATAAAAATGAAAGTTGCATACAATGTTGAAAAACAGAAAAACGAAGGTTGAATTTCCATGATTCTAACCGGTATATACCAGTTCCACAAAACAAACTATGAATGGATAAGAATGAACACTTGGAGTTTTATGATGCGTTATAACATCTGTACAACAAACCAGGAATAAGCCATGTTGAAATACAAATGAAATTACTTTTAATAAATGTATTATTTTTTCATTTACGTTAATAGTTTCGATGAATTACATTTTTTACTTATCATATGTTGCTTAAGAAACTTAAAAAACAAGAAAAGGTTTATGATTGTTAACCTTAATCATCCGGTCTGTATCTTTATCGGTGGACAAAGAAATCATCTTATTACCTTACCATTTACATCGTTCAGATTCCAATTTCTCACAGCAGTTTGCTTGTATTTCAGAGTTTGGCTAACTTGGCATCCTTCTGCATGCCGAGTTCGTTTAATAACCTTTGTCTGCCTCTAATAAAAGGTCAACACAAATCATTTGATTTTACCCTTCTCACCATCTCATCATTGCATGTTTCTCTGTCCAGGGAGTTGTTACTTTGACAAAGTAACAACTCCCTGCTCTGTCCTACTTGTGACAGATAACACATCTCCTCTGGGAACATGACATATAACGCAGCTTATACTTCCCTCTCTTCAGCCACTCTTAATGTCTGATCAGGGCATATACTTTCTTTAATACTCCTCTTTGTCTTGGATTGTTACGTTCATCATCATCTAGTTGGGTCTGGTCGTTCATCATCTAGTTGGGTCTTGTTTGTTCCCTCACCTGCGTGATAAACCAGAAGGAATAATGCAATCAAAAAAAAGCGATGTGTTTAAGAAGAAAACATTTCTATGATACATTTTGAAATAAATATAATATTGTCAAATAATATTAAATCAATATCTAAAGTTTTTTTGTATGTGACTCTTCCTTCAATTTACTGAGCAATAAATCAATAATTGATAAATAATAGAAAAGAAGACTAATACTAAGAGATCAAATAAAAAGATTTCTAAAAACGCGCACCAAACCGTTACTGACTTTGGGGTATTTTCTGCTAAGAAATCTTTTTGAGAAAGAAAACCAGCAAACTGGCAAAGGGAAGAATGAAAACCCTTTATGATAAATTAAATTCATAAAATTCAAAAGAAAATGTATAGGACATCCTGATAAAACCACACAATCAAAGTTTAGTATCAGCGTTTTTATACACCTTTAATTGTTTATATTTTCTTGATTGGTCTAAAGTTCTTGGCCAAAGTAATCTGACTTTGAGGGGCTCAGATGCAGCACAGACTGATAGAAGAATATGATTCATGAAAAGAGAATCAAATAATCATTTGTAATTCTAACGATTCTGTCAAAAATTACTACCGTGGCGAACAAAATATCATTTTAGGGAATTGACGGAATTAAGGTCACTTGCTGTGCATGTAGTGTCCATCACGATTTCTACTTGGAGGGGTCACTTATCATAGTTAATGGAGATTTAACAAAACATACCATACAACAAAACTTATATATAAGATTTATATTTCTTGAAATATGTTTGAGACCAACTGACCAATTTCTATCATATCAGCTCGTTGAATTTTTTTATCAAAACACAAGTTCCATCCGCACATAAATTAGGATTTTTTAAACTAAAAACAGTAAAAATTAGGCAAGATGGTGACCATTTTGAGCAACTTAGGTAATAGAGTCAACTACATTACTTACATGACTCTACTTTTAATGTCATTGTAGAGCTATAGTAGGTGTTTAAGCAGCCCCCACCCCAATTTTTTTGGCGTGTTTAAGAGATGGGCATTTTTAAAAATCTTTTTGATTGAAATATCATTAATTTTGGGACCAAAACCTTTCCAGCCCTCCACCAAACATCGTTAATTTTGTTTGATTGAAAATTACCAAAAATCTTGGACCTAAATCTACAGCAAAGAAACAAAAACCTTCAGATAAAGGATGAATGTTTTAATAATATGAGGGTCATGCCTCCCTCACCCCCGTCAATAATTTTCAAAGGAAGGCAAATTTTAATAAGTTCTTTTATTCTGGAAATATAGACGGATAATATGCATCAATCGATTAATTAAATTTCTGTAAAATATTTCTCCTAATTGGAAAATTTTAAATTTTCGAGAATTTTCCTTGATTTTTAGGCAATTGCTTTCAAATTTCGGAAAATCCTCTTGAATATTTGAGAAATCTCCTTGAATTTTCGGAAAATCTCCTTGAATTATAAGAATTTTTTTTTCCCTTTCGGGGAGGGTGAGGGATTGCTCCGACCTCCTACTCCTTAATCTCAATTAACATGTGTCGGGGGCTTAAGCCCTCTCAAAAATGGAAAGTAAGACACGCCCCTGAGTATAAGACATTTATTAAGAACTTTGAAGTCATGAAATTTCCTCCAGCAATTGCAAAATTAGAGCAGAAATATTGTAAGATAGTTATATCAACTTTGATTTATTTCCGTTTGTTACAAATGTTCTTTGCCATTTTTCAATGATTCACTCATTGACTCAAAGAATGTATATTTCGCTTTGTACATTTTTTATGTGTTTCATTGTTGCTGCTCAGGTTTAAGCTTTAAGTGATTGTTATCTTGTTTAATGAGTCACAGAGGCTTCCATTGTGAATCACTGAGTAGCAAGGACTTACATTAAGAATGAGCCACAACGTTCAAGTTAAGAATATTTTAGTGCGTAAAATGATTGAAAGTTTGGCAAATTTCCCAAAATTTGAAGATATTTTCCCCAAAATTCAGGAAATTTACTGAAAATTGAAGAAAACTTTTTGAAAATGATTGAAATTTTCTAAAAATTGAAGAAAACCTATCAAAAACAAAGATAATTGCCCGAAAATGAAAAAATTGCACGAAAATTGAAGCAAATTTCACGAAAATTTAGGAAATTTTACAAAAATTTAAAAATGGTAGTAGGCCCTAATACAATTTATGGGGTGGGGTCCTTGTCCCCTGGCCCCCGCTTTCTACCCAATTGCCCTATATTACTTTGTAAAAAAAAAACAATTTGCACAAATTTTTTGGATGTTCGTGGGCAAATTTCAGAAAATTTATAATAAATTGAAAAAGGTAATCCTGGGGTTTCTGAGGGTGGCAAATTAAACAGTTAAAGTCGGAGGGGAGTTTTTGAGGTTCATTTCCTCAATGGGCAAATGACAATTAAAACACGGGGACGAAAGGGTTGTCAAGAATATATCAGCCTCCCGGAAAATTGAGAACAGGAATATCCTGGGGTTTCTGAGGGTGGAAAATCCTGGGAGTGGGATCAGAAGGTGGGAATTTCTGAGGGCGGAGGGGAAGTTTTGAAGGTGGGATAAGGTATCTAGAAAATCATTGATGAGGATGAGGGTGAGGGTAAGGGTGATGATGATGATGACGATGATGATGATGATGATGATGGTGATGGTGATGGTGATGATGGTTGATGATGATGATGATAATGATATGATGATGGTGATGGTGATGGTGATGATGGTTGATGGTGATGATGATAATGATATGGTGATGGTGATGGTGATGGTGATGGTGATGATGGTTGATGGTGATGATGATAATGATATAGTGATGGTGATGATGATGGTGGTGGTGGTGATGGTGATGGTGATGGTGATGATAATGATGGTGGTGGTGGTGGTGATGGTAACGACGACTGAATTTATTTATGGGATGATACCTTTCCTTTAATGGCGAAGAACAGATCCTACTCTGATGGAACAATTATGTTAGGTCAACCATCAATTGACAAATAATTATCAAAACATTGGTCCAACTGTTGGCTGCTTGTTGGAAACAGGTTGGACCAATCATTGGGCCAAACATTTGGCTTGCATACATTGGCGCAACGTTGATACAACTAAACGTGGTTGCCAACACGACGAATTGCCAATGGTTGTAAACGTTGCACTAACGGTGTTTGCTAACTAGATGTTCAGATGTTAGGGGTGTCACACCTCAAATTCTCTGGTAAACCTTAAAGCTTGCAAGTTTTTCTTTAACATCCCAAGTGTAAATTTACTCGCCCTTTCAAAAAAATACATTTTTTTTTTCGTAAGTTCCGTTAAAACATTCGGTGAGGATGATTATTTTTAGTGATGATATTTTGTATATTATTTTTTCAAAATTTTCCTACCACTAAAATTGGCCATTTAATTATACAGGCATCATTGTTTCATAGTTCTTTATAAGGGGCATACCATAGCTATCTGACTGTCTGAGGGGATATTCCCTACGCAATTTGGAAGCCCATTGGCAAATTTTGGTACTAATCCTTTACTTTTGTGTTGCAAGATAGATTTATGTAGTATGAACCAGATGGTATCATAATGTTGTATTGGCCAGTTTGAAAATAGTTTTAAGTGCATTAAACGGATGTAGAAATTGTCATAACCTTTTCCCCAGTATTAAGATAATGTTTCTTACATACATAGCTTGTTTGCCGAAGGTACGATAGATGGACAGGGAAAAATAGCACATATGCGAATTTTGTTGTTGTGAAATAGTGCCACGGAAACGCCGTCACGGACGCTACAGGCCTGGACTCGATATGTTCAAGAATAATCATATTCTTCTTCGCCACAACCTCTATCATTAGTCGTACGTGACTTGCGCTTTGGAGTTTGGTGGGTCGGTTACGTCATGATGGATTTGGTCACGCCTTTTTCGTGTGGAATCCTGTCTAAAAAACGTTAGCCATACGACGCTTATTTCATTGGCGCCAGTGGCGTATCCAGAGGGGGCGATTGCCCCTCCCACAATATTTTAATCCGTCGGTTCAGATTTTAATCCGTTGGTTCAGATTGGTGCCGTCGGTTCAACAAATTTTGACATTCAAGATGCTTGTTATGGTTTTAGATTCCAAAAAGCACTTTCTCAGCAAAAAGGTTTTTCAGCAGTAATATATTTACCATTTGTGGGATTTTGTATTTAGATACATGAACCAAGACACACATAGGGAGAGAGGGGAGAGTGGGGAAGGGAAGGGAGAAGGGGAGGGTGTGTCGGAGTGCACGTGATACAGAACAGACTCATTTAAGAGTTTGACAACATTTACACAAGTTTTTAGTAAATTATTGAAAACCTTTCTTTATGCATCCCATGTTTTTCAAAGAGTGACGATAAACCATGATCATGTACAAGCGTAAACAATAAAACATTATATTTCCACATTATGCGTTTTATGATTTTGTGTTTGTAAATGGTGTATTAGAGCTTTCTTTGACATGAATTTTGACTTGTATAATACACCTTTTACTATGCGCTGTAACATACGTATTTTTCCATGAAATGTCAATTTTTCGAGAGCTTCAGGGGCTTCGCCCCTCCACCCCACCAGGGGCCTTTAACCGGACCCTTGGACCACACGCCGAAAAGTCAAGTGCTTTGCGCTCAAAGTGACATGTTTGGTGTCACTCAACTACACCACTAAATATCGTGTCGATTCAATTCAACGCCCCCCTTCTAATTTAAAAATCATGGTTACGCCACTGTCTGGCACCATTCTCAATGGCTTGGTGATTCTTTGGTTGTCTCTAGGGCGTCTTCAGAGACCAATTTATGGACACTTTTTTCCATAGCTGCTGTTTTAGGTTGTCTGGATGGAATTTGGCAAACACAAATTGGTGATGATTTGATTTTCAACAAACTTAAAAAGAATCTATTTACGTTGCCCAAAGATGTCATGTATAATATTAATGTCGGTGAGCAGAACAGCTTTCGGATCCAAATAAGGACAACTTCTCTGTACTGGCTGATCAAAGTTTAAACATTTGCTAACATACAAAAAGTGTGATATCAGATATATAGTAGCATAGCATAGCAAGGTTTAACGTTCCGAAAGCATCCAGTGCTGGACATTATATCAAATGGCCACGACCCTTGATAACCAGTCGTGAACTCACTGGTTGCAAACCAGCGGGATATACGAGCACGGGACGTGCGGGTGAGAGGATAAAGCACTAACCACTACACCACGGAAGTCTATGTAAAGTTCAATAAATGAAAATGATGGTGTCTTTACTCAGGTGTTGATATTGGTATGGTAATTAGGTAATGGATAGGGCGACCCCGATTACAGTAAAAGAAGAACGTCAAACGGTCCACACCTGGTTGCAGCGGACACACATGGAGGATTTGACTTATGTCGGAGTCTGATATTATGCATAAAAAGGTTGCATTGACAAGTTTTCTATTATTTTCCTCAATATTCAAAACGGTTTTCATGGTGATTTGCTGCAATTTGGTTTATTGTCAGTAGATTTAAAAAAAGTGGTCATTTTATATTTAAAAGAGGATAATCAAGATATTTAAAGCTTTATGTAGCCTTAGTAAGTTTCCACACTTTCTCTTTCTGTCTTCCCCAGCACTTTGTTCGTCACTTTTTAAGAGAAATGAGATGTCTGCAATATCCAATTACCGTGTCTTCCAATCAGTGGGATTTGCCGTTTCATTTGCGTACAGTTACTTTATATGCGTATGGATTAAAATCCTGCTTATGGGATACTGCATCTGTGGTTATAACAACACACGATTGCATAGTATAAAGACATATGATAACAGTGTCTACTTAAAGGAATATTCCTATGGAATTTTAGTGTTATATATCTGATAAAAAACATTTAAGAAACAGATTGGTAAAAAAAAAATGATATCTTGTTCCTAGAAAAAGTTATTGAATTTCAATGATTTTTCTTGCCTGCATAAAAATGATGTTTGTATTGAGTCTAAGTCATCATTATGATGTCATCACAGCACTTCCTGTACTAATCTTTATGTATTTCTTTGAAAATTGATCTCGAATTTTTCATAATTCAAATATAAGTTACAAAAACAGATTGGAAAACATTATTGTACATTTTATTCTACATTATTCTTAATCATTTTTAAAGAAAAAAATGTTCCCAATCATTCAGAAAATACGAAATTAATTGTCAAAGAAATACATAAAGAATAGAACAGAAATGCTGTGATGACATCATATGATGACTTACAGACTCAACCAACAATCTCTTTTACGCAGACAAGATTAAAAGAATAAAATTCAGTAACTTCTTGTAGTAATAAGATACTAACTTAATGTTTCCACCATTCTGTTTCTTTCATTGTCCGCTATCAAATATATTAAAACAAAATTCAATGGGAACATTTCTTTAATACCTTCGGAGAATCAGTGACGTATGTAATAGGGTCTTATGAAAATACAACGCAATGTTGTACTTTGGGCTTTCCTAAAATCTAAATTTGAATCGGGGTCTGACGGTGAATGAAATGATATATTTTATTGTCCTCTACAGCGAGGTGGCCAGGATATAAAAAAAGATTAAAAAAAAGGTAAATAGGTAACAAAATGAAAGGGGGCAAATTTATATTAATTTTAGTAGACAATCACGGCAGATGGATTTCAAGAGAGGGGCTAACATGATCATTTTTCTAAGTAGAGGTAAATACGCCCCCCTCCCTCCCCTCCCCCTCGTAACCACGTCACTCGTAACCACGTCACTGGTTCTCTATTATGTGAAATACGCGTGTGTAACAGAGGGAATATTGTTGTAACTATTCCAATGATGGAACAATTTCGGGGACTCATCATTACCATTAATTGGTTATTGGTGGGCTATAGCAAACTATGGGTGCAATGTGAAGGGTCCTTCATGAGGAATGTAATGTGAAGAGTTCTTCATGAGGGGTGCAATGTAAACAGTCATCCCTGATGGGTGCAATGTGGCCCCCTTTCAGGATACAGTTGGGTGGTAAATGTGAAGGATTCTCTCTGAGGAATGTAATGTGAAGAGCACTCTTTGAGAAGTGCAATGTGAAAGGTTCTCCCTGCCGAAATCATGTTTTTAGGAACGGGCCAGAGGGGAGGGGGGGGGGGTGGTGATTGGATTCGGAAATTGTTATGGTTTTTTCCCCTGCAAAAAAAGTTTAGCTACGCCACATTTTGCCCGGCCCCTTGCCCCCGCTTCCTACCTCTCTTGGTACAATTACCGCAAGCTGAATACGCCACTGGGTGGAGAGAGAGTTCTTACTGTTAGTTCCACAATAACTGATGCAGAATAACTTGTACACAATATTAGGCCTACCGACTGTTTTGGTATTTAGATATCAAGATGGGTAATGAGGAATTCAAAGTGTTAAATATGGTTCATTTGAAAGCCATAAAATTGGTTATTTTGTTCCTTTATTCAAACAAGTAGGGATTATCCCTTGATTCCCTAATTCATGATCTTGAGCATAGCATAGCATAACAAGGTTTAACGTCCCGAAAGCATCCAGTGCTGGACATTATATCAAGATGGCCACGGACTTTGATAACCAGTTGTGAACTCACTGGTTGGAGACCCACCGGGATGGGCGGGATTTGCCTGCCAAAAGGTTTGGCAGGCGCGGGGGGAAAGTCAAAAGTGTGTGGGGTTGGGCGGGGGGGGGGGGGGAATCACGATAAGACTGTGTGCATGTGTGGGTCGGGGAGGATCTCCCCTTGCTCACCAAATCCGATGTTATTTTAGATATCACATACTTACTTCATCATCTCAATTGTTCTTTGACTGTGTTGTCTGATGTTAATTCTTCAAAGATAATTTTGTATTTTTTCATCGTGTTTATTTTCTGCTATTTCATTTTAAATCTGTATTGGTAAATTGTTAGATTTCATGTGTGGATATGTCCTTCTATAGCAATGGCCTCCTCGCAAACGCTTTGAAAATAAATGAAAGCCTATTGCAATAATTTATCCTGAAGATAATTGTATTGATACGGAACTGATTTAGCCTACAGCTCGGAGTTTCAATCACATCTTGTGTTAATGAAGGAAACAAGGTATATTGATACTGTCCAGATTAGGCTACTGTGCAATTATGTGTAAGTTAAGTGGTCTTTCCCAAGATAGCATTACACTTATATTATTATTCTATCCTTTATTTCAGCCATATTACAGCTTTGCAAACTCCACCAACTTACAGCATCTTATATAAGATTACTACCCGCATGCCGAACGGGCTATCTTCTTTTATTATGTTTCCATGTTAAAAAAAAGAAGCACAGATTAGCGTCTAAATAACGTGGAGATAGAAACTAATAAGTTGGTTTCGAAATCTACGCGAAGTACAGTGTATGTCTGTATGTGTAAAGACTCAGTAAAATTCTGATGATAATGAAGGTTACATTGATTCTTGAAAACACGAGAAAATATCAAAAATCGTTAGAAAAATGGCGGAAAATGTTTCATTTCACCCTACAGATAGTGTTCTAAGTGAGTTCGCTGATCGTACAAATATCATTTCTGACGATGGAGTAGTGGGAACGGAATTTACAAAGCGATGGGACGACGCCACATGGATCCTCACCAGTGCTTTCATCATCTTCACTATGCAATCGGGTTTTGGACTCCTTGAATCTGGAAGCGTTTCCAATAAAAATGAAGTGAATATTATGGTTAAAAATTTAGTGGATGTTCTGTTTGGTGGATTAAGTTATTGGATGTTTGGTTACGCTTTTAGTTTTGGAACTGACAAAGGTTCAAACGGCTTTTGTGGAATCGGATTCTTTTTTGTTGACACCGACAACAACAGTCCCAATCTAGGTCATTTGTTCTCACACTTTTTCTTTCAGGCCTCATTTGCCACCACCGCCACTACAATAGTTAGTGGGTCACTAGCGGAACGAACGAAACTCGAAGCCTACATGTTATTTTCGTTCCTTAATACCCTGGTTTATTGTTTTCCTGCACATTGGATGTGGGACAAGAAAACAGGGTGGCTGGCTAAAATGGGGGCGGTCGACATAGCAGGTAGGTGACTTAACATATATGATCGCGCCTTGGGCGACCAATACTATTGGCCAATGGCAAAACGAATTTTCTAACAAATTTTCATATATCTTCTTCACGTGACCAACAACGTATACCGTTGGCTCAGCTAAAACTTGCCGATTTTTCATTTCATGATCTCAGATTTCGTTTCCAAAAGAAAAAAAAAACCTTTCAGTTACTCGCTTTAAATCGGATTCATTATATTCTGTATTCAACATAGGCGTACGGGGCAATATTATTTTTATTTAATGGGTGGAGGGGTGGGGTAGTAATTTTTTCCCGAATTTGTAATGGTTATCTGATTTTACATACAACTGATATGCTGTTTTGCTTATTTCCAATCCGCATTGCTAAACCTAATTTCACATTTTAGTATAGTACATATCAAACAGTTCTGGTGCAGAAAAATCGTAAACGAGATCTAGCTGTCTAGGGGGCCGCCTAAGTGCCCTAATGGGGTACAGGGCGAAGCTGTGGTAAGGGTCAATCTTTCATGGGCAAAACCCCCTTAAGATTTCTTGTTTTTGATGGACCAAATGGCTTAAAATGAAATGAATTAAATTGACGAAAATAATTTTAAATTATGATATCGTTAAAACCTAATAATAGCAGATAAGCATTAAGTTGGGTTAGCATTTCTAAACAGACAGGGAAGGAATTTAATCTGGAAATTGATCATTTTGGGAAAAACATCAAATTGATGCATCTATATATATATATATATATATATATATATATATATATATATATATATATATATATATATATATATATATATATATATATATATATATATATATATATATATATATATATATATATATATATATATATATATATATATATATATATATATATATATATATATATATATATATATATATATATATATATATATATATATATATATATATATATATATATATATATATATATATATATATATATATATATATATATATATATATATATATATATATACATATATATATATATATATATATATATATATATATATATATATATATATATATATATATATATATATATATATTTATGTTATTTATGTATTTCTGTATTTATTTCTGTATTTATTTCTGTATTTATTTCTGTATTTATTTCTGTATTTATTTCTGTATTTATTTCTGTATTTATCTATTTATTTATCTATTTATTTATCTATTTATTTATCTATTTATTTATCTATTTATTTATCTATTTATTTATCTATTTATTTATCTATTTATTTATCTATTTATTTATCTATTTATTTATCTATTTATTTATCTATTTATTTATCTATTTATTTATCTATTTATTTATCTATTTATTTATCTATTTATTTATCTATTCATTTATCTATTTATTTATCTATTTATTTATCTATTTATTTATCTATTTATTTATTTATTCATTTATCTATTTTATATATCTATTTATTTATCTATTTATTTACCTATTTATTTATCTATTTATTTATCTATTTATTTATCTATTTATTTATCTATTTAATTATTTATTTATTTATCTATTTATTTATCTATGTATTTATCTATTTATTTATCTATTTATTTATTTATTTAGTTATTTATCTATTTATCTATTTATTTATCTATTTATTTATCTATTTATTTATCTATTTATTTATCTATTTATTTATCTATTTATTTATCTATTTATTTATCTATTTATTGATCTATTTATTTATCTATTTATTTATCTATTTATTTATCTATTTATTTATCTATTTATTTATCTATTTATTTATTTATTCATTTATCTATTTATATATCTATTTATTTATCTATTTATTTACCTATTTATTTATCTATTTATTTATCTATTTATTTATCTATTTATTTATCTATTTAATTATTTATTTATTTATCTATTTATTTATCTATGTATTTATCTATTTATTTATCTATTTATTTATTTATTTAGTTATTTATCTATTTATCTATTTATTTATATATTAATTTATTTATTTATTTATTTATTTATTTATCTATTTATTTATTCATTTATTTATATATTTATTGATTTATTTATTTAGTTATTCATTTATTTATTTATTTATTCATTTATTTACTTATTTATTTATTTATTTATTTATTTATTTATTTATTATTTATTTATTTATTTATTTATATATTCATTCATTCATTATTTATTTATTTATTTATTTATTTATTTATCTATTTTTTTATATATTTATTTATATACTATTTATATACATATTTATATATTTATTTATATATTTATTTATATATTTATTTATATATTTATTTATATAGTTATTATATATTTATTTATTTATTTATTTATTATTTATTTATTTATTTATTTATTTATTTATTTATTTATTTATTTATTTATTTGTTCATTCATTTATTTATTTATTATTTATTTATTTATTTATTCATTTATTTATTTATTTATTTATTTATTTATTTATTTATTTCTCTATCTATTCATTCATTATTAAAGGGAAAAGAAGGGAAAGGAAGGGGAAGAAGAAGAAGGAGAGAAAGAGAAAAGATATTTTTAAATCCTAGAGAACATTCATTACTTTTTAAGGTGGTGATGATGTATTTATTTAGACTTGACTCTACCTATACATTTTTGTACGTTGTACTCTTAGTGTCACTCTCACAAGAAATTGTCTATTATTATTCTTTTGTTTTTGTATTTGTCACTTTAAATGAGCATGGAAATAAATGAGATGATACAAAAAAAAACAAATATATATATTTATTTATTTATTTATTTCCCACTTCTTTAAATATTTACGATATATACAACAGAAACAATGGATATTCAATGTGGTGGGACCATTTCAAGTATATAAAAACTTTTACCAAGACGGTTTCCCGTTTGATGATGTATGTAAATGTTTTAATAACGTACAGATTTATATGGACATATGAATATATCACAAAATTAAAGAAATATAAGCAATATGAAAAACAATAATATAGTTTAAGCTTACGAAAAGATAATAGAATTATCGTGAATCAACCCAAGTAACTTGACCCACTCATTTGACCCTCACCACACCCCCACACTCAGAAAATAACCGGGTTTTTTTTTTTTTTTAACAAAACGTTCAATTTAGACACACAAGAATAATAAAAAGGTATTTTTTTGTTTAAAAAAAAAAAAAAATACATGGATAAAGAGGTCCGGGAAATTTGAACATTTTAGACCTGTATACGCCTATAGATGCGTCAACAAAACTAAGTTTTAATTATGAGGGTCCTTGTGAACAACAATATCACGGTCTGACGGTGCCCGTGTAAATTGTTTGATATATTCATGCCATTATATTTGGTGCAAAACTTTAATTGAAGGTCTTATATAGTCAGGTTTAAAGTGATATTATTGACCAAAATGGATTAATTTTGTCATCGGTTGGTTATCACCATCGCCATGCTACGGCGATGTCCAGTATTGGCATTGAAGTTAAAGTTACTTTTATGACCGCAATGTTACCGGCTACGAACATAGCCAATAAACATACTAAAATGCTAAAGGAAATGTTACCGGCTACGAACATAGCCAATAAACATACTAAAATGCTAAAGGAAAATGTTACCGGCTACGAGCATAACCAATTAAACATACTAAGAATGCTAAAGTGAAATGTTACTGGCTACGAACATAGCCAATAAACATACTAAAATGCTAAAGGAAATGTTACCGGCTACGAACATAGCCAATAAACATACTAAAATGCTAAAGGAAAATGTTACCGGCTACAAAGATAGCCAATAAACGTACTAAAATGCTACAAGGAAATGTTACCGGCTACGAGCATAACCAATTAAACATACTAAGAATGCTAAAGTGAAATGTTACCGGCTACGAACATAGCCAATAAACATACTAAAATGCTAAAGGAAAATGTTACCGGCTACGAAGATAGCCAATAAACGTACTAAAATGCTACAAGGAAATGTTACCGGCTACGAGCATAACCAATTAAACATACTAAGAATGCTAAAGTGAAATGTTACCGGCTACGAACATAGCCAATAAACATACTAAAATGCTAAAGGGAAATGTTACCGTCTACGAACATAGCCAATAAACATACTAAAATGTTAAAGAGAAATGTTACTGGCTACGAACATAGCCAATAAACATACTAAAATGCTAAAAGGAAATGTTACCAACTACGAGCATAGCCAATAAACATACTAAAATGCTAAAGGGAAATGTTACCGGCTACGAGCATAACCAATAAATTTACTAAAAATGCTAACGGGATCTGTTACCGGCTACAAACATAGCCAATAAAGATACTACAATGCTAAAGGGAAATGCTACCGGCCACGAACATAGCCAATATACATACTAAAATGCTAAAGGGAAATGTTACCGACTACGAACATAGCCAATAAACATACTAAAATGCTAAATGGGATCTTGTTGATTTATTCCACTTGTTTTGGAAAACGAGGAGGGCCTCAAGAATGAAACAAACTCTGAGCCAGTCAGCGGCATGGCCACGAGAGGGCATGAGGGGTAGTTATCTCTGAGCCAATCAGCGGCGTGGCCACGAGAGGGTATAAGGGGTAGTTATCTCTGAGCCAGTCAGCGGCGTGGCCACGAGAGGGTATGAGGGTTAGTTATCTCTGAGCCAGTCAGCGGCGTGGCCACGAGAGGGTATGAGGGGTAGTTATTTCTGAGCCAGTCAGCGGCGGCCACGAGAGGGTATGAGGGGTAGTTATCTCTGAGCCAATCAGCGGCGTGGCCACAAGAGGGTATGAGGGGTAGTTATCTCTGAGCCAGTCAGCGGCGTGGCCACGAGAGGGTATGATGGATAGTTATCTCTGAGCCAGTCAGCGGCGGTCACGAGAGGGTATGAGGGGTAGTTATCTCTGAGCCAGTTAGCGGCGTGGCCACGAGAGGGTATGAGGGATAGTTATCTCTGAGCCAGTCAGCGGCGGTCACGAGATGGTATGAGGGGTAGTTATCTCTGAGCCAGTCAGCGGCGTGGCCACGAGAGGGTATGAGGGGGGTAGTTATCTCTGAGCCAGTCAGCGGCGTGGCCACGAGAGGGTATGAGGGATAGTTATCTCTGAGCCAGTCAGCGGCGGCCACGAGAGGGTATGAGGGTAGTTATCTCTGAGCCAATCAGCGGCGTGGCCACGAGAGGGTATGAGGGGTAGTTATCTCTGAGCCAATCAGCGGCGTGGCCACGAGAGGGTATAAGGGGTAGTTATCTCTGAGCCAGTCAGCGGCGTGGCCACGAGAGGGTATGAGGGTTAGTTATCTCTGAGCCAGTCAGCGGCGTGGCCACGAGAGGGTATGAGGGGTAGTTATTTCTGAGCCAGTCAGCGGCGGCCACGAGAGGGTATGAGGGGTAGTTATCTCTGAGCCAATCAGAGGCGTGGCTACGAGAGGGTTATGAGGGATAGTTATCTCTGAGCCAGTCAGCGGCGGTCACGAGAGGGTATGAGGGGTAGTTATATCTGAGCCAGTCAGCGGCGTGGCCACGAGAGGGTATGAGGGGTAGTTATCTCTGAGCCAGTCAGCGGCGTGGCCACGAGAGGGTATGAGGGATAGTTATCTCTGAGCCAGTCAGCGGCGGCCACGAGAGGGTATGAGGGGTAGTTATCTCTGAGCCAATCAGCGGCTTGGCCACGAGAGGGTATGAGGGATAGTTATCTCTGAGCCAGTCAGCGGCGTGGCCACGAGAGGGTATGAGGGGTAGTTATCTCTGAGCCAATCAGCGGCGGCCACGAGAGGGTATGAGGGATAGTTATCTCTGAGCCAGTCAGCGGCGTGGCCACGAGAGGGTATGAGGGGTAGTTATCTCTGAGCCAATCAGCGGCGGCCACGAGAGGGTATGAGGGGTAATTATCTCTAAGCCAATCAGCGGCGTGGCCACGAGAGGGTATGAGGGGTAGTTATCTCTGAGCCAGTCAGCGGCGGCCACGAGAGGGTATGAGGGATAGTGATCTCTGAGCCAATCAGCGGCGGCCACGAGAGGGTATAAGCGGTAGTTATCTCTGAGCCAATCAGCGGCCACGAGAGGGTATGAGGGGTGGTTATCCCTCACTTTTCTAACT
Source organism: Chiridota heheva (assembly GCA_020152595.1). NCBI lineage: Eukaryota > Metazoa > Echinodermata > Holothuroidea > Apodida > Chiridotidae > Chiridota > Chiridota heheva. Next base: position 311,416 of record JAIGNY010000690.1, read on the forward strand.
GTCTAAAGAAATGTCATTTAGATTCTTATTTTATGATTTAGTCTATATTGTTACTTAAAGTAATGCCATGTAAACATTATGCCTAATCATGCTAATGTTAACACTTCTCGTTCAATGCATCTGCCGTGATTGTCAGGCTACAGTACTAAGAGGTACCTCCATTTTTGTTTAGTATACCCTGGTCACGCCACTGGGCTTAGTCTTGCTCTATAGTTCAAGCTTAGCTTATCGTCAACAAAGGACTGCAATTATGTGGAATTGTGTCAGTTTTCCACGTATTAATTATATTTAAAAAAACAATATTTCCCTATTTTTAGAATCTGTAATCATCATTAGCGATGTGACCAGTTGGCCATCGAGCATCGAAAACATTTCGTGGCGATACCTGATTTTATTTTTTTGTTAATACAAACAGACCAAGAAGTCAACTAGTCCAAGCGGCCCATCGGACATTGCCTAGTTGCCCGCGGTAGATAAAGGCGGCTCCCCACAGGAGCAGCCCCGAAATTTTCCTAAATATTTGCTAATCACATGCTCACTGCGTTATTTGTAATAAACAATACAAACGTGATTGAATTATACGTATAATGAAAAGGTTGTTCGCCCCCCTCCACCCCCTCCCCCCCCCCCCTTCCTCCTTCCCCCACCGACCATGGTTTTCTCCTCATGAAAAACATGGATAAGATGTGTATCTGTCTATACCTTCAAATTCCCCTGGCCTGTTACTGTTTTGCTGACAATACTTTAACCAGGGAAATGTCACTTACGTTACATTGACCAGTTGACATGTGCGGCTGCTCAGTAAGCTGGTAAGTTCGTGGATACGACGAAACATTTACCATATCCAGATATCAATCAGTCCATCAGTACGCCTACTACAGAGGCCTATAGGCCATCAGTCCATCAGTACGCCTATACAGAGGCCTATACTTCAGTTCATCACTACGCCTACTACAGAGGCCTATAGGCCATCAGTACGCCTACTACAGAGGCCTATAGGCCATCAGTACGCCTATACAGAGGCCTATACTTCAGTCCATCACTACGCCTACTACAGAGGCCTATAGGCCATCAGTCCATCAGTACGCCTACTACAGAGGCCTATAGGCCATCAGTACGCCTACTACAGAGGCCTATAGGCCATCAGGCCTACTACAGAGGCCTATAGGCCATCAGTACGCCTACTACAGAGGCCTATAGGCCATCAGTACGCCTACTACAGAGGCCTATAGGCCATCAGTACGCCTACTACAGAGGCCTATAGGCCATCAGTACGCCTACTACAGAGGCCTATAGGCCATCAGTACGCCTACCAGAGGCCTATAGGCCATCAGTACGCCTACTACAGAGGCCTATAGGCCATCAGTACGCCTACTACAGAGGCCTATGGGCCATCAGTACGCCTACTACAGAGGCCTATAGGCCATCAGTACGCCTACTACAGAGGCCTATAGGCCATCAGTACGCCTACTACAGAGGCCTATAGGCCATCAGTACGCCTACTACAGAGGCCTATAGGCCATCAGTACGCCTACTACAGAGGCCTATAGGCCATCATTACGCCTACTACAGAGGCATATAGGCCATCAGTACGCCTACTACAGAGGCCTATAGGCCATCAGTACGCCTACTGCAGAGGCCTATACTTTAAAACATGATTACTAATCTGTACATAAATGTAGGCATGGGCATTGTATCAAAGTGTTAACTATCTGTGTTATGGGTAATGTCTTAGCATGTAAAATATACATGTGTTACATACTGTATATTACATAGAATGTGTATTCCGTTGGTTTGTTTTAGTATCATCAGATGAATGTCGAAATCGATCTCAACTTGCGAGTCTCCTGCTCAAACACGTGAGTCGGATACATTGTCTTCACTTTTGCTCATATGTCAATGAATATCTTACAACCTGAAAATGCCATCTAAATGATTTTTGCTGGCCGGTTGACACTAACGTTATAATCAGCGCCCACACCAAGCAGCCAGGAAAAAAAATACCTGGTATTAGATTGCTCTTCAACAAAAGTCAACGTTTAACGGCAGAACCTGCATCTTTGTTTCATTTGACCAAGGATTTTTGTGTTCTTTCTGTACGAAACAAATTTCTGATCTGACCAAACTTTCTTGACAAATCCTCACTTAAAGAAACTTGCCAAGGAATATAAATGATGTTAACGAAGGGTGGTTAATAGGCGTTGTTTTAATACCATTTATTTATGCAGAACCGTATAGGAGATCTTGAATCATTAGAGGGCCGAGACATAGCTTTCACTTCGTATAGCATTGTTTAGCTCAACTTATTTTACTACTTTGTAAATTAGTCCGGTCCCATAGGTTCCTATAGCGGCCCTGATTATGTCAAACGCGGGAATGAATTAAGGAGCCTGATGAGAGGGAAAGGTCTACAATATCTTGATACTGTAGTCTCCCTCGATCATTCCCGCCAGCAATAAATACATAATACAGTTAATTTGTTTAACAAAATTTATCTACTTTGCCAGTTCATCTTTCATAGATTTGAAACCAAGTGCCTGGATATTTTGGCATACATTCTTTCGAAATATCGTCAATATCTTATCGAAGTATTTTTTTGTTTTTCAAAGATTTAGGTACTAAACTATGGAAAGACTAAACAATCATCATTTAAATGAAGAAGAAACACAAATTTCGTCATAGCGCGGGTTAAGAGCTCTTTAATTTACAGTTAATTTAAATAATTTGTATGAATAATTTTGATCATTTATTTTCAGGCGCAAGTGCCGTTCATTTAGTCGGCGGAATCACAGGTTTGGTAGCAACTCTGATGCTTGGACCAAGAACAGGTCGATTTGAAAAAGGAGAGGATCCTGTAATGAATTCTCCTACTAATACGATTTTCGGACTTTTCATGCTCTGGTAAGAAGCAATAGTTTATAACCCGCAAGCAGATGACGGCTTTAGATATTATTTCATTTATAAAGGTGGCGCAAAATATTCATTTTACATATTCAAATGCAACAAATAACTATGTCTCTGTTACAGTATGAAATCGTTTTATAAAAGTAAGAAGCTGAAGATCCCCCCCCCCCCCCTTCCCCAACTTTAAAATCATTTTGAAGCTGATGACACCTAGAAAATATATACTAAAGAGAAACAAAATGATTACAAAAGTTATAATAAACTGTATTTTGTTTTGGCCGATCATAGTTTAACTTTTGATAATATATACAAACTCTAGGTTGTTAACCCGAAGGAAATCTCACAATATTCTGTCAATATTTTCTACAAATAACGTAATTAATAACTTCAAAGATGTCTTTCCCATTTTCCATGAAGGTGTGGTCAAGGCATAGGCGGCGATCCCGACATGTCCTCCAATTTTTCTTTCGGGGGACGAAAATCATCATGTCCCCCGAAACATAAAGCCTTTACGCTGGCTTCACCACTGTCTGGGTTCCCCCCCCCACCCTAAATGTTGAAAAGAAAGTCATTGCAGCAGTTTTTCCATACAAAAAATCCGTAAATTTTACGGTAACCGTATTCCCCAATATAACCGTACATTTTAGTTTGACCGTAAAAACTGGACCGTAAAATTTTAGTAAACCGTAAATGCTGGACCGTAGATTTGAAATACTGTAAATGCTGCACCGTAGATTCAAAATACCGTTTAAAAAACCTAGTAAAAGTCATGGCAGCAGTTTTTTATTTAAAAAACCCCATAAATTTTACGGTAACCGTATTCCCTAATTTAACTGTAAGTCTATTGTAAATGCTGGACTGTAAATATTATGCTAAAAATACCAAAATAGAGCTTGAAAATATCACAATAGGTTTAGTCAAGGAGCTATATTTTCAGTCAAAATATGTAAACAAACATACTATATTAAAAAATTACTCAAAACATACTACACTTAACACACAACATTAAACATATAACATTAACATTACATTCTACAACTCAACACAACCCACCATTATCCAATAATGATATGAAGCAGTGTGTCAATAAGCAACTAGGCCTATGGTGATAAATGATGACAACTTTAAAATCTACCAATGAACAGCAAAAGTTACAAAACCACGACGTTTTGTGGTTGTGATCCACAAATATTAAATTGTAGTATGGGAACATCTTAATTTACTTGTGTGCCCTATTTGAGAAAATCACAGATGTTTTAAAAACCAAATTACCCTGAACACTGCTGAAAACCCAATTGCAACATATAGTTTGAAGTACCACAACAGCAGTTTCCCTGAAACTGGGAGCATTTACGTCTGTGAATTTCCCAAAGTGATCTAATGATTGTTTTTCTGAATTTCTTTGTGAATTTTTAGGCTCACTTATGTAAAATGAGTAAATTTCCACCCATAAATTGGCTACAAATAATCTTTCATTCAGCTATCAAACTGCATTGACTGGTGTCTCTCAATCTGTCTACCAGATAACTTGATATAAAAATAAAACATTCAAACTCCTCAACTAACATTTGATTAGAAACAAACATGACTTGACATGTCAAGTAAAAAATCAAATTATCTACATAATTTCCGACTGAAAAGCTCAATGCACACTCATCTGAAATCCCTTTGACAGTTTGAAAGGCAAACTTATGTGGATGGATGGGCAGATGTACAGGTAGACAAATGGTAACGATAGTATATAGTTTCAGTTAACTTAATTCTATTTATTCCATTAACTGCAGAGAAAACACTTTTCAACACAGAACAGACAGTAAGGCACATATATCACTAGCTGAACCTTGGCACAATTGTATGGTATTAAAAATTTGCATGCCTATGATATATTAAAGGTCTATGAACATGAACAGGTTTCTGATCAATCGTGTAGCGAAAAGAACATTCAATTCTGAGTTTAATAATCTATCTTTGAATTTTGAAAATAGCACATGTAGTTTTCAAGTAATGAGTAATCAAAGGTTGGAATTTTTGTATATATCGAAAAATGTGACGTATGAACAAGACAACACCTCAAAATACTTTTGTTATTTTTTCTTCACTTAATCTGAGACCTTGAAAATGTTCAAAATCTCCAGCTTGAGGTAATCCTCTGCATTCGAATTATCTTCCCCTTTTCAAAGAGAAATGGCAAAGGGTTCAAAACAATGAATAGTGTGATACACTAAGCTATTACTAAGTGTAAAACTTGTATGCATTTATTATTTCTGATCGAAAAAAATGTAAAATAATTGCTGAATATATCAAACATAATGAAATTTGATTAGCTCAAATGCCTTCACAAGGAGCTTGACGTCTTCAGCTTAAGAAAACTGCGGAGATGCAACACTGTTATGCAGATTGGTGTTTGCAGCAAACTACATTTCTGTTCATGGTTGCCCATGTTCTTAAAGAATTGATGAAAACAGCAAATATATCAATCTAACTTGTTGCCCTAACTGACCGAGTTATGACTGATTTAAGTTTTCATGTACGCCAAAGTTTGTTTCCTGCAATGTTATTAATTGAGAGGGGACACACCTCTAAATTGCAGTCCGTTGTTTCATAATATAATCGATGTCAAGTTGGTGAAAATAACTAAACCTATTGAAGTTGCTAGAAAAAACAAGGATGTTCAAATCTAGCCTTCACTAATCAGAATAACTTGCTTGGTTGCATGTACCGAATACCAACGAACTCGAAATTTGAGTGTAACCATACGCACGGTATGCAACACTGAATTCCATAAGATGCACATTTTAATACGCATATTTATTGTGGAGTACCGGTATGTATACTTGTAAAAGCAAACGCACGGTGAAACGAACTGAAAATATTTTTTCACCAAAATTTGCCCTTTTATTCTCAAAACTAGTTCGTTATCTCCTATGTCGATTTTAGCTGAAAGGTAAGGTAACATTCCTACTGAGAAATCTCAGTTTAAGTTGTCTGTGTAAACCAGGTACAAATCACAATGCGTGTACACACTTCCTTTCAAATAATTCGACGACGACGAGTGAACACACAATTACAATGACGGGGTCGTCGCCTGCGTATTCGGTTATGATAGTAACAATGCTATCACGAAACGCTTAATACGACCCGGACGAGAACACAGGTACGACGCTCGGACAGACATAACATCGACAACCAAGTCAATGTCCACGGCCTTTGATAACCAGTTGCGGTACACTGGCATGTCTACCCAACCCAGGCTTGAACCCACGGCCTCGTGGTCTGTAGACACGTATGATAACCGCTACACCACAGTAGGTAGATTCCTCAAATAATTCAATTTGAAGTTGTTTTTATATTAAAGCCGTTGCAAATTTGAAATTGAACATAAACAGGTAAACAACAGTATGTGTGTGATACGCGATGTGTGCAGCATGTGTATGATGTAAGCATAAGAAAGTTATGCATGTTAAACAAAGGTGCTTTTTGGGCATATGGTATATGGTTTTGAACTTGTGAGAATAACCATGAATAAACCATAGAAGGTACCGACAAGGCTACATTGTAAAACATAGGATGTTTTACGGAACATATCCAGTGCAAAACTTGTGAACCACCATACAGTGCTATTGGCCATTATACAACGGATATGTAGCATCACCGAAACAACACACTTTTACCTCAAGAAATTTGCATTAATTCCCTAAATAAAATGAATTCCGCTTCTGAATCAGCGCACGCAATACTTTGTATAGCTTACCCTCGTGCTGCGTACATACCCATATGGCATTATACGCGTTGCAACGCTCATACAGTGCAATTCCTGCGCTTTATATACACCCGTGAAAAACACCCGAAAATTTTCTCGCCCATGTTGTTCTTTCTCTACCTTGTGTATTCACTTGGTTTGTGGCACGTCACATCCGGGAGGTAACGTCATTTTCTGGAGTGAAAACAAACCTTTGCGCAATACACGTTGGCAAGTCCGTATGCGTTTACTGTGTGCGGTACGTATGGCATGTAAACAAACACAGCTGATTGCTTTGTTTTCACTCCATGGCGGGTCTGATGACCTCAGGTCACATTTCCAACCAAGTAAATATTCGCGTATGCGTAACAATGCTTAGCATAGAAAATTAAGTTCTACGCAGGAATTTCACTGTAAAAGACCACAGAACCAAAGCTTCGATAAAATAATGTTTCTGACACATTTCTAGCAATAATGCACTTGCCAATTATGTGACTCACCTACACCCCCGGACAAGGTGAGTCATTGCACCAAAGTGGGTGGACAAAACATGTATATTGACGTACCCCTCAGTCATTTAGGTTACTGACATTTTGGGGGAAAAGGCTTAGCCCAAATCAATCACCTCTGTACAAAGTAAATGCGGGTCTGAACCAAATTGATCCACTTCTGACTGCCAGAGTCATTCTGGTGACTGACGATTTGCTACAATGACGCACATGTGAGTCACTATTTTATATGTCAATGTCTCACCTTTAACTGACATTGCCTGGGGTTGTAGGGGTGAGTCATTTGAAAACAAGACAACAATTATTTGTCTTGTTTATTTCTATTTAAAAACTCATGGTTGTCATCGTGACGGGGGTCTACTGAGTCCCACGATCCTCGGGCCCTAAAAAAGTAAAAATGTTTTTTTTAAGAAAAGGTCCATGATATATGCAAACAGGTCCAAACATTGAATTGATGTTCTTTTACTCTATATACAGATATAGACTCCGAACGGTCTAATAAACTGTCGACAAATTGCTTGAATATATTTTAGGACATTAGCAATCTTCGCTTCGGGGCCCTCTTTCCCAATCCAAACATACCCAAGCACTGATACCTTTGTTTTATTGAAACGTCAATCGTATTACAGTATCTATTAAGTTTGATTCTTCAGAAGACTGCTCTTTCGAAACTATTTGTCTTTAAAGGCCAGTTGTCGTCGCTAACGTACAAGGTAACTGAAATTCAAATCTTGTATTTTGATTGGTCGAAACACAATGGTACAGTGTGCACTTACATTGATAGGCCAATCAGTATCGTTTTGGAATACATTCTACGCCGCCACATTTTAATCACGATAGATGGCCTTTAACTGTTTCAATACAGTTAGTATTTTATGAGCAAAGTCGAAACGTTTGTCTTTTTTGATAGTTCACAAAATGATAAAGTTAATGCAACATTATAAACGTCGACGGCATTACTCAGGGGGAGGAAGGGGGATAAGTGTACCCCATAAGAAATTTACCAAGGGTGGCGTTTTACTGTTTTGTGTTGCTTACATATAATATTTCTTTCTCAGTTGCATACCCTTCTCTTGGCCCAGCAACAATATTTCGGGCGACCCCACTGTCTCCTTTGAACGACGAAACTAACTGAAAATATGATTGAACAGCTCGAAGTTCAACACTTTGCAATTGAGTGTAGCGTTAACTTTGACCTCAAAATGTACTTTTTCCTTTTTGTAGGTGGGGTTGGCTGGGATTCAATTGCGGCAGCACATACGGTATCACCGACGATAAATGGATACTCACAGCGAAGTAAGCATTTGTTACTGTACTCACTCATTATAACTTAACATGAAATATGTGTATACGTTAAAAGCTTTATAAATGTACATATTACTTATTTATCGTACCAAACGATCACCATTTAAATTATTTCTTGGCAAACTCCGCTAAATTATAAAGATTTCCTTTATCATTTTAGGCCTATATCGTGAAATTTCGAGAGAAAAAAGTATGCAAAGAAGATATAAATATACTTGATTCACATTATTTGGAAGCCTTCCAGATATAGCTTTCAAATACGGTCACCCTACGTTGAGAACAATGGATTAGCAAAGACGAGTCATCAATAATCGCATATTCAGTGCCAGGAAGCAGCGGGGAGAGGAACTTTCCTCTCACTAACACCCAATCATTATTATTCACATGTAACGTTTCCATACGTTACCCGTATATGGTAAAATGATCAATTTTAATATCTTTCGAATCTTTGCATGCAGTTTCCTCACATCGCAATACTTTCTGCGACAGCCTCTGAATGGAGAGAAAGGGTGTATTAAGTTGGTTCCTTGATGTTCCCAATTCGTAATTTCCAGTTACCAGTTCCTATAGCATAGTTCCCTTGGGTTCGGTTACGGTTAAGACGGTTTAAGACCTTAACCTTACTCTAACCAGTAAATTACGCGGAACTAGGACCCAACCTCTCACACCCGACAGCCAAATGATAAGAGAACGAAGATCAGGTTGTGGTGTTTTCGTGTATTCTTAAAACAAATTATTTGAAGATTTATTTCGGTACTCAATTTTACGAACCATTCTTATTATTTCTGTTGATATATCCAATTATTGTGCACTACAGAATTATCAAACCAATTGCTAGAACAAAATAACTTCTTCTGAGAAACGTGATTCTCCTTTTTGTTAATTACATACTGTAGACTAAAGCTCTCCGGCTCTAAAGGAAAGGTATTGTCCCATAAGTAAGTTCAGAACTGAACGCCGTCGTGCTTGCAACGTCACTTCCGGTTTTTAGCTCGACTATTCGAAGAATAGTCGAGTTAGTTTTCATAACTTAAGTTATGAATGGTGTACATTCATGTGACTTGGTGTAGGGGTAGAGAACATGGGTACTGTTCAATTGAGCATAATTGAGGGGGGGGGGGGGTAGTGTGCATACTAATTAGTTTATTTGCATAACAATGAAAATATTTGTCAGGTTAAAGATTTTGGTTAAAGTTTTCATAATTTATGAATGGTGTACATTCATGTGACTTGGCATAGGGTAGAGGACATGGGTACTGTTCAAGTAAGCATAATTGGGGGGTTGTGTGTGCATACTAATTAGCTTATTTGCATAACAATGAAAATATTTGTATCTATGGTATCTGTAAAATTAAAGTGGATGTTGGGATTTTGTTTGCACAAATGATCATATATGTGAAGAGCATTATCTACACTTAATGTTGAGGTGTAGTGTGCATATTTAGTAGGTTATTTGCATAACAATAGACTTGCGTACAAAATATTTAACCTGAGATAATAACTTGCTATTTGGTTCAGTGGTAGAGGGCATTGGTACTGTTCACTTGAGCATGATTGGGGGATTGCGTGTGCATAATAATTAGCCTATTTGCATAGCAATGAAAATATGTGTATATGTGGTACCTCTTGAATTAAAGTGGGTATGATGATTTTGCGTAAACAAATGATTATACAGTATATGTGAAGATTATTGTCCACACTTAATGGTGAGGTATAGTGTGCATTTGCTGCAATATGTTTGACCTGAGATCAAAAAAAAATGGCTTACTAACTTCACATTTCTAGTTTTGTTATGATATTGACATTTCTGACATGAATAGCAATCAAAATGTTTGTCTTGCCATGAATAAAGAAGCAAATAAAAGTTTCCTCGCTTCTAAAGAAAGTTAAATTAGGGGTGTGGGAAATATAAACATTAAGCAGAATGTGGGGTAGAAGATGACATGATGTTAAAGTAGCTGAAGGAATTAGGATGAGGTCATGTGGGACAAGGTGGAATTGTATGTAGGGTGTAGTGCGGTGGGATGTTGGTCAGGATGTGTTGGCAGGTGGAACAGGGTGGCTTGGCATGTGGAACAGGATAGGTTGGCATGTGGAACAGGGTGGGTTGGCATGTGGAACAGGGTGGGTCGACATGTGGGACAGATCGGAATGGCATGTGGTGGAAAGTCATCTGGATTTGAGTTGTGATGGCATGTGGGTCATGCAAGTTGTGGAATGACATACATAATGTGTTTTCAGGTGTGATTGCATGGATATATATGTGGCATGACATTTGGGACAGGATGGGATGGAATGTGGGACAGTCTGGCATATACATTATAAGCGGTGAGGGGAATTGTATCGTTTCCAATGTCTAGTTTGTCATACGTTAAGCAATATTGTTTCGCATAATTTTGCTTTAATGTTAATGTACATTTCCATGCTGCTTGACTTTGCTTGGCACACGTATTTTCTTAAATTGGAAGTTGTATTACAATCCAGGATGTAGTTCTGGGAATGTGTAGGGGCTGAAAAAGGTACAGGTTGGAAAGGGGGTTGAATTGACATTGGCAAGTCAGGGCATCTCCTTTCTTTGTTATTCAATTGATAGAAGTATAAAGAGGTGTTGTAGTTATAAAGACTGCTGGGTTTTACATATTTTCGAGTTACTGGGTGAGGTAACCTTGAAGTTTTTTATCTTAAAATATCTGGGAAAACTCCGAGATATTCTGAAGCTTGTAGTGCAAATGAAATGTAAGTGTAACTTTCAAAGCTCAAGAAATTTCAAATCATCTGCCCCTGCTACACTATTTCTGTATACTTTCCTCTCTATATAATTCCCTCCTTAAGCCCATTCACTATACTAGCTTTGAATAGTCGAGCATACTGTCCTTCCGACAGTTCTAGTCAATTTTTCCCATTGATTGCGAGAAATCTGCGATTGTATCGATCACACATCCGCCGCACCGACCATGGGCCTACATTTGTTATCGAAACCATGACAGATTTCTCGCAATTAATAAGGAAAATCAAAAACCGGAAGTAACGTGGAGTTTACTTCCAAATTTATTTATGATACAATACCTTTCTTTTAACTGTAGGATTGGTAGATTGTCCCATGCTCAAAAAGTTAAATCAGTTTGATGAAAAGCCAAATTAAGCAAAAAAAGTAACCAAACTGAAAATTCCAAATTTTGAAAGGGATCCACCATTGGCGGGTACGGGGGCTTTGCTGGAAATGGTAAAATTAATGTACTGAATAGCAAAATAAATTTTATTAGTAGCTTCTGCAACATGCAAAATTTCCCGTGGTCTGACTGTTATCATATTTTTTCTCTCTTTATTCTTCATCAAATCCTTTTGCAAAAAAGGCCAGAATTCAGCCAAATGAAATATAGTTCAGCCAAACAAGTTTTTAAAAAAGCCGAACAAATACAAATAAAACATTTTTTTTTAATTCAATATCAAACATTCCAAATAATATTTGTTGTGGTCAAATAAGTCTTAATAAACACAAAGAGCGGAATTTCCAGAAAAAGCCAAATAATTTTTTCTGCAGCGAAGCAAGTCTCAAAAAAATCATCTTTTCCAATTTAGCTTCTAAAAAGCCAACAAACTAACCCAAGCCAAAACTAAAAAAGTCGTCACGAAGAGATGTATGTAATTTTGTGCTCTATTCTACTCTTTGTTATTTATTACCGTATTGGATCAGGGAGATTATAACATCTTCCTGTTTGGATAGAGATAATTGCCGAATGAACGTCCGCGTATTAAGTTATACAATAGGGAGCTTTAGATTTGGCGACGCGGAGTATATTGCGACGGGAAAGTTAACCGACAGTTTATACGTCGTCGTACTGACTTCCCCGGCCTGTTGGTTTTGCGCTTTAAATTTTTACGTCGGAGAAAATGACAGTCATGTGACCAGTCATGTGATTACACTCGTCTACATATTTTAGTAGGCTAGCGATGTTCGATCGTAGAAGACGACGCTCCAATCATAAGTACAACTTTTAGAAGAATGGCGAACCTTCTTCGAGTTTGTGAAGCAAAAGAAAAAGTCACTCACTTTGATTGGATCAACTTCTTCGCAAGTGGCCCGATCTTGATACACTATGTGATAAACATATGTAAAATTTCCCAAGATGTACCAGTAGAACGTAAAATATATGAGCGCCGATGGAAATGCAATACTTCATAATTCTTTACTTTAAGCTTTAATTCTCAAAAGTTGAAAAATAATACAAACAAAATTTGAGTCAAATTTCCATTTGATGGGCATACAAACCGTAGCAATTGTTCACACGAGGTGAAGAAGTCGCATGTGGAGAACGTCGAACGTGACGTCATTTCGTTGTTGAAAGTCTCGCGTCGTGAAACCTAAAGTTCTCATACATACATACATACATACATACATACATACATACATACATACATATATATATATATATATATATATATATATATATATATATATATATATATATATATATATATATATATATATATATATATATATATATATATATATATATATATATATACATATTGTTCAGATGCTGTGATAAAATGTCATAGATTATAATTTATGTACTTGAAATATTAAAAATCATTGTGTTGAAAAAAAAAAATTTTAAATGGCTGCTTCGCGCCAAGAAGCCTAGCTCTATTGTTTATTATTTATAATATTTCGAAAACGGCGTGGTGAACATATCAAATGGGAGTAGAAAAGGTTTAGCCATGACAGTAGTGAAGGTATTTTCATGAGTTTTAACTGTTCTCAACAAAGATATTTTCCCCAGATGTATTTCAAAATTGAAAATTGTAACATTGCATGAGGCTTTAACGTAGGATAGCAAAGGATCATGGGAAGTATCACAAAATGGCGGCTTCCATGTAGCAAAATAATCCCATTTATAGGAGCATTTATGTTCCCATTAATAGGCATGCTGCCGAACTGTACGAAGACTCAGAAAAATCACAATGAAAGTAGCTGAATAAATGAAGATGAAGAATATAGCACTAATGTAATTGGATACCAAAAGTTATTCCTTTGTTAATTTTGAAATTAATAAAGAAGATACAAACTGCGGGAGCTTTTAAAGAAAGAGTATATGAAACGAACAGCTTCACATTATTACCAGCAAATGTCATAAGCGATTTTGTTTATTATAAAAGTAGGCCTATAATACAGTGATGTTTTTAAAGTGATAACAATGAATAATAAGATGTGTTTATTTTACTGTTGATTTTGGCAGATCTGCTGTTTCTACCATCATGGCCTCCATTGGAGGCGGCATCGTGGGAATCTCTATAAGGTAAAACTTTTTCACCCAAAATAATATCCCTTTTCAAACCGATTTAGGCCGAATGCGATTACTTCACTTCTTCGACGAATTAACTGCTGGGGAATTTCCCTTTTGTTACTGCGAAAATTGCTAATTCGGATTTGAAAAGGTCAATTCATTAGTGATTATTACTACTTTTAGAAATAATCACCGTATTCCTGCAGCTGTATCAGCAATGTCGCAAGCGTCGTAGGCTTCCGAATCAAGTAAATCAGGAATCAATCAATATATCGAGTACAAGTCCCGATAAGGTCATAGATCAAATTCAAATACAAGTTAAAAATTCCCAAGTCGAGCCGCTAGTGTAATAATTTTTTGCAAGACGCAAATCAGTCAGATTACAATTGTGTAAAATCGTCGCTAAGCAAAAAGAAAAGAGATACCAGTAATGAAGCAATATTTGCGGTCATCTATCGTGAAGTACATTTGATCCCCAAAAGTCTACTGAATGACATGTAAGGGCACGTTGGACTATAGTATTTCGACCAATCAAAACACGTGGACGAATGGAATTTATTTATCTCCACTCTAGAGGCGGTCACTGCATAGCCTCGAATCGTTCTTCGCATCTTGAATGAAGATGATAATTCTCAGCTTGGTTATATTTGGGTATAGGAGGATGTTAGGATGTTTCTATTCATAACGCTCTGAAGAGCATCGTGAATATAAAGGCAAACTTTACTCAATTGTTAAAGGAAGTCCAGTAAAAACGATTGAAACAACAACATTTCCCATCCAAATCACTTAAAAGACACACTGTTATAGCGGCGCAACGCATAGCGTCATACATATAGAAAAGTGTCCACCTACTCTTAGATGTTCAAACCGTGCGTGGTCGCCTTGGTCGAGTGCCAAGTGTTTGACTTGTATCTTTACGCAAGCGTTCTGTCTTCTTATTGGTTGGAAATAATGCTTACGCATGTTCTATATTTTTGTATCTAAAATACGCCCGTTCAACGTGGGATATCGGGACCGTATCACCATTGTTGTTTATTCTATGGCGCGCGATGATAAACTTGGCACCTAACCAAGAAAACCAAGCAAGTCGACTAAGCGTGTCGACCAGGCTTAAGTTGCTGTTGCTAAAGTAACATATCCCTGATTCGACAACGCGCTTTTCAACATCTGAAAGTGGATATCGTATGGACCCTTTTCTATATGTATGGCGCTACGCATTGCGCCGCTAATATATATTTATATAATAATGATATATTTATATAATAATTTATATGCTTTGCGCCGCTAAAATATACTTAGGTAAGACCTAAAAGCGGCGCAAATTTCTGCCTGACAATGATAAACTTGGCACTCGACTACAAGAGTTTCAACATTCAGAAGTTGGATGCACCATTCTCTACGTTCAAGCCTATGCAAAAGTCAATGGAAATTAATAACGGAATGGCACAACGCCATACATATAGTAAAGGGTCCATCCACTTTCAGATGTTCAAACTCCGCGTGGTCGACTTGGTCGAGTGCCAAGTGGTCGACTTGTAACGTCGACTTGTATGGTTGACTGTCTGGTGCCAAGTTTATCCCCACGCGTCATATAATAAACAGCAATGGTGATGCGCATATCCGGTCACGATCTCTTGTTGAACGGGCGTATTTTAGATTTTTTGCGTAGCGTGAAAATACGCTTTGACAAATAGAGAATGGTCCATCCAAATGTAGATCCAGGCTTGTTCAAGCTCTTCAAGATGTTCCAGCTCTCGTGGTCGAGTGCCAACATGTTGGAATTTATCATCACGCGCCCTCCCATAAGTAAACAGCAACAGAGGGGTAAAAAGTTCAATCTCTCTTTTATTCAACGACAACGCACTCACAATTTTGCACGTAATTAATTCTTACTGACTTTTGCATAAGCTTGTACGTAGAGAATGGTCCATCCAACTTCTGGTGTGCAAACTCTTGTGGTCGAGTGCCAAGTTTATTAATGTCAGCCAGAAATTTGCGCCACTTTTAGGTCTTACCTAAGTATATATTATTATATGAATGGGTGAATTATGACAAACGTTTTAGTTTTTTCTGTCATGTAAGAAATTCCACCTGGTGGGACATTTGTGAGAGACTTATTCCTTGCACTCTTGATTCACGACGTGTCTGCATGTCGTCAATCCGTTAAGATCGATCGGCGTACTCTCCAAACATTAATATAAAGAAAGACCGAAATACATTGAAAAGTTAATCAGCTTTTTGTAATGAATACAAATCTTGAGTTTCGCAATTAACCTGTATAAGCAATTAACCTTAGGTTAATATTGACAGCGTGATTAAATGGGGTCTTTTTAGGCGTGGGTTAATGAAAACATCAAATAGTACAGAACATAAAAAGCGATGGCTATCACGCATTATTAAAGATTAATGTTGAAGCGGAATGTTTATACGCGTATTTAATGCACGAGGCATAGAACTTTGACAAGAGTAGAGAGTGCGAAGACCTTTAAACTGTGTATTAAATATAAACACGATGCCAAGGCATTACTCTTTTTTATGAAAATTTCCATATTTTAGATTGTTGAAATGCATAAAAACAACAAAAAAGAATGAAAAACGAGAAAAGTTTACATACATTTTTTCGCTTTAATGAAATTCACCTGTTGTAAAAATGGACTGAGCCAAATACTCAAGGTCGTGCATTACGGGCACGGGTCATGACAATTCAAATACATCATAGAAATTGTATAATCAACGTTTAAACGATGATTTACGTGATATCACCTGTCCAGTCTTTATCTGTAGGAAAGTGGTGGAACGAGCGGAAGATATATAACCAGAAGGATAAAATCTAGTATAGCAGTACAATTTTGTTTCTTATAAAATAAAATAGATTTGTTATATTAAAATAACTAAAAATTTGAAGAATTTTTGATAATTTTATAAGTTTTGTAAATAAATTAAAACAATTGTAGAACGGAAATTCTTGTTAATCTTTGTGTTAAAATAAAATTGTAGTCCAAGAATGAAACATAAGGAAAAACGATAATCTAAGAAACGCATAGTAAACGTACTTCATTAAACTGTATATAGCAATTTACAGCCATATTAGGATAATTTCCACCATACGTAGCCTCTGAATCCACTAACCTTTTAGCTGTTTCAATAATTTATATTGCATGTACTAAAAGCCAACATACATTGACATAGGGTTTTATATCTCAGAGCACTGATTCGATGCATATACATACACTACTTGTACAGATGTATAAATATACTAATTAACGGCAACTAATCGACCGAACCATGCTCTACCTAAACTTAACTGAGATCACCACAAATTTATGCACACATGTTCTTATTTCAAATTAAGCCAATAAATATCCTTGATATTCACATTTAATTTTCTTCTGGGAAGGAACTGGGAACTTGTGGCTCGTAAAACTTTTGTTGATCTAAGTCATGTTCCTTTGTTATTAAGATAGGCTGTATCCCCATGATCTCTTTTTGATCCAAAACCAATTGTTTTCAGAAGGGAAAAGAAGTTTGGCAGCCTTTATGAAAATATCTAGGAAAAATAATACTTTGGGGTCAAATATTTTTGAATCCAAGATTTTAGTTCCCGTTGATTTATACAAAACTCATTCTCTAAAATCACACAAATTTTGTATATAAAAACTACTTCCTACTAATATATATTGTGCACCACCTGATTACAAACACTAGAAATTTTATTCAGGAGTGCGTGTTAAAATGGCTGAAGAAGTGAAAAACAAAAGGACGAGCCAAGTTATCAGATTAACATTATTCCGATCAAGGTCACTAAGGTATTCTCGGGAGAATGAAGTTACTTATATGCTTTACATTTGCTTTATGTATATGTCTACCGCGCCAGAAAACTTACCTTTGTTAAGAATTTTATATTAACTACAGCTTTACAGTTAAAGTGGTTTTAATTTAAGGTTCAATACATATATAAGGTAATATTAATTCACTATAAGCTAACATAAGCTGATAAGTTTTTATTTGTTATAAGTAATTTGATTATTTTCACTCCATTTGTAATCAAATCTAAAAACATTTTAAGAAAAAGTGCATTTCTTACAATCAATGCTAGCGTTTTAATAACTGTTTTTGCTTTCAATTGGGTAGAACAAAAGAAAAAGAAAAATCTTTTTGTGGGCATTTGAAATGCTTTATGATATGCATTGCAATGTCTGCCTGTAGGCAAATAATTATACCAGATCAAATACTATAAATACTTCAAGTCACTTTTTGATTATCAAACTGAAATAAATACCTTTAAGGTACAATTTTTCAGTTGGTTAGGAAAAGGGATTTGTTATTGCATTTCCTAGCCAGAATCACGTTTCTTGAAACGAATGTGTGGTGTTTGTAGTTCATCATATCTTTATCAGTTTAAGGGTTTGTCAAGAATAAATTTCAATTCAAGCTTATAATTCATTATCTTTTGATAGGTTCAACACGATCCTTTCCCCATGTTTATAAATACATTGAACACACTTAACATCGGTCATCAGTCATTTATGCAATGGTATACTACCAACACAGTTACAGCCCAAAATTGGTTGAAAATTGACTATTTTTACTTTTTTTAGATTTGCACTTCAGAATGAAACTCGTTATAAAATTGATAATGCTTGTAAATGGATGTGGTTTGTTTTTCAAATTCAGTGTTGTTTCAACCATCTTCTATAGACCTTTTCAAATCTGAATTCGCAATTTCCGGATAACTAATTTAAATAATGTCACATGGCCGAGATTCACGTGTTCTATAATGGACCAATCGAATACTGGAGGAATCTTATTGACCAATAAAATACGGGAGGAATTTTGGCTGTCTGCACAATTCACGCACGGTATGGTATCAAGCGTATGAACAAATGTTTTCAAGCGCACGTATCATACCTGCGTTATACATGAAGGTAATACGCGCGCGTATTGCTGCTTATAATTTTTCTCAAACCTGCACCTAATGGTTGGAAAACAAAGGAAAAGTTTCCCTAGCATTTGATTGGTCGAAGTACTGAAGAAATCACGTTCGGCTAGACTCGGTTTGAAAAGGTCTATAATGGTTGAATATATGCAACATATTGGAAAAGACTTTCTTGTCGATTTAAAACATATTGAAATAAAAATAAATAAATAACAAAATTACATGACTATCAATACTTAATTACCAGTCATCAAAATTTATACATAGTATTTTCAATTAAAAAACTAAGATTCCAATGCTGAATGATGCTAGTAAAATATAGTATTAGTTGTATTAATATAATTGCAATATTCCGAGGGGAACTTTACAATTGTATATTTCTTTTCTACAAAACCACAGCTATATTACCAAATCCCGAAAATTTGATGTGTCGTATATCATCAATGGAATACTTGGTTCGTTGGTAGCCATTACAGGTAAGATATATTTTGAATGCTATCAGCACTGTGTTAAGTAAATATGGATATAACAGCACCCTTTTCCTGCGGAGTATGCATCAATTACGGCTTGTACTATGTCAGCTGCTTTAATCACTTGATTAACTAAATGGGTGCGCAACCAATTAAATAAAACGCAAAGCGACATTAAACATGTGCAGTGATTGAGTACAGACCATATGAAAACGGCAATGACAACAATTTATTTCCATTGATAATACAGCTTTCATAAAATAATTAAAGAAGCGGTATGGTCTCAAATTAAATCGCAATGACGTCAGTAATTACATGGCATGTACTTACAAACATCATGGGGTATTTATTTGATTTGAATTAATTTTATCTTTCGATCAGTTTACAACAACAGATACATAAATCATAGCAAGAAGTTTGGACAATGGATTATTTGACCAAAAAAATTGTAAGAAACATGAGTATATAACACACACTTAGCTATAAACATGTGATATGGTAACTAATTGAAAGATTGGTTTTTCGTGTGAGTATTATGTGAATGGAAAGCAGTATTGAAATTGCAAAAAAAAAAGGGGGGGAAGCTTAGGGAGGAGGCTATGATAAAACCGCAATAGGAATATCCTTAATTGGTAGGAGAAAAGGTCAAATAACTTAAGAATGTCTAATTCTTTGAAGAGGTGCAGTATGAGTCCGATAAGGTAATTTGCATATGTTTCTAAGGGCTTGCTTTTGGAGTTTGAATAAGTTGTTAAGTAAAGTGGTGTGAGCAAGGGCGTGGGAAGCGCGGGGGAGGGGGGGTTTAGCCCCAGTCAAAATTTAGGGGGCTAAACTATGCTTTCGCGCCCCCCCTTCCACTTCTCATATACGAAAAACCCCTTATAAGACTTATTCATACCCACTTTAAATAATCTAACTTTCTGACTTTATAGGATATTGTCATATGTTTTGATTTCTTCGATTATGTTGATAAAAAAGGTAATGTAATTTCGATGGAGACTTTATTACTTCTTAGTACCTCATAATCATTTTGAGCTGTTCGAAGCTGTATTAAACATAACATTTGCGTGCTACCGCAGACTCTGAGTGCGGGCAGCATAAACAAATTTTTCCCAGGAGTGTTTAGGGCAATTTGCGTTTATTCTGTTGAAAATAAGACAGTGATTTAAAAAGATTTTCAACTGATATCAATACAAATTGTCCTAAACACTCCTGGAAAAAAAATTACGCGTGCGTGCATCTGTGACACCTAATGTGTTTGTACCGTTGTACGTACATAACAAATCATACGTACCGTTGTACGTGCACGCATGTCTACTGCCGGAAAGTCTCTTAGAGTTCAAAAAGAAGATTGTCACTTGTTCATTCTTTTTTTTTTTTAAAGAGAAAAAAATGCCCAAAGCGCCAAACATGCCCAAGAAACCATGCCAAAAACGAGGCTTCTGGGTGGGGATGTGGGTCGAGGTCTTTGGAGAAATTGAAGCTTCAGCCCTCCCTTCCGTAAAAAAATTACGCGTGCGTGCATCTGTGACACCTAATGTGTTTGTACCGTTGTACGTACATAACAAATTATACGTACCGTTGTACGTGTACGCATGTCTACTGCCGGAAAGTCTGTTAGAGTTCAAAAAGAAGATAAAAAGAATGTCACTTGTTCATTCTTTTTTTTTTTAAAGAGAAAAAAATGCCCAAAGCGCCAAACATGCCCAAGAAACCATGCCAAAAACGAGGCTTCTGGGTGAGGATGGGGGTCGAGGTCCTTGGAGAAATAAAGCTTCAGCCCCCCCTCCCCCCTCCCTCCCCCCAAGAAGAAAATGGTTTCTACGCCACTGGGTGTGAGTGTTTCCCCATACAATAAGATTATAATTCAAGTGAGGAAGAATAAGGGAATTGTAAAGAATCAAAAGGGTACTTTTAGGTATAAAATGTTAAAGACGGTTGAGAATTCCACTCGTTGTATATTTCTATCCTCTTGAAGATAAATGCTTCTTCCAGTCAAGTCTACAATCAATATAGGTACCGGTACGTAAAAACTTAGTATAAGATGATGCAACAAAGGGAATTCCTTCTAAATTTAACGTATAATCGGTTGGACTCAAAAGTTTGTTATCAAAAAATAAAGTAAAACAGTTTTGGAAATATTTAAAGTTAACTTATTTGCATTTAACCAATTAAAAATATGGGAGAATTCATGTGCAAAATTTGGTAGACAGCCTCCACAGAAGGACCTTGCAAAAATGCAGTAGTGATGTCATCAGCAAATAACTGAATTTTCATCTTAGACGTAGACACATTGATATCATTTATGTATATGAGAAATAATAAGGGTCCTAAAATAGAACCTTGCGGAACAACCATATTACAAAAAAAGATTAGATGACTTGACACCATTATAATACACAATATGAGATCAATTAGGCCTACTAAGGAAACTTTAAACCAGTCAAATGATGAGCAGTATACCGTAAATGAATAGTTTATTTAATAAAATAGAATGATCAATAATATCAAAAGCTTTAGGAAGATGGAGAAATAAAGCAGCAGTAGTTGTAGATTTATTGTCTAAACCTTGGACAATTTTGTCAGTGAAAGTTAGGACAGCCATATAAGTCGTATGATTACGAAAACCAGATTGATTTATTGTATAAAATGTCATATTTAGATATAAAATTATAAAACCGGTTATAAAGAAGACGTTCAATGATTTTAAAAATAGTAGAGAAATGTTGGACATCACCCGCCTTTAAAAGTGGAATTATTTTATAAAGTAATACAAATGTTCAGAGAAGCGTATATTATGCAGTGTGTGTATGAAGATTAGGTACATGCACGTTGTACGTACGGTATGTGAGTGTGGTAATGTGACACGGCCGAGTTGAATGGTGCTGTATAAATTTGTCTTTAGTTTAATAATGGAGCTATTAACTGAAATTATCTCAGTTAATTTACTTGATTGGATACCCGGGTACTTCGTGACCCGAGGTCATCAGACCGCATGGTTACCGCGCGCATGGAGTGAAAACAAAAGCAATCAGCTGTATTTATTTATATGTCATACGCACATACCGCAGATAGTAAACACATACGGACTTGCCCACGTGTATCGCGGAAAGCTTTGTTTTCGCTCCAGAAAATGACGTCATCTCCCGGAAGTGACGTGGAACCAACCAACAGAATAGCTCCATGTTTTAATTCTAATGAGCGGAAACGACGAAGAAAAAATATTGTCTTGAGATTCGAACTCGTTCCGTTTGGCACAAAAGTACATTTTAAATTCATCGCCTTTTCCATTCGGCCACCGCAAAGCAGAAGTGAGATAGTTGCTGTATTCTGAATATAGTGCGATATATGATCGACAAAGGCGCGTATTGGCATTGATTGAAATTTCAATCAATCAAAAAATTAGAACTGAATGTCCTTATGCTGATAAAGTACCTTTAACCTCAGTTGGCGCAAATTACTTTGGTTGTTAGAGGGCCGTTAAACAGACGGAGAGACGGAATGAGTTTTTGTAATTTAAATTCAAAGATGATGATTGCATTTAGGCGTGATTATTTCTGTACAAATTTTGATTAGAAATTCTATACGTTAGTAATAGAGAAAATTTACCACAAATTAAATAAAAGAACAATATATATATATATATATATATATATATATATATATATATATATACATATATATATATTTATATATATATATATATATATATATATATATATATATATATATATATATATAAATATATATATGTATATATATATATATATGAATATATATACATATATGTATACATATATATATATATATATATATATATATATATAATATATATATATATATATATATATATATATATATATATATATATATATATATATATATATATATATATATATATATATATATATATATATATATATATATATATATATATATATATATATATATATATATATATATATATATATATATATTTATTTTCAATTTCATGTAAATAATTTTATAATTTCACCTCCCAACTGGGCAGAAAGCATATAATCGGGAAGGTGAAATCCACTCAGGGGAAAAACTTCCCCCTGCCCCCAGCTTTCTACGCCTCTTTAAAACTCAAAAACTGATCTACTCAATTTTTGATACTTTATCCAAAAAATAAGTTGGTCACCATTCTTTGATAAACTAAAATAAAATTACAACTTCCAAATCATTTCAGGGAGTCTACATTTAAAAAGGTATTCGAATAAACACATTCCTTATCATTTATATCAATAAATAGATTGCTATGAATGAGACAGATGTGAACTATACAACTTAGATATAAAACAATTAAAGACAGAATTAAGATACAAATGTTTGTTAAGGGTGGTTTCATTTTCAATATTTACCAAACCCAATATGAAATACTGGTTGGTTACGTTTCATGTGTGTGTTATCTTTCTCTACGCCAGTACGCGTACTGTACGCGACTTTTTCCACGAAGACAGATGATTAAACCGGAAACAATTTTTCTCTTTGGATAGAATACAAAATATTTGTTCACTGGATAGAGCAAAGCGCTTAGCTATTTGTAAAAAGACATAAACAAAAGACTTGCAAAGGAAATTATTAAGAATCAGACGCAGGGAAGTAATTTAAAGGAGCACTGTCAGTCGAGATGTGAGTGCATCATTTTTGCTAAATCAAGGGAATTTTAAAATAACACAGGTCTAATTTTTGATACTCTTGTCGATGAAAAATTAGTATTCATAAGTATCAATTAATATTGTGAACATTCATATCAATAAAAGGTTTTCAATACCATCGTGTGTACAAAAGGTGTGTTTGAATATATTCTTGTATGTAGGGGATATTGTACAGTGAGGGTAAAGATGCCCTGTGTAACCAATGTAGCTATTCTCCCTCCCCTACTTTGTGTAAAAGCTACTCACGGAAAATACATTTTCACTTTCAGACAAGAACAAGGAGAAAAACAAAGTCCAACTAGAATCAATTTGTATAGGTTGACCTGAATTTATGTCATCAACATCCCAATGTGTTATAGTTTGCTTTAGTTCTAAAGGACCTTTGGGACTTATGTGGGGAAGAGTGAGAGGGAATAGCTACTAGGGGCATTGGAAGGGTCACCTCTCAAGGAGGGAGGGAACCCAAAAAGATTCCCAGTGACAAATAGAAAAATTACACTGGTAATTTAAGTTTCCATTAAAATTGTTGCGGCTACTCGGGATATCCCCTTCAATATTCTAGAACTTCCAATTCTTTTCAATTTCTGGGAAATTTTCTTAACTTTTGGAAAATTTCTTTCATTTTTTGGCCAGTTTTTCAAAATTTTGGCTAGGTTTTGGAAAATGTTGGCCAGTTTTGGAGAAATTTTGGCCAATTTTTGGAAAATTTAACCAAAATATCCACATTTTTCAATTTCATGTTCATAATTTCCCAAATTTCATCTCCCAACTAGGAAGAAAGCATGCAACTGGGAAGGTGGAATCCTCTCAAGTTTTCCCTCACCCCTCCTGACCCCTGCTTCCTATGCCTTTGGTAGCCCCTTAAAACATTGAGTTGGAAATATTTCCTTATTTTTTCTTTCCCATCTGCTGACTATCCAACTGAATTAGATAGCATCAATTGCCATGAGCTGATGAGAGAAAACAACTGAACCATTTGATTCAAATATCACTAATTGTTCCTAAGTTGCATGCCAACAATATTTACTCTACTGGCTTCACTCCAAGCATGTCACCAAAATATATCAGAAAGACATAAATCTATGAAATACAAGACCACTCTGATCTGATTGAAATTCTTCCTTTACAAAATCTTTGACAATTCTTGCAGAAAAAGACTGGCTAAATCTAGAAGTTTGAAAAATATTGTTCAAATTAAGTCAGTAAAACTAACACTTATTCTTTAATTTCCCAAGGATACTAGGAATAGTTCTTACACACAGGGGCATAGATACCAGGGGAGTGTGGGAGGTCTACACACATCCCCCTCCAATTTTTTTATTTTTATAAAATTGAGACTCGTCTGTAAAATTTGAGATTAGTTGGTAAATCTGATATCAGGTTGATAAAGATACAGATTTCAATTATTGATTTTGTTTACAGGGGGAGGCACTTCTTTTTTCAAATGGGATCATAATTTGAGGATGTCGGTAAATCTTATACTTTACACCCCCCAGTCAAAATGGCCTACTGACGCTTACACATTTCAAATAAGGTAAAGAAAAGTTAATCAATTGTCATAAATATTTTTTAGAAAATATAGAAATATATCTATAACAAATGATCAATTTTGTATTTAATAAAATTTGAAAAATAATTTGACAAAAATAAGTAGTAGCTAAGTTAGATGAAGATCTACAGTGTTTTCACTTTGATTGAACCAAATAAACTTGTGCTGTATGTGTTAGTTACTTCCTTTTTCCCTCCATCTTTTGATCATTTTCAAAACAAAAAAAAAAACCCTCTAAAAGCAATAGATATTCACATGATTAGATAGATGGATGTTTTCATTTTATTTTTTCTTTCTTTAAACAATTTTGAGCTGGAGTCAAAATACAATTCCACTTCCTTCAATCTCAGGATCATACTACTTTTAGATTTAAATCTGAGATTTATTTTCATCTTTTTATTAGTAAACTTCCTTTTTTTAATATTAAAATATTGAAAACTGAAAGATATTGCTCTGCAGAGATGCATAGCAACTTCTTTGATACCTCACACTGTGTGGAACTTTATTAAGCAAAAATGTCATACAGTTTCAGTACCTTTTAATTTACTCACTGAACATATTTTACCACAAATTTTACCCTTGAAGTGCAAGAACTTAGTTTAAATAACTTTTTAAATAGAAAGAACAAAAAACTGAAAGGATATACAGAGCCGTTATAGTAAATATGATGTTAATTTGCATCATAAGATTCAGGTGCACAAAAAACTTCCTTGTTCACTGGTTTTTTGCCGCTTAATTCACAACCTGCTAATGTAGCACAGAGAGGTCCTCAATGTAGGGCTGTCATTCTCATCCAGAATTTGGGGGAGGGGGGACATGGCTTCTTATCCAAATAAGGGGGCAAAATAGGACTCTGTATTTTTGCTTTATAACTCAACCATTTAAACGCTTGAATTTCTGTTCATTTAAACAAACCCCCTCCCACCCCTTACTAACCTTATAATTTTTCTTTATTTAAATCCGGACCTCGGAAGTGTTGAAAACAAAATAATTGAACATTTTCGCGAAACTGGTTCTACCCCTGCAATAACCACCGCAAAACCATTATGATGGCCCTCCCAAATATAAGCAAGAAATGTCACAAAACTTGAGTAGGGGCCTTATATTAAGTCTTCAAATTACGCGCAAAGCTTAAAAAATATAACATGGCAATAGACCTGGATGTCGTGTCCATAACCGAATGCAGAATATAACTGACCCAACAATTGTTGACCAATTATCAATCGGGATAATGGATGTTCGTACGAATGTAAGTTTCGTATGAACTAAGTACACACGAAAGTACACATTAATCTAATAATAATATAGAGAATGAGAGTAAGCCTACTACAGGCTGACGTTTGCTGATTTGTGATCTGTCAGTGGTTTAATATTAAACTTTGAGTCTCATTCATGGTTTGCGTGTAGATTTGACTTGACGCTGCGATGATATGCACTATAATGCGTGGTGATGCTAAGGATGAAAACTTGCTATGCCCCTCTCCAAGGGGCCCGCCCCGCTCAAGTTGAGCCCTGGTCATATTTGGACCTCTTTCTAAGATATATTATCAACAAGACCCTCTTCAAAACTCCTGGATCTGCCACTGCAAACCATCATGGAATTTAGCCTGGGGCTAAATTATATATTTTTTATATAAATTATATATATATATATATATATATATATATATATATATATATATATATATATATATATATATATATATATATATATATATATATATATATATATATATATATATATATATATATATATATATATATATATATATATATATATATATATATATATATATATATATATATATATATATATATATATATATATATATATATATATATATATATATATATATATATATATATATATATATATATATATATATATATATATATATATATATATATATATATATATATATATATATATATATATATATATATATATATATATATATATATATATATATATATGTGTATATATATATATATATATATATATATATATATATATATATATATATATATATATATATATATATATATATATATATATATATATATATATATATATATATATATATATATATATATATATATATATATATATATATATATATACATATATATATATATATACATATATATATATATATATATATATATATATATATATATATATATATATATATATATATATATATATATATATATATATATATATATATATATATTATATATCAAATATTTCTAGCAAAAAATGTTTCGTTTGGGTTGTTTTGGCTGTGATATTTATATCCTCATAGTGTGTATAATTAGCGCCACCTAAAATTTAGTGTATGAGAGTTGAAGCTGCCTACTCCAGATGATGATTTAAAATACGAACCACATGCAGATATATGTGACCCAGTACCGCTCTCCATTAGAAACGAAGGACTTTTTGAAGTCAGAAAGAAAAAAAAACGTTTTGTTTGTCCAATCTTTAATAATTTTAGGTTGTGTATCTTTGATCGTATGGTATAAATTATCGATGGTAGGTTCATGCTGCAAATTCTCTCTATGGCCATCCGGGGATTACATAAACTATGTTTGACCCTACCCTTTTCCGATCAGAATTGAATAAAACTATCGTTCTTAACAGCTTCTTGGTTGATGAAGTTGAAATTGTTAATTTTGAATGGACTAGCATTTTTATCTGTATGTCTGTATTATACAAATATAAATTAGAATACTCCTGCGATCAACTTATGCACGCATTTCACATTAGAGAGGACAGCTAAAGAACAAATTGGTGAAGAAAAAAAAAACATGTTAATATTCTATTCCGTCAAGGAGTCATTCAAGTTTAACGGTCTGATAAAGTTTGGTGCAATATAACAGGTTAGTGTTACATCAGGATATTACAATCCACCAAATTTTTGTTCAGTCTAATAATATTTTTTTTAAAGCATTGTCATTTGGGTATATGATAAACAGATGAGCAAACCATGTTCGTGTAAAGGTATATTTCAAACCTTATCTCCACAATGGAACAATAAATGTTTCCAATCACTTAGTAGGGGATAAGGCATTTCGAAGGACGCGTACAAATTTTATGCAAGTTTTATTATGACACCACACTATTGATTTAGATTTACAAAACCAGTCACTTTTAAATGCACTTGTTGAATCTATATTCTAAACGGAAATGGATATCACAGTAGTTTATCATCATTACGTATCTTCGATTGTTTCAAATTTATATCTTAACCCCAGGAATATCCTTTTTAAAAACAGAATTTAAATGCATGTTGTTTAATTGTTCAAGGTTTATCAGTTAGTCATTCTGTCATTTGCAGCACTGTGCGCTCTAGCAAAACCCTGGCAAGGACTGGTCATAGGAGCCATAGGTGGTGCCTTATCTTGTCTCAGTGCACCCATTATTGAAGGACTGAGAATTGATGATCCAGTGGGCGTGATCCCTGTGCACGTTGTAGCCGCCGTGTGGAGCATGCTGTCTGTCGGGTTTTTCGGAGAATACGATTATCTCGAGGAGTTCCTAAAACACAATGGTAGGTGTTTTATTTCAAAAGTGATGTCTAGAACACAATGGTAGACGTTTTATTATAATGGTAATTTGTACAACACAATAGTAGGTGTTGCACTATACAAGGTATGTCCTAGTACATAGAGCACAATGGTTGGTGTACTTTACAGATTATGTCCTAGAACACAGTGGTAGGGTTGTGCAATATAAGTGATCGATCTCCGAGTGAAGCCAACATCTATTGACGAGAGTTACCAAAGGCACGATTTTCACCATTGACTGAAACGATAAAAATTTTGAAAGTCATGAAATTTTATGTAACTTTTGGTATTCTAGGAAATACTACTGAACTAACTTATCGGGAAAATTCTGTGTTCCTAACACAAGTCCGGCTCGTACCCCGATCGGGAGAACAGTTTTGTTCTCCTGATTCGGGAATCCTTTACAGAAGTATCCTGCAATGCATGAATCCAAATTCAAAGTTTGTATAGGAATAACATAAGAATCAGACACATTTCGAGCGCGGGGAACTTAACCACTGCGACGTACGTTTTTTGAAATAATGGCATATGAATTATCTTTTCACCGTGCGCTTTTAAAATTCACCGAGCGGTTTTCGAGAAAATTGAAGACAAGTGATTAATTCTTATTATGTGTTACCGTCAGGCAGTCGCCCTTTACAAGGTTTTCTGAAATTATGCGAAATAACTTGCGGATTTGTAAAAATTATTTAACAATAACTGCGTGATAGTAACGAAGTGAGTTGTTTTACTTTCGCGAAATTGAACATAAATAAAGCAAACTTTGTTACAAACCTTCAATAAAACGACTGATACACGTCTATGACTGAAACTTCACAATAAAAATGGCGGCTTCCATATATCACTGTAAGCTCAGTGCGCATGCTTGAGTCTCCCGATCGGGGGACTTATTGAGTCCCCCTGATCGGCGGTACGAACCGAACTGAACACGGAAAGTGAAATTTCGGGCCGGTTTTATCAGTCCGGTTCGTACTCCCGATCGGGAGAACAGTTTTGATTTCCCGATCAGGAGGTACTGTATGGTAGTATCCCACAATGCATCTAAACAAATTCAAAGTCTGTATGTAATCATATAAGAATCAGACAAATATTGAGCGTGGGGAACTCAACCACTGCGGAGGGCTCAATTTTTTTTCACGATATGAAATAATAAGATATGAATTATCTTTTCACCGTGCGCTTTTAAAATTTACCGGAGAATTTTCGAGAAATTTGAAGAAAATGGTAACTTCTTATCATGTGTTACTGTTAGGCAGTCGCGCTCTACATGATTTTCTGAATAAAACATTTTGAATTTTTGTTCGGGAATTATTTTTGACTAACATTGTTATAAATATTATAAAGTCAATTCAAACTTTTGCATCATCATTTTTTTGTATCAAAACGGGGTGTTAAGAATTAATACACACATAAAGCGACTACACCAAAGACTATGGCGAAGCTTCGTTATTGAATAGACTTCTACTGCGCATGTACCGATCTCCCGAATGTGCGAACTCTGAGATCTCCCGATAGGGAGCACGAGCTGGATTATTTATAATAAAAAAAGAAAAATTCGAAGCGACAGATTTTCAAATAAAGTGACTATAAAATTGTGTTATCGTAACAGTTAATGGAAAACATCATGGTATTGGTGACTCTCGTGAATACATGTTGGCTGCATTCGCTGTCACAGCGGTCATTAGGAGCTCAGCATTCCCAGTTAATTAAGTTCTATGGATATGCTAGAACACAGTGGCATAGGTATTTTATTATTAGGGCGATAGTTTGTGACATACTATTCATTTCAAGATGATGTCCTAGAACACAATGGTAGGTGTTTTGTACACAGGTGATGTCCTAGAACACAATGGCTGGTGTTTTGTACACAGGTGATGTCCTATAACACAATGGTAGGTGTTTTGTACACAGGTGATGTCCTAGAACACAATGGTAGGTGTTTTGTACACAGGTGATGTCCAAGAACACAATGGTAGGTGTTTTGTACACAGGTGATGTCCTAGAACACAATGGTAGGTGTTTTGTACACAGGTGATGTCCTAGAACACAATGGCTGGTGTTTTGTACACATGTCCAGGTGATGTCCTATAACACAATGGTAGGTGTTTTGAACACACAGGTGATGTCCTAGAACAGAATGGTAGGTGTTTTGTACACAGGTGATCTCCTACAAGGCAATCGTAGGTGGTTTGTACACAGTGGATGTCTTAGAACACAATGGTAGGTGTTTTGTACACAGGTGATGTCCTAGAACACAATGGTAGGTGTTTTGTACACAGGTGATGTCCTAGAACACAATGGTAGGTGTTTTGTACACAGGTGATATCCTAGAACACAATGGGAGGTGTTCTGTACACAGGTGATGTCCTAGAACACAAATGGTAGTTGTTGCATGATTTCGTATGTATCTCAGTTTAGCAAGTTTAAGCCGGAAAGTTGCTGTGCCGTATAATTTCAACAAACAAGCAAACAAACAAACAAAATTAAAATTTATCTTTGAACAAATTGACTGAATTACGTCGCAAATATCATGTTGTAAAGGTCTTTAATATATGACCTCTCCTAAACTAGAAAGTTTTTACTAATGACCTTTCTTTGTTTTGTTTCTCAGAATTTGGAGATCACTTGAGGATTCAGAGGCCAACGGGGTCATGTTTTCTAAACAGAACTGTCCATGACACCAACAACATTCGTTAAATAATTTGTCAGACATACTTTGCCTTCATACCTTCAAAAAATCCTTTTAAATCCAACAGTTTTGAAAAGTCCTTGAGCTTGACTCAATTTCGATGATCTACCCAAATTTGAAAATACAAGCACAAATAATTACATTAACCACAGCATTATTTTTCTTTTTCTCGAAGGTGTATTCTATGGAGGCGGCTGGTATATATTAGGTGTCCAGCTTCTGCAGTGGTAGCCATCGGTGGTTGGGCTGCAATCTCGTCCTATGTTCTACTCAAGATTATAGACTTGACCATCGGACTCCGTGTTCCCCTTCATGAGGAACTGCTCGGTGCCGATCTTGTGGAACATTCGCTTCACGGATCCTACAACAAATTAACAAGAGAATGGTTTGACACCAATGAGCGTGTCGTTATGGTGGTAGACAAATCAACCAAAGAGAAATACGATAAATCAATCAATAAAATGCAAAGAATTTTAAGATATCTTAGAGAAGACCGTACTCATAGTTTCATTGGTTATGGTCGCCGGACAAGCACAAAAACGGACAATGAATATCTTAGTGAAAGCGATTTTGCAACAAAGATTGAACACGATGACAATGATATAACCACTGGTTCTTTCGACATATCTAATCGAGATAAATATAAAAAGGTTACTTTTGCTGATAACTCATCTAGATTAAGAGTGAGGGATGCATTTGGTCGAGAAGAGCCGATAGCGACTGTCTGCACAGGAGTCGTGTAAAATCGTACAGACGTCGTGTATAATCTCTCAGAAACTGTTTAAATAGGAGCAGAGTGATAGACTTGTTGAGGGGCACATTAATGCGCGTGCAAAGAGCTGCGTCTTTTCGGCATGGCGTCCAGCGGTCCCTTTATAAACAGCACAATTGCTTACTATGCTATTATTCTGTGTTCTGTATTAATTTATGAGGTTAATTAAGATTATTAACTTAAAAAATTAAAAAATTGTTTTTATTTTTTCTCATGAGGAGGGGGCAGGGCGGGCCCACGAAGGGGCGGGTGGCCGCCCTGTAAAGTAGCAAAGCTAGGGGTCTGATATGCATGTCCCCCATCCCGGATCTGTAGATAAAATAAGTGAGCCCAAAACAACAAAGTAAAGTGGCACTTCATTATTAGAAAGGGGCACTTTTTAAATGAAAACACATTCCTCCCGTACACGGGACTGATAAAAGTCACCAGTTTCTTACTATTGGGACAGTAATTAAGAGGCATAAGGGGGCACTTTTGTCATTTTTTGTTCATTTCTTGAGATGGGGTATAACCATACACATTACAAGCACATGCTTTGCCCATATGCTCACACACCTTACACTCTAACTGAGACAAAAATAAATTATCATTTTATAGAAATACATAGAGAATTATTTTGGATCTACAACTATGACATCACACTTTACACTGCAAGGTCACTTTTCAACGCACTGGTGAAGTCTTAAAAATGCTGTAACTCCTTTTAAAAGTAATATTCCCATGGAATTTTATTTTTTATGTATCTGATAAAGAAATGTTTAAGAAGCAGATTGGGGAAAAAACATGTTGATATCTTAACATTTGAACTTTCAAGATTTTCTTGTTTGCATTAAAATGACTTTTGTACTGACTCTAAGTGATG
The DNA here is from genome assembly GCA_020152595.1 of Chiridota heheva. Lineage (NCBI taxonomy): Eukaryota > Metazoa > Echinodermata > Holothuroidea > Apodida > Chiridotidae > Chiridota > Chiridota heheva. Next base: position 344,688 of record JAIGNY010000690.1, read on the forward strand.
ATAACAGACCAACAATTTCTTTTATGCAGACAAGAGAAATCTTTAAAACTAAATAACTTCTTGTAGGAATAAGATATCAACTTTGGTTTTTGCACCAATCTGTTTCTTTTATTGCCCTCTACCAGATATATTAAAATAAAAATCCATCATCCTTTAACGGAATAAGATATCAACATGTTTTATTGTTGTTTTTTTCCTCACCATTTTGTTTCTGTGATTGTCCTCTATCATATATATGAAAATTTATGCGAATATTCCTTTAATATAGATCTTGAAGATGTTCAATAAGGTATAAGCTGATTATAAGTACCAAAAATATCTTATTCATCAACCCTCGAGCCAATAAGTTAATATTTTGCGAAACCTTCACACGTTTACCTTTTTATACAAAACAGTTGTTGAATCGTTGATTATTTCTGAACCTGCAGCAATTCTATTGATGAAACAACAATTCTGGATGATGATCGAAGTCACGACAAGATCCAGGAGAGGCATTTAAGATTTTATGAGAAAGTGATGAATGCTCATATTATCAGGGATCTTGTTGCGTCGACTTGAAGGTTGGTCAGATTACAAACCCTGGGATGGTTAAAATAATATGTTTTTACTACTTTAGACTCTCATGCCGTGACACAAAAGTGTTTTCTCTCATTCACCCTCACCTTTTTTAGAATATTCTGAGGCAGCAATTTGGGGTAAAATTTAAAGACAAAAATCACCCCAAAAGTTGAAAAGAGAGACCTTTCTTTTCATGAATGGATTGTGTATGTTGCAGAATTGTACTCATGTAAAATACTGCACTGTATCCCTCCTTCACTAATCTAATATTGGATACATTGGTAACTTAATAAAGAAGAAAATAATTTAGAACAGACATGAAAATAGGAGCTTGATGAACCATGACCTTTTAAAGGATATGGAAATCCCTTTTGGTACATTTAGACAAATTCAGGATGGTGTTCAGGGGCCAAACAAAGGGCCTCAGCTGGGGAAGCAAAAAGAAAACTCAGCAAAAGTTTTGTCTTGCACGCATTCCAAAAGTTCATATACTACTATAGTAGATACTATAGTAGCCAGGACAACTCCCACTTCTTAAACTCCCTGTTTATGAAACCAGGATATTTTCCATTTCTTTAAATGACTGTTATGTAGCCAGGACAACTCTTATTTCTTTAACTCCCTGTTGATGTATTCAGGATATTTTCCATTTCTTTAGCTGACTGTTTATGTAGCCAAGATAACTCTTATATCTTCAACTACCTGTTTATGTAGTCAGGATAACTCCCATTTCTTTAACTCCCTGGTTATGTAGCCCCCATTCAACACTGTTATAGCATTAGCCAGTATCAAATACTCTTAAACTGTTTTCTAATTTTTCTAAAAAAATTGCATGGTTACCTCCCTTTTGAATATAACAGATAAGCTGTGTGACTCCTGACACATTGATAGCTTTTTCAACAATCAAAAGCAACTGTAAAATTAATACTACAAACATGGAAGTTATGAATTATTTTTAACCTGGCAAAAGATTAAACAATTCTTGGAAAGTAAACAAAAGGTATATGGATGAGACGACAATACAATGACAATAAACGCTCACTGCCTATTGTATCAGCCGACACGAACCTTATTATTTCTTATCTTTTCTTGTTTCCCTTTCTTTAAATCTTTTGTTGTTTTTTTGTACATGAATTTTCTCATATTCAAAATAATCATTGAAGAGGACAAAATTGCTGTGAGAATTTTATAATACTTCAAGAGCAGTCACCAGACGAAGAATTACAATGAGAGAAAACAAATCGAGAAAAATGGTTCTTGCGAGACTTCGAACCTGCAACTGTTAGTACACAAATTCCCGAAACTGTCGCCTTACCCACTGTGCCACATCTAGCGTTGTTCAATCTTGTGGTTTTATTCAATACATACCGTGAAATAAGGGTCATCAATCGTGCAGCAGTTGGTTGAAATTTTAAACAATTTGAATCAAGATCTAAACATTGTGTCCATATGACGATTTCGCTTTTTTCAAAGCTTTTTTTTTTAAAGATTTTTTATAGGTTGGGGGTACCATTTGACCACGAAAATTCCAGTTCTTCATTGACCATTTGACCATGCAGCAATAATGAAAATGCTAACAGCGGTTCAGACCTGTTAAAAACAGTTCAGACCAGTTGAAAACATTTCAGACCAGTTAAAAAGAGTTCAGACCTGTTAAAAAACCTGTTTAGACCATTTGACACCTCTTGAAAACAGTTCAGACCTTGTTGAAAACCCTGTTAAGACCATTGACACCTGTTAAAAGCAATTCAAACCCGTTGAAAACAGTTCAGACCAGTCGAAAACATTTCAGACCGGTTCAAAACAGTTTCAGACCTGTCAAAACTATGAACAATACCTGTTGAGACCAGTTCATACCTGTTGAAAACAGTTCACACCGGTTAAAACCTGACACATCAGTTGAAAACAGTTCAGACTTGTTGAAAAACCTGTTTAGACCATTTGACACCTGTTGAAAACAGTTCAGACCATTTGACACCTGTTAAAAGCAATTCAAACCTGTTGAAAACAGTTTCAAATCAGTTGAAAACATTTCAGACACGTTCAAAACAGTTCAGACTTGTCAAAACCATATACAATACCTGTTGAGACCAGTTCACACCTGTTGAAAACAGTTCACACCGGTTAGCACCTGTCACACCAGTTGAAAACAGTTCAGACTTGTTAAAAAATCTATTTAGACCATTTGACACCTGTTGAAAACAGTTCAGACCATTTGACACTTGTTAAAAGCAATTCAAACCTGTAGAAAACAGTTCAGACCAGTTGAAAACATTTCTGACCAGTTCAAAGCAGTTCAGACCTGTCAAAACCAGAGACAATACCTGTTAAAAACAGTTCACACCTGTTGAAAACACTTCACACCAGTTAAACCCTGTCACACCAGTTGAAAACAGTTCAGATCTGTTGAAAAACCTGTTTAGACCATTTGACACCTGTTGACAACAGCTCAGACCTGTTGAAAAACCTGTTAAGACCATTTGACACCTGTTAAAAGCAATTCAAACCTGTTGAAAACAGTTCAGACCAGTTGAAAACATTTCAGACCAGTTCAGACCTGTCAAAACTAGAGGCAATACCTGTTGAGACCAGTTGACACCTGTTGAAAACAGTTCATACCAGTTAAAACCTGTCACACCAGTTGAAACCTGCACCAAAACACCTTGAACTGGGGTTTTTTCTGCTGGGATTAGTGTTAGTTAGTATGGTAACGTTGCCCATGCAGAATTTCAAACAAAATACAAATTATTGTCTTTGCCTTCTGGGTTTTCATACAAGTGTACAATGACACAACATATCTATGGCGTGGAAATGTTGCATAACAAAGAAAGATGACGCATCTATGTCTCTTGATTGAACTAAACCTTCCATTCACTCATTCATAAGGCCATAACAATTACCTAATGGCCTTCATATACTAAATCTACAGTAGCTCATCCCTATGGAATGCGAATTTATTTCTTATAATTTTTAAAGAGAGTAAGCAACCTTTTAATGCTATAAGCAAGATTTTTCCTTAGGCTTCGATTAGCACTGATTGCAAATTCGCTAAATCAACTGCAGTTAGACCTAAAGTCACACAATGACATTCACAAATACACTTTTCATTCTGTTTACATGTCATTTCTTGATTAAATTCCCGGGAAATAAATGTTTCCAATTAAATGGCTCACTCCAAAAAAAAACCGGGTCAAATATTTGACTGATTTCCCGGTTCATTTTTATCTGAACCAAGACGGTTTATTCTGAACAGTCGTCCGGGTCAAATTTGTACTGTTTCTGTTCAAATGAAAAATATCTGATCCGTTCTCTAGTCAAATTCTGATCAAAATCTGTTCATACAATACTGAATTCTCATTGGTTGGTGGTGACGTCATTTCTGTTTACGCTGCAGTTGACTGAATTTCATACAGACCACTCAAATAGAACTTGGACTTATTTTGTTGACGAAACATCAGGAGAAAGGGAGTTAAAAGGTTCAATGATTCACCGCAATGTTTTCAACAGTAAGAAAAATAAGTTTAGTTATAATTGGTACCAATTTATTTACCAATAGATGCTTGAAATTGTGAACAGTTACGAGCCAGTTTACTGTTCGCTTGAAGTAGCCTAAAGTTAGTCCTATGGCCTATTATTAAATATGGCATTGGCAATAGTTAACACTAGGTAGCCTATAACATTAGTACTGGTTGAACCAAAATGATGAAGCGACATAGGCCTAACGTTAAGGCAAAACTTGAAGAAAAAGCCACGATTGTACCTACATATATAGGCCTACAGAAACATGAAGATAATGAGAATGTAACAAATTATATGTGAATGATAAAAACAATTATTTGGCAGAATTCCAACCAGGATCCTGTTTCGCGAAAAAGAACAAAATTGTATTCTTTTAAAAATACTTAGGACATACGCGTGCGGAGGGGGAGGGGAAGGGGGTGAGAAGCGGTCAGCCCCCTGAGTATTACAATTGTGGATTTTCAGGGCACTGACACTTTATTTTTCAGGGCAAATTTAACCAAATGAGCGTTAGATTTATCCCAAAAAAAATCAGGCGGAAAACACCTTCCGCCCCTAGTGAAATATTTCTTCCCGTAAGCATGCCTATGATCCAGACCTGCCGATAATTCCAAGCGCTTGAATTCCCCAAATAAATACTTAACGTGACTCTTTTGGATAAAATCTATGCCGGGAAAGATTTTAAGTCCAGTATACATTTCCTGTTTTGGCTCCGCGACTCTGCACAATTTTCTAATAAAATTATCCAAGGCCCCTTCATAATCTTCTTATGGAGGTTATGCTTCTGATGGGAATTTTTCATAGTCTCACCAGGGATACTGTTATAGCAGTATCCCTGGCCTCACAAATACACCCTAGAGTGGTTCGGCTCAGGGGTCCACGCTTGTTACAGGAATTTTTACATTATACACCCCGGGGCAGCTCCGTTAGGTCCGTACTTGCGATGTTTTTTTATATGTTTTTATAATCTCATACCTACACGCCGGATCGAGCGTCTCCATGCTTGTCACACAGACACACGAGTAAATTACCTAGTAAAATCAGTCCGGAGGGGACCAAATTCTCTAGGCCTAGACCTTGCTTAGGAAATAAGGTCCGGGGGGCCCAAATTTACGGGGGCAAAGTTTATTATCACATCGGCTCCGCGGAGTATCTAAGGATCGCGTGGTATTCTGCAATTAGGCCAATCAATGCACATCGTCGTTTTCGGCCGCATTTAAAGCATAACCATGATTATTAACATGTACATCACTGACATTTATTTTGAATAGCATCAAACAAAACAACTGTTAAATCTAGGCCATCTTGAATACTGTTATCATAGAATCATTTTTTAAATTTTGTTTAGTATCTTTTCACTTAATGCTGAGCCCCTAAATAATAAAGAAGAAAAAATATAAGAATAATTTTATATTCCAGGAAATCTTTTTTCAGATTCGTGTTGTTTTAGAATGAAAAAAAATATTGTGCAAACTATTCGAGGTAGGCATATTTGTGGTTTGCATTTTTTTTTTCTCCACGATAATTGCAAGAGAAAGAAAGAACGCTTGTGTTTATGTATGGGACATTTGTTTTCTTTTTTCAGAATTGGAGGTTTAAGGTATTTATCAGGAGATGACGAATTCTTGCTTCCACATATCGACAGGCTGGAATAATTCAATATTTTTTGTAAGAAGGAAACTTTCTGTATTTTTCAGAAACCACTTACAGTATACATGGTTAGCTTACAATGCCCAGTTTTGCAATTTTAACTATTGTTTTAGTAAGAGTAACATGGTGGGCCCGAAAATCGTGCACCTCAGGAATTAAATTTTATTTTTCCTATTAAGAAAAAATAATTGTTTTCGTTGTCAGCAATATAAATCAATTCTTTGATTTTTCTTTATTTTATCCATGATAAATTCACAAAACTTGATATTTTACTTATCAAGATATTCATCAAAGGAAAAGAAATACGCGAATACCCCTGAAGTTCGTACACCAATGATAAACCTATGCAACTCTCAGCAGCTGTACCAGTAAAGTGTATAAAAGGCTTGAACGTAAATACGGGAAGAAAACATTTGAAAATATAATTTCCACAGTTTGTATTATTTGAAAATATAGCCAGTTTCATTTAAAATTCCTCAAATTAACATTATCTAATTATTTTTTCAAAAATTGGAGAAATATTGGGGTGTACGAACTTTGGGCCCGCACGAACTTCGGGCCATTTACTATACAGTAGTAGTGGGCACCGTAATAGTCCTAACATTAGGCATAATGTTGAGTCCCAAATTGTAAACCTATTCCAAATTTCTCATGATACAGTCTTGAGACCCTTGCACACCAGATGCGACTGTCCGACATGACATTTTTATTAGAAATCTTAAACTAACGACTCCGTAACGAGTCCGTAAGGTAATTATTTTTACCTGATTATTTATTGGATGAGGCATAATTAAAATTTGCTGTTCCTGAAATAACGATGAAATTTTTATACTAAGTTTGGCAATATTTGCTTCACATTAAAAATTTGGACACAAAAATTTGTGGTAAAATTGTTTCTGCCAGCCTGGTTATTCTATCTCCAAATGCTCTAGCAAAATCTGTATTGCTGTAAGAAAAATTGGGTAGAAATGATATTTCCATTCCAATTTGTGTGATATACAGTACAGTATTCTATACAGTAGGCTACACTTGAAATGGCAACCGTACTGCCGTAAGGGGCCATTAGTGTTAGGCTGTATAGGAAAAACTCTAAATTTTTTTGAATTTCGACTCTCATTTAAAACCTCTCACATCTCTAATCATGACACTTTTAAAAATATCAAGATAATAAATAAGTTATCCATTCCCTGCAACAACAACAAATCAAAAACTCTTTTCCTTAGAAGCTATGTTGAATGCCATGTCAGACTTAAAACAGCCTTCTTTTTTTAGGCGTCTATCAGATTTATTGACATAACTAATTAATAAATGACTAAATAACAATCGTTATATTTTGGAATGGTTTTTATCCCAAATTTCATTATTTGTTAATGATCAAATACAAAAACTTGATTTAGCCTAATTTTGACCCGCTGGGCCGCCCAAAACTACTGGACGACTTTCATGTTTGGCGCAAAAAAGTGTCTCAAATTTCTCTGATGTTGCACTCTACCAGATATAACTGTTTTAATATTTTTGCGGGGGTAGATTGTTAACGGCGATTTATCTTGCTATTTTGAAGAGTTTCATGCAGGGGCGTATCTAGCTTTTCTCTTTTTTAGGCGTCTATCAGATTTATTGACATAACTAATTAATAAATGACTAAATAACAATCGTTATATTTTTGGGGAATGGTTTTTTTATCCCAAATTTTATATTTGTTAATGATCAAATACAAAACTTGATTTAGTTAATTTTGTAATATAAAAACTACTGGACGACTTTCATGTTTAAAGCTCAAAAAGTGTCTCAAATTTCTCTGATGTTGCACGCAAGGATATAACTTTTTTAATATTTTTTGCAGGGGGTAGATTGTTAACGAATTTATCTTGCTATTTTGAAGAGTTTCATGCAGGGGCGTATCTAGCTTTTCTCTTTTAAGGGGGCTTAAGCCCCTATTGACAATCACATATTCATGCCCCCTCCCCACCACCTTCTGCCCTCCCTCCCTTCCTGGAAAGGGTTTATTTTTCCCGGTTGCTTTCTTTATGGTTTAAAGGGGAAATTGTGAAAATATGATCATTGAACTGAAGGAGGATGCATAATATTGTTGGAAATTTAGGCAACACTTCCTGAAAAATTGATAGTGACTTCCCGGAAATTAGAGAAACTCCCTGAAAATTGAAGAAAATTTGCTGCTGAAATTAAAGATTTCACGAGATTAAAGAAAATTTCATGAAAAGTAAAGACGTTTGGTGGAAATTTAGGAAATTTTCTAGAAAAGAAATTTCGCGAAACTTAAAATTTCTAGGAAATGAAGAAAATTTCCTGAAAATTCACAAGGATTTCCCAATAAATTAAAAAAGAATTCCTGAACATTCAAGGCGAATTCCTGAAAACATATTCCTCAAAAATTTAAGATTTCCCAATTAGCAGCAACATTTCATGTATATTAACTTGTGCAATTTTCGTTGCTCCTCATTACCAACTAGTATTGACCTAATAAGTAAGACTTTTATCAATTTTGTGTATGCTTCACAATTCCTGTCGAAAAAGAAAGAAAAAAGATTTCAGAAGATGCAGATTAAATTGATATTACTAGAAAAATTCATTTCAGATTATTTTATGCATACATGCAACACTAGAAAATTATTCAATAACTGGTGCTTTAAGTTTGCTTATTTATTGTAAAGTTGCTCAACTAAAAAAAGATAATGTATCAGGCAAGACTTAGAGATAATGACAATATCCTTAACAAAGTAACCTTTCCAACACTCGGTAAATGTAAATAGATATGATATGCTGTATCATCTTGCCGTTTTAAATGCAGACACCTACCATATTAAAAACGTGGAAATTAAACAACAGTATTAAGCTGCAATGCATCATCTGAGGTCAGCAATATTTCCAGCGTCTAAGAAATTAATCATCCTACAAATGTCTCTTTTCAGACTGGCAGAAAAAGAAAGCATATATATAAAAAATTAGATAAATGATGCTAGTTCTTTTCAACGAAACTTGACTAGAAGGCTCCTTAGCCCTATTCATAGAACTGAATAAAGATTTGAAAGCTCTCTGTGCAATTAAAAGCTAGCTTCTTTGTTTGGCAGAATTGATGCAGTAATAAGAAATCATGGAAGCTTTTTTTCCACAGGAAGTTGTAATAAGCAAATATTAATTACATAAATCATTACAATTACAGCTGCCAAGAAATTGTCAATTACAATTACAGCATTTTTACACCAGTTGACACCCTGCCGGAAATGGGGCGAAGTTGGAAGCTAGTAACGGTATTTGGCGTGAGTTTGGTAGCAGAATATTGCTTAAAATCGTGTCAATTCTGCACTAAAGTTGGTAAAAAGGAATATATATTTTGAAACGAATAAATAGGATCCCATTCACAACATTATATGTCTTTAGTTGGGGTCTAGGAATGGTTTTCATGTTTTGATGTAAGAATAAAACTTTGAGAAAAAACATTTACGACGTTGAGAATAAAAGGTATATATTAAGAATATATTACTCATGACAATTTGTACGTCCCTGTGAGCATTCGGCGCCCTCTCGAAAGGCTTCTTCTACCAACTGTATTTAATAAAATTATTCACCCTTCATGGCAGGGACAGATATTAAATATTGTCAACGAGCTATCGCAATGCATCGGTTACTGTCCGAGCTCGAGTGCCAATGGTGCGGGGATTCGGGGTGAAGTCCCCCAAAATTTGGTCTTTATTGTTGAAAATTCATGCACTTTTGGACTACGTATAGAAAATATCATAGTATAGGAAAAAGTTATCGATCAACACATACATTTTCTCAGAGCCTAAAAAATATATTCTTAGGACGATTTTGTCGCCCCCTTGAGTACTTGGCGCCCTCTCAGAAAGCATTGCTGGGGGCATTCCCCAACCCCAACCCCCCTCCCCCTGCCACCACGCCACTGCCTAGGAATTCTGCAGTAGATTATATTCTGGATGGAGAATGTACTGGGGGTGGAGGTATGCGCTCGACATAGTGCTAAAATTCTAGCTTCCACCTGTTTCCATTAAATTTGCACTTTTTGAACAGAACAACTCTTGGCAATTATCACTTGTTGGTCTTTGTTGTATTGGAAACTCCACTGAACTGTACAGGAAATGTTATTAATTAAAACATTTTTCCTGTAAATGTAAGTCAAGCTATATGTTTATGATTTTCCACTTTTCCGAGTCCTTATTTTTTGTTATATCATTCAATGTATTAAAGCATTCCATATTTTGATTAAAGTGCATAAGAAAGTTATTTGCAGTTAATAAAATGTATAAAAAATGTGTTCTTAGTCGTTTCTTGTGTTGGTTCATTAATACTATGAATTATGAACTTGGTCTTTGTTTGGAGCAATTGGAGAAAATGGTTAAAATTTCATAGGTTCCATTATTAAGTATACTATAAAAAGGCAATGTAACCAGAAAGGGATTCAATTTGAACAGTTGATCTAATCAGAAACTAAAATTTGGTCAGTTTTCTGTTCAAAAACGCCGGTTTCTTTCTCAGAATGAGCCGGATCCGGGTCATTTTTATTTGATTTAAACCGGAACTCTGGATCAAAACGACCAGGAATGATTCATTGCCCCTGGGACCCAGAACCGGGGTTTAATTTGAACCGATTTTGTTCATATTTGACCAGAGTATTTTAAGAGTGTTTGATCAGCCTTTTAGCAAACTAAATCTCACGTTTTATATGACACTTTTTGAGATTATTATTGTGCTTGTCAATGAATTCATAGAAAAAATAGAGACCTTTGATTCTTCATTATAGTTTTAGTCACGACAACATTAAACCATTATACTGGGTTCAAGCACTTTGATTAGCATAATTTTGAAAATTAAAAGATTAAATTCTTGCAGATTAATGTATTACTTCCTGTTTTTCTTAAAAACTACTTAAGTCTATAGTTGAACACTTGTCGTTCATTTACATTTTAATTTAATCCGCTTTTGTCATACAGTGTAAGACGAAAACAAAGAAATAAAACTAAAAGACAGTAGATATGTACTTCCATATGACATTGGCACACATTGACACTTATTGGCACATTGACACTTATTGCCTTGACATTTATTGGCACACCTTGTATAAACAGAGAACAACGGAATTAAGGCCTTCCATGGAAAGTTGATAACCCTTGAAAATGATAATATAAATTGCAGTTAACGTAGTAAAGGTGTAAAGTACCACGCTTTACAGAGGTCCTGCATAATGATACTAAAGTAACTTATCTGGATTTCCCTCCAATTGTCATTGTGTACCAAATCTCGTTGTCGTTGATTAATTTCACCGTAAATTGCGTTTTCTTTTTATTTACCTTTCAGCCCTTGGCAACATCATTTACTATATATAACACCGTGGCACTGTCACAAAACTAACACATTTTTTGAACTCAGTCCACGCACCAAACAATTAACCGTTCATTAATAACCTCTTTTTGCATTTATGATTCAAACAAACAGCGTAATTACATGTTTAAAATAAATTTACAAAATCTGTAAACATCTGATTTTCATGAACCTAGTTAAACTCATCGATTGTGGTTTTGATTTCGCGCATCTTGAAAAGCCATTTGTCTGTTTGTCGCAATTAAAAAAAGCTTGGCATTAATTTTACTCCAAGATTATCACTGATTACTTACCAATATCAAGTGATTAATACAAATTGAATTAATGTGTGTCGACGATAAAAAAGACACGATTTAAAATATTTTCCAACTGCAGGTTAAAGACTTTATTTATAGGTATATTGGAAAATGAAAAAAATTACAGAACCATTTTTATATTCATGTACTTATCAGCTTATGTGGCTGATTGATCGCTGCTTATTCGAGTAGGTCAATAATTCTTTATCAAAGCGAACAATTTGGAGAGTTCTCACCAGCGTGATTTTACACTCAAGTTCTATTAAAGATGAATAAACAGTCAGATGTTGTATAATGAGATGCTATCCCTTGAATATCTTTAATTTCTTGCCATACAGGAAATAAATTTGGAAAAGCAAACAATTTTAACTTTTTCGTCTAAATGATGAACTAGTAGAACGGTTCATACTACACAATACCATGCATATCACAAATCTGTCTGTTACAAAAGATAATTACATCGCACGATTCCTCCTGTTATACAATTCAATTAGATTACTTACACCTATAAACAACATTTCAGTGGGGCTATTAGCTGGCATTTACACTACCCCTTTTCCTTTTCTACATGTCTCTTATGTGTTTTCCTCTGTTTAACCTTTAACATTAGCATCACCATTTACTATAAGCTCATTGGAGTGCCAAGACTAATTCTCTTTGCACTCAGACCAAACTTTAAACCATTCACATATAACCTATTTTGGCGCACATGACTTCAATTAATAAAATGCGGTTAAACGCAAAAACCTAAATAAGATAAACCAGGTTTTTAAAATCATGACAAACAGAAAATCCGATTAACATCAGTTATATATTATTATAAAAATTATGTATTTCCAGCCTAATTATTGCAATTTCTGACATTGTCATATGAGTGTCTCCCAACTACTTAACATTCTTAGATCTTTAGATGATTTACAGTCCTGCAGCATGCCTATTAATAGGAACATTAATTAAACACGAGAATATTGAAGTCATGCAGCCATATTGTTCAGTCCGGCAACATGCCTATTAATAGGAACATTTACTTCACACGAGAATATTAAAGTCATGCAGCCATATTGTTCAGTCCGGCAGCATGCCTATTAATAGGAACATTTATTACACACGAGAATATTGAAGTCATGCAGCCATATTATTCAGTCCTGCAGCATGCCGAGAATATTGAAGTCATGCAGTTCAGTCCGAATATTGAAGTCATGCAGCCATTGCATCCGGCAGCATTATTAATAGGAACATTTATTACACACGAGAATATCATGCAGCCATATTGTTCAGTCCGGCAGCATGCTTATTCATGCAGCCATATTGTTCAGTCCGGCAGCATGCCTATTAATAGGAACATTTATTACACACGAGAATATTGAAGTCATGCAGCCATATTGTTCAGTCCGGCAGCATGCCTATTAATAGGAACATTTATTACACACGAGAATATTGAAGTCATGCAGCCATATTATTCAGTCCGGCAGCATACCTATCAATAGGAACATTTATAGCACACGAGAATATTGAAGTCATGCAGCCATATTGTTCAGATGTTGCGATAAAATGTCATAGTTTCTAATCTATGTACTTGAAGTATCAAAAATCATTGTGTTTAAAAACATTTGAATTTGATATTATATAAATGTTCCTATTAATAGGAACATTTATTACATCCGAGAATATTGAAGTCATGCAGCCATATTGTTCAGTTTTAGGAACATTTATTACACACGAGAATACAGTCATGCAGCCATATTGTTCAGGCATGCATGCCGAGAATATTAATCATGCAGCCATATTGTTCAGTCCGGCAGCAACATTTATTACACACGAGAATACTGAAGTCATGCAGCCATATTGTTCAGTTCTGCAGCATGCCTATTAATAGGAACATTTATTACACACGAGAATATTAAAGTCATGCAGCCATATTGTTCAGTCCGGCAGCATGCCTATTAATAGGAACATTTATTACACACGAGAATACTGAAGTCATGCAGCCATATTGTTCAGTCCTGCAGCATGCCTATTAATAGGAACATTTATTACACACGAGAATATTGAAGTCATGCAGCCATATTGTTCAGTCCAGAAGCATGCCTATTAAATGATTGATAGGTACATTTATTACACACGAGAATATTGAAGTCATGCAGCCATATTGTTCAGTCCGGCAGCATGCCTATTAATGGGAACATGTATTACACACGAGAATACTGAAGTCATGCAGCCATATTGTTCAGTCCTGCAGCATGCCTATTAATAGGAACATTTATTACACACGAGAATACTGAAGTCATGCAGCCATATTGTTGAGTCCTGCAGCATGCCTATTAATAGGAACATTTATTACACACGAGAATACTGAAGTCATGCAGCCATATTGTTCAGTCCGGCAGCATGCCTATTAATAGGAACATGTATTACACACGAGAATACTGAAGTCATGCAGCCATATTGTTCAGTCCTGCAGCATGCCTATTAATAGGAACATTTATTACACACGAGAATACTGAAGTCATGCAGCCATATTGTTCAGTCCTGCAGCATGCCTATTAATAGGAACATTTATTACACACGAGAATACTGAAGTCATGCAGCCATATTGTTCAGTCCGGAAGCATGCCTATTAATAGGAATATCTATTACACACGAGAATATTGAAGTTATGCAGCCATATTGTTCAGTCCGAAAGCATGCCTATTAACTGATTGATAGGTACATTTATTACACACGAGAATATTGAAGTCATGCAGCCATATTGTTCAGATGTTGCGATAAAATGTCATAGTTTCTAATTTATGTACTTGAAGTATCAAAAATTATTGTGTTTAAAAACATTTGAATTTTCAAAATGGCCGTTTCGCGCCTAAAAGCCTAGCTCTATTGTCTATTTTATCTAATATTTCAAAAACGGCGTGGTAAACATATCAATTGGAAGTGAGAAAGTTGTAGCCATGACAGTAATGAAGGTATTTTTCATAAGTTTTAAGTTTCCCCTAGCAAAGATATTTTTCCCAGACGTATTTCAAATTTAAAAACTGTAGCATTGCATAAGGCTTTAACCTTAGGATAGCAAAGGATCATGGGAAATATCACAAAATGGCGGCTTCCATGTAGCAAAATGTTCCCATTAATAGGAACATTTATGTTCCCATTAATAGGCATGCTACCGGACTGATTTAGTTGTTTTCAAAAATCATCATTGAAACAACAGTTTGAAGGAAACTTTACTTTTAGAAAAAAGAACATGACCCAAGTTACACTGGTAAAAGTATTCTAAAAGTAATCTTTATGACTTTAAATGAAGAAAAACTTTGATAGATTTACAAAACATTTTAGTCGACTTCAGCTGCAAAATGCTTTATAGTATTTCTACAGTTCCCCCTCCCCCCCCAAAAAAAAACCAAAAAAAAAAACAATAACAATACCAGCTGACCAGCGTCTAATCATATTCCAAGAAGATGTGCCTATGTTATTCAAAATACAGAATGAAATGTAAAATAATGGTGATACCTCTATTTAAGCCCACTGTTTCGTTTGGAGGAAAGTTATATATTGCCCAACATACAGGGAGGTTTTAAAGCAGAACCATTTTCACCCTATTAGGTTAAAGTTAAGCTTCAAGACCTCCATGTTTCTTCGGCAATATGTCACTTTCCGTTTCGCATGCACATATAACAGAGACACCCTTTTCCCTACTTCTTTTCTCTCTCAAATGTCTTCCTATGCTAATTTCGGTAATAATCTGTTAGGATTTCTAGCCTGCACTTAACTGTTTACTGTTAACAAGTTATTAGTTATGCATGTGTTTATTTCATATCAGTCTATGACATTTATCTGTATACCTCTTTGTAATAATCATCTACATGACACCCCAATGGGGATTCTGATTATCTGCTGGTTTCTTTTTCCCCGTTTTTGAAAAGATTACCTACTTACCTATTAATCTACCTATGTCCTAAATATTGTATAGTTACAATAGATTAGTTATATCCTATGAATAAAATATGCATACATACAAATGATTATGAATCGAATTTTTATTCCCTTAATCACATTCCTGGATTAAAAACCTACCTTACTGCGTTTGTTTTGCATAAATGCATTCCGTGAAGGAAATTTGAATAGAAAAGAGCTTTTTGTGACGTACATAAAAATAATCCTTTTAATAATCATGCTTTCAAGACGTGTTTAGATGAAAATAATGAAATGCTGAAATGAGGCATTTTCTTGCGTCTTTTCCATTAAGATATACAGCATTGCTTCTGATTGTACTTATTTTATAAAGCATGATTCATAAATAATAAAAAGGGCTAGTTATAGCCTATAATGTACAGATAAATAAATTTGAATGATGTGTTTCGATTGGTCTAAATACAATGGTCCAATGTGCATTAATACTGGTAGGCCAATCATGATGATTTAAATGTTCAAGTTTACAGTAAGGAAGGGGTGGTATCAAACAGCTATGAAATATGTACTTGGTTCGATGGAATTTAGCATCGTTTCTTCATGAAATCCATATAAACAAACACTGCTTTAAGATTCAGGGTGTGACGTAAACTTCGGGTTCCCTTGGCCAGTGGAGATGAAGCTGCGTTGGTGACGCCTGCATCCTTACCGATTCTACATGTGTATCGCCTACTGAGAATCCGAGGGGTCTACGAATGGCAATTGACCTAAATAACGTGGTTATACAATGCAGTTGCAATTAATATTATTTTTACTGTTTTATTGTGACATATCTTCCTTAACATATACATGTAGTAATGAAGTGTAGAATTGATGGAAGCAACTCTTACCAACCTAGGTAAAAGTAAACGCATTACGATTAGCTCTAGATCAAGAAAAGTGGCATGGAAACTTATTGAGCAGTAAATCTCTTTTTTCAGAATCCGACGCTGTTAATAACCATCCCAAAACTTAACATTCATATTTATTTTCCAGATCCACTGAGATTGACGCTAACATAACCTCGATTCTGGTGGTATTTTACAATATAAAAAAACTTTGTTAAACCAGGAATTTGCTATCTCAAATATCAAATCCCTGGTCAAACGAAGCATAAGTATCAAGATCAACATAAGCTAATACTGACGTGCTCTTTCAAGGTGAGCTATCGATAATTTTAAAGAACTGTCTCAAAGTAAAAAAGTATCACAACAACAAAAAGAAAGTGATCCGTGCATAATGTTTGCAATGTACAAATTAACTCTTTAACAAAAGTTCCATCTTGACAACAGTGTCTATGCTAAACAGTGTCTATACAGTGTCTATGCTAAACAGTGTCTATACAGTGTCTATGCTAAACAGTGTCTATACAGTGTCTATGCTAAACAGTGTCTATACAGTGTCTATGCTAAACAGTGTCTATACAGTGTCTATACTATATTTATATCGCATTCTATACAATAAAGTTTAGTCAAATCCATCCGAGCCATTAGGCTCATAGAGCCGGTGCTTATCCCCGACTTCCATCTGTCCATGGCGCAAGCGGATGAGAGTACATGACTCCCTTTAGATGAGACGCCAGTCCATCGCAGGTTAACTCCCCAGCAGCATTTTACAGGTGATTGGACTGATGTAAATAGAGTAAAGTGCCTTGCTCAAAGAAATTGCAACGCTCGCGGCGGGAATCGAACCCGGTACTATACGAGCAGGATTTCTTAATCACTGAGCCATTCCACCTTATTCTAAACAGAAAACTTTATTTACACCTATATAATTAAACGTAGAAACCATGGTAAGTTATTTTAACATATCTTAAAACAGTTTATCTCCAAGCTTATTAATCTTTAATGTTATATAAAAAAAGAGGTTTTTGAGGGTGGAGGTGGGTTGATCTGAATGGAGAGTTGAGATATCTGGCCTCTAAATTCTTTAGGTTTCATCTGTTGTTAAAAAATATGGGTTCTGTAGGGGTAGGGGTATATTTTTACCTTTTTCATTTACTCTTAGAATAGGGAGTTCTTTACTAGTTAAGATCGCGGCACATGTTCTAATCACTTACTTTCAAAGCATCCATTATATTAAATACACACTTTAAAATATGTCTATTATTTCAAACTTGTATTTTCGTCCATTGGTTTAATAACTTGTTTGTATGTATTAATGTTCTAAAGAAACAAATAAATGAAATGAAATATAAAGATGGACAATCCTTCTTAAAACATTAGGTTACGTTGTCTTTGAGAAAGCAAGTGTGGTGTTCCCAGACATCCAGTATTTTGCTCAATGTTTACACTTTTGCTGGTTGGGAGAATTAATTACACAATTGTCTGTATATGACGGAGGTACATGCAAGAGAGCTCTTTGTTGCTTTCAGCATCAAGGAAACGTGATGTATTGGTTCGAGTTTTTGGAAAATAGCTTCAGTGCATCTAAGTGTTATCTCGAAAAAGCTTGTCATGTTTAAAAAAAAAGGATTCTAATTTTTGCCAGAAGACTAAACGCTGTAGAGAGCTACTCCATATCATTTATGCGACATGAGTAGATGAGTATTAAAAGCGGAAAGGATCAAAGGACATTTTCTTGTTAGACTACGTTTTTTATTGTTTATTGACTATAATAGAAGCATGATCAATTCCAGTAAGTTATCAGGGATTGCCAGAGTTAATCACACACCAACACGATGTGTTGGAAGAAGGAGACAACATTATTCAAAAGAATGCAAAGTCGCCTGTATTTCGTTTTGCTGATGATTGATTAACAAATTTGATTAAAAAGAACAATTGGTTTACAAAGAATTATTGCTATTATGATCACATGTATAATTTAGTTTCAGTTGTTTTTGACAAGAAAATTAATCATTCTTTAATTGGAAGCAGGAAAGTATACTAATTACTAGTCTTTCACTTATGTTTTGAATCGAACTGTTACACAAACATTTTTACATTTATATTTATTGAGAAAGTTCTCGTGACACGAACATGTAATTCCACGTTTTTTCTCGATATCTTGATATCATAATTTTTCTCGATTTCCTATCTTTCATTCCTTTATTCCTAAAGAATGATAATTAAAATTTGACTTTTACATGGAAAATCTGTATAAATAGGAGTTTCATTCAATGATTATATAAACCCAAACTTTCAATAAACAGATACATCAAACATTGGTTTATCAGCTATCAAATAATTACCAGCTTATTTTGAAATTTGTGTGACTTTATGGAATCCGCAAAACATTAATTTCATTACTAGAATGCAAATGGAGAACATCACGTTTGAAGTCAGTACTAATGGCACAAGCGACACATTTCCTTTGGAATATTCCACACCGCGGAATGCAACAGCAGACCTGGAATACACTAAACGATGGGACGACGCCACATGGATCCTCACCAGTGCTTTCATCATCTTCACTATGCAATCAGGGTTTGGACTCCTTGAATCTGGAAGCGTTTCCAGGAAGAATGAAGTTAACATTATGGTAAAGAACGCAGTTGATGTTCTTTTTGGTGGAATAAGCTATTGGATGTTTGGCTATGGTTTTAGCTTTGGAACAGATCGTGGATCTACTGCATTTTGTGGCATTGGTTTATTTTTTGTTGATACAAACAAAAATGACTCCGAGCTGGGACATTTGTTCTCCCACTTTTTCTTCCAGGCCTCATTTGCAACAACTGCCACCACAATAGTTAGTGGGGCATTAGCGGAACGAACGAAACTCGAAGCCTACATATTATTTTCGTTCCTTAATACTCTCGTTTATTGTTTTCCTGCTCATTGGATGTGGGACAAACACACAGGATGGTTGTCTAGGCTGGGGGCGATCGACATAGCAGGTAGGTTCAAACTTTATTTCCATAGTAATAAATCTGTAAAAAAGTCGCCTTCATTTGCTACGAATCTAATCATTTCGAAAGACTATCAAATTAAAGCAGGGCCGAAGTAAGAAGTAATGAGACCCTAAGCTAAAAAAGCTTATTAGGCCCCCGAAAAAGCAATCTTATTTCTTGCTATCGGAAATTTGTAGATGGAATAGCATTAATACATATACAGTAACTGCTTCTATAAAATTTAAAAAACGGGTAGAATGCACATAAAATTTACAAATACAAAATAAAACACACTGAAAATTTCCTTCTTTTTCCTTTTTAAGAAAAAGGGAGGTTCTTTTTAATGTGAGCCCTAGACGATAGCTTATTTAGCTTGTGGGTAAATCCGGCACTGAATTAAAGAGACAATGTCTCGGATAAGCACAAAAGACCTTTGAAAAGCCCTAAAAATATTTGCCATTTTTTTAGATTTGATATTTAATTTGCGCACATGGAAACATCGTCACCTTGTATTGACATTTTACATGTTACGTCATATGTGCGCAAAGAGCGTATTCGTTGACCAAAAATGCGCTTTCTAGGAATAACAAGTAAACATACAGGCAGCAAAGTTACACTATTTACGGTTTAATACACTAAAGGAAAAATAGTGTACACGTGATAAGTTATGCTCCAGGTATGATCTTTCGTAAGACAGGACTCTTAGGTACTTATAAGTCATAGCTTTCAATTCAAACGTTATTTGTTGAAGTGATTGTCAGTAATGATTTAATCTGAAATCAAATAGGGTATCAAAGCAGCCTTTTAATGTTTAAATCAACTCTTAAAAGTAAATCTGTACTAGCAGACTAGCTAGTGTATCTGTACTAGCTAGTGTATCTTCAGGACACTAGCTAGTGTATCTTCAGGACTAGCTAGTGTATTTTCAGGACTGCTAGCGCGTAGTAGCTAGTGTATCTTCAAAACTGCTAGCGCCATTTTGCGCTTTAGATTGATTTCCTATTTGTTTTTGACGAACTACAAATGTCGGTGATTGTTACACTTATGTTGTTGGATTGTCTTATGTTGTTGGATTGTCTTATGTTGTCAGATTGTCTTATGTTGTTGGATCGTCTTATGTAGTTGGATTGTCTTATGTTGTTGGATTGTCTTATGTTGTTGGATTGTCTTATGTTATTGGATTGTCTTATGTTGTTGGATCGTCTTATCTTGTTGAATTGTCTTATGTTGTTGGATTGTCTTATGTTGTCAGATTGTCTTATGTTGTTGGATCGTCTTATGTAGTTGGATTGTCTTATGGTGTTGGATTGTCTTATGTTATTGGATTGTCTTATGTTGTTGGATTGTCTTATGTTGTTGAATTGTCTTATGTTGTTGGATCGTCTTATCTTGTTGAATTGTCTTATGTTGTTGGATTGTCTTATGTTATTGGATTGTCTTATGGTGTTGGATTGTCTTATGTAGTTGGATTGTCTTATGTTGTTGGATTGTCTTATGTTATTGGATTGTCTTATGTTATTGGATTGTCTTATGTTGTTGGATTGTCTTATGTTGTTGGATTGTCTTATGTTATTGGATTGTGTTGTTGGATTGTTGTGTTGGATTGTCTTATGTTGTTGGATTGTCTTATGTTGTTGGATTGTCTTATGTTGTTGGATTGTCTTATGTTGTTGGATTGTCTTATGTTATTGGATTGTCTTATGTTGTTGGATTGTCTTATGTTGTTGGATTGTCTTATGTTATTGGATTGTCTTATGTTGTTGGATTGTCTTATGTTGTTGGATTGTCTTATGTTGTTGGATTGTCTTATGTTGTTGATGTCTTATGTTGTTGGATTGTCTTATGGTGTTGGATTGTCTTATGGTGTTGGATTGTCTTATGTTGTTGGATTGTCTTATTGTTGTTGGATTGTCTTATGTTGTTGGATTGTCTTATGTTGTTGGATTGTCTTATGTTGTTGGATTGTCTTATGTTGTTGGATTGTCTTATGTTGTTGGATTGTCTTATGTTGTTGGATTGTCTTATGTTGTTGGATTGTCTTATGTTGTTGGATTGTCTTATGTTGTTGGATTGTCTTATGTTGTTGGATCGTCTTATGTAGTTGGATTGTCTTATGTTGTTGGATTGTCTTATGTTGTTGGATTGTCTTATGTTGTTGGATTGTCTTATGTTGTTGGATTGTCTTATGTTGTTGGATTGTCTTATGTTGTTGGATTGTCTTATGTTGTTGGATTGTCTTATGTTGTTGGATTGTCTTATGTTGTTGGATTGTCTTATGTTGTTGGATTGTCTTATGTTGTTGGATTGTCTTATGTTGTTGGATTGTCTTATGTTGTTGGATTGTCTTATGTTGTTGGATTGTCTTATGTTGTTGGATTGTCTTATGTTGTTGGATTGTCTTATGTTGTTGGATTGTCTTATGTTGTTGGATTGTCTTATGTTGTTGGATTGTCTTATGTTGTTGGATTGTCTTATGTTGTTGGATTGTCTTATGGTGTTGGATTGTCTTATGGTGTTGGATTGTCTTATGTTGTTGGATTGTCTTATGTTGTTGGATTGTCTTATGTTGTTGAATTGTCTTATGTTGTTGGATCGTCTTATGGTGTTGGATTGTCTTATGGTGTTGGATTGTCTTATGGTGTTGGATTGTCTTATGTTGTTGGATTGTCTTATGGTGTTGGATTGTCTTATGGTGTTGGATTGTCTTATGTTGTTGAATTGTCTTATGTTGTTGGATCGTCTTATCTTGTTGAATTGTCTTATGTTGTTGGATTGTCTTATGTTATTGGATTGTCTTATGGTGTTGGATTGTCTTATGTTGTTGGATTGTCTTATGTTGTTGGATTGTCTTATGTTGTTGGATTGTCTTATGTTATTGGATTGTCTTATGTTGTTGAATTGTCTTATGTTGTTGGATCGTCTTATCTTGTTGAATTGTCTTATGTTGTTGGATTGTCTTATGTTATTGGATTGTCTTATGGTGTTGGATTGTCTTATGTTGTTGGATTGTCTTATCTTGTTGAATTGTCTTATGTTGTTGGATTGTCTTATGTTATTGGATTGTCTTATGGTGTTGGATTGTCTTATGTTATTGGATTGTCTTATGGTGTTGGATTGTCTTATGTTATTGGATTGTCTTATGTTGTTGGATTGTCTTATGTTATTGGATTGTCTTATGTTGTTGAATTGTCTTATGTTGTTGGATTGTCTTATGTTGTTGGATTGTCTTATGTTGTTGGATCGTCTTATCTTGTTGAATTGTCTTATGTTGTTGGATTGTCTTATGTTATTGGATTGTCTTATGTTATTGGATTGTTTTATGTTGTTGGATTGTCTTATGTTGTTGGATTGTCTTATGGTGTTGGATTGTCTTATGTTATTGGATTGTCTTATGGTGTTGGATTGTCTTATGTTGTTGGATTGTCTTATGGTGTTGGATCGTCTTATGTTGTTGGATTGTCTTATGTTGTTGGATTGTCTTATGTTGTTGAATTGTCTTATCTTGTTGAATTGTCTTATGTTGTTGGATTGTCTTATTTTGTTGGATTGTCTTATGTTGTTGAATTGTCTTATGTTGTTGGATTGTCTTATGTTGTTGGATTGTCTTATGTTGTTGGATTGTCTTATGTTGTTGGATTGTCTTATGGTGTTGGATTGTCTTATGTTGTTGGATTGTCTTATGTTGTTGGATTGTCTTATGTTGTTGAATTGTCTTATGTTATTGGATTGTCTTATGTTGTTGGATTGTCTTATGTTGTTGGATTGTCTTACGTTATTGGATTGTCATCCTAATAAAGTGGCGATGTTCTCAAACCTTTACCAAACCACAGTGAAATAAACTCTCTTATCAAGTTTAACAAAGGTTATTCAATGTGATCGTAGCTATATAAAGTCGATCAATATTTCACTGATTGGTATTATCACATTAATAAACTTAATTCTGGGTAAGAAATTGATATCTATAACTTAAGAACTATATGTGTCAAGAGCATGTTCGTCGAACATGAACAGATGAAAGAGGAAAATCAAAAATATATGGTGAAGAAACTATTTCAAACTCCTATTACTTGTCGCAGTTGGAGGTGCAGTGGCTCAGTTGTTAAGCATAAGTTATATCACATTTGTGCAAATTTGATTGAAAACAGACTTAAATTTCTTTATTTGTCTGTTCATTGTTACAATATGATTTGATGTACAATTACAAATTTCACACAGAAATGTAAGTTCAGAAAGCCTTTAAAGCAAAATGCTCTGACAAGCGGTCTATCTTTACAAGAAGATGAATGTTGCATACAAATATAGCAAAGTAATAATCATGAAGCTTATAGAATGGGTTTTAAATGCTAACATGAATCAAGATATTAAACAAAATCCCCAGAATAACGAATTAAACCATCCCTACCCCTCCCATATACCCCACCCCTACACCACCATTACCACTACGACACCGCTTATAGCTTTAAAGTTTGGAAAATGCGAAGTTTTCTGGGAGCTTATGTTTGGGTGGTTTGCACGAAAATTCTACATGTTTTTCTGGGTTTGTTTTAGCAAAGCTTTAACGAACCTACCCGGAACGAGCCTGAAGTTGATAGTTTCAAGGATGTTAACGTCAATCAAAATAATGAGAGAGGCACAAACTAACAAAACCGTTATAACAGCAGTACAGATGAAACACTCCTTATTACATCATCCAGTGCAGTAGGCTGTTCGACCTTACAACATACTTTCATGCTTCACCCTTTGCCATCCATTAGTGAAATTGTGATTTGCCTAAACTACCTAGGATAATTAAGTCTACTTTTCTTTCAAATATATTTCTGTTCGAACCTTCGCAAAATTATAAACCAAGAACGAAATGCTTGGCAGCAAGACATTCTTTGAAAATCAAATTTAACTATACATATAATCAAATTTGATTTTCGTTAGTAACTCATTCAAACGGTACAGGAAGAAGAAATTATGTGCTGTCTGAAGTGATTTATAAAGATCTGCAATCACTCCTACCTGCCTAAGCAACCAATTGACATTGTTTGTTTATTTTAAAAGCCATACTCCCGCAATTAGGAACTCTGCAACAGCCTCATAAAAGGTGAACAATGCCAAACTGGCAATGCTGCTTCTGAATTTAAATTGGAAGTGGATGAACACCGGTTGTTGTTTTGTTAAGGGAGTTGTCATTTAAGGCCAAAACAAGTTCAAGGAAAGAGAGACTATATAACTAATATCTGGAGACAAGAAAACTATTTAGTTTAAACTGTTTGTTTTCTTAACTGTCTTTTATACTGAATTTACTGCATTTTCCGTCTGAATTAACTTCCAAAACGTAGAATCCAATTTCTTATCATGAACGTAAATTGTTGTCATGTCATGTATTTACAAAAAGCATAAAAATACTATAAAGTATTACATTCAGTCAATCATGAGTTGTTTCGCTGTAATTATTATCATCATCATCATCCTCATTATCATCATCATCAGTATCATCATCATCAGCATCATCATCACCATCATCATCATCATCATCATCACCATCGTCATCATCATCGTCATCATCATCATCATCATCATCACCATCATATATATATCATATATATATATATATATATATATATATATATATATATATATATATATATATATATATATATATATATATATATATATATATATATATACATATATATATATATATATATATACATATATATTTATATATATATATATATATATATATATATATATACATATATAAACATACGCTATGGCTCTGTACAATAGATCAAAAAGGTATAAAACAAAAGTAAAGGACAAATAGAGTAAAAATGACAATTAAATCTTAAAAAAGTGAAACCTTAAGTGACTAAGAGCAACAGATTAAATTCTAAAGAGTCAAGTGAAAATGATATAGATATAAGGCATATATTAAAAGATAAATATAGTCAAAGTAGCAATTAAGAACTAACTCCTAAAAAACGTAAATGACTAAAAACAACAGATTAAATCCTAACAAAGTCAACATAAAATAAAGTAGATGGAAGCAAGGTTAAATCAATATACACAAGAGCTAAAAAAGAAATAAATACATATAAAATGTAATATGGATAAAAAGCTCTTAAGAAGAAATTAATAGTACAGACGTTTAAAAATAAAGGTTCTTAAGATTCGACTTAAAACAACTGACAGTACTGGGGTTACGTATTGCTGATGGAAGTGCGTTCTACAGTTTTGGGGCACGTCACAGAAAGCTCTATCGCCGAAGGACTTACAGCGAGTAACGGGGGATATTTTAAATCAAATTATCATAAAAACGTAAAGAGTAGCCCACTGTGCGTGGTTTTAGGTCTTAATGTATGCTGGTGCATTTCCATGTAGTGCCTTGTAATTACATAATAAAATCTTGAAGGAGACACAAATCCACAGAATAATTTGGGTTCTATTTGGGTAACAATGTATGAAGACTTCAAAACTCAACACCGCTTCCCTCAAAAACAACCAGTTTCCAGATTTTATTTAAAGTTTGAGGCCCTATGGAGGTCGCCATATTGTTCGATTTATTTTGAAACTGCCGGTTTTCTGGTCCGGAAGTGACTTTTTAGAATTATTTCCGGTTTTTGTTTTGTTTTTTTGTTATGAAATATTTCACGAAAGACAACACTAAAGAACGACGATTAAGATTGAAGTGCGATTTATTTCACGGTTTTCACGTGCTTTATAAGCGCAATTAAATTTTGATTTGAAAAAATAATTTGCTTTATTTGAAGATTATAGTTTTCTTTCCGTGGGGATAATATGATTGTCTTCTTGCCTCTATTTTGGAACCAGTTCGTTGAAACTCTCTCGCAGTACAGTAGTGACTAATAGTAGGCCCACGTTAGGCTAGTTTTTACTGTAGGCTTAGCGTACGTTTTCATCAACTTAGGCCTGATGTTATCGACGGGGATAATCACTACTGACTGAAGAAAAAGTTGTACAGCCATCTGCTTGACATTCTGACATAATGTCGTATAATTTCTCGCTACCAATAATTTTTGTATTAACTTTCACAAATCAATTCCCGCACACATGCACTGTGGTACGGTAGAGGTGCATAGGCGCAGATGTGTTTACATATGCATGAAGGAACGAAACTGATTCGATGACGTCCCTTGAAGTCACTTCTATTCTATTAAGGGCGGGTGCACAAGATGGCCGCCCTTATACGGTCCATATATCAAGTGATTTATATTATCATTAATTGAAATGAAATATCACGGAACACTTTTAAGCATCCCAAGGTGGTGTTAAGAATAGTTTTTCGCATCATAATAGATAAGAGAATTCTGTGGGTGTGTCTCCTTTAAAAATCAATTCGTTTTTTGATCGGAAGCCAGTGGAGGAGTTTGAAAGCAGAGGATATACTGTCATATTTGTTCAAATTGAGAATAAGACGGGCCGCCATATTTTAAATACGCTGAAACCTGTTCAAGAATGAACAAGGAAGTCCATATAATGAAAATTAGTTATGAAAATGTGAGGTGACAAGTTATGCACAATATTGCACTTTCTAATAACTTTCTAATATTATTAAGATTAAAACTAGCCATTTTGCATTTCTCATTAACTGAACAGGGTAATGTGTTTTTAATAAGTAATACATTGTCCAAATAAACTCCAAAATACTTAATATCGCTTACATAAGTAATAAAACAATCATCCTCATTTATATAATTTAGAGAGTTGACTTCGAGAACCAAGAAAGATAAACTCAAATTTTGTTTTCTTAATTTTAAGCCGATTTGTGTTCACCCAGGCCTTGACATCATTAAGGCAATTCTCCATAGCTTGAACAGCACTTAGTTCCAAGTCAGTATTTCCTGGTCTAGAATTTATATAGAGGGAGTGGTCATCGGCATAACCCATGACCTCTGGAAGGTGCTTAAAGAAGGTGTGAAATAATGTACTTGCATAGGCTGTAAAGAGAACAGGTCCTTCACAGGATCCTTAAGGTACACCCTGATGAAGGTTTGATTTAGTGGAAAGACAGTCACCAACCTTAACACTTTGTGTGCGTGATCTTAAGTAACAATCCAACCACGATTTAGCATGACCATTAACACCAATGTTTTGATCAAGGACGTTCAGAAAAACGCCATGATCCACAGTATCAAAGGCTGCGGATAGATCCAGCATGACCATCATCGTGACTTTTGAGTTATCAATGGTATAAAGAATATCATTGCACACTTTGAGTTGTGTAGTTTCCGTACTAAAACCTTTTCTGTCTGCTGATTGATGTAAAGGCAGTAAGTTGTTACTTTCCATGTGATCTCATAGTTGCGACAGTGCAGCCTCTTCACAGACTTTGGACACGAAACTAAGGTTACTTACTGGTCAATAATTCTTGAGCGACAGGTCAAGACCCAGTTTTATAAGCAACAGTGAGACAATAGCATGCTTCCAATGATCACTAAAGCATCCCGAAACAAGACTTAAATTCACAATTTGAGTAATAACAGGAGCAATGGAGTTAACATGATCCTAATAAGTTTTGTAGGAAATGGATCAATTGGGTGTTTTTAGATTGTAAGATTATTTTTCTGATAATTTTTTCAGAAACTTGAACAAATTATTCCAAAGTTTTACCACAATAAGTAAGAGACGGCCTGTACACTTCGTGCTGGGCAAGATCATTACTGATGTCCTGGGGAAATCACCAAATTTAGCTGCGATAACATCCGCATCGTCATGAGGAAATTGATTAACTTTAGAGCGCCCCGTGAGGTTATTAACGAGTTTGAATAACTTTTTGCTGTCACATCCGCACTCAGTTACCATAGTTACCATATCGTCAGATCGTTAACGTGCCATATCGTCAGATCGTTAACGTGCCATATCGTCAGATCGTTAACGTGCCATATCGTTAACGTGCCCTATCGTCAGATCGTTAACGTGCCATATCGTCAGATCGTTAACGTGAACAAACTTTGATTTGGTAAGTTTTTGTGCATAAAGATTTTTCAAAGACTTAAATTCTTGAAAATCAACTGTATGTTTTGTCCTGCGCCACCTACGCTCGGCACGTCGCCTTTGGAATCTAAGCTCCTTCAAGTCAGTAGTGTACGAAGGTAGTCTGGGGAGAATTGTGATCGTTCTTGTTTTTTAAGGAGCATGGATGTCAAAATGCAAGTAAGTGACATGTTATCACCAGGCCTCTAGTTGCTTTAAGTCATCGATATGCATAGCAGACTTAGTCACGGCGTGTAAATTATGAGATAAGATCATTGCTGTTGATATCTGAGATCTTCCTGAATTCAACAGTTGTTCTATGTCAGGTTTTGGACAGGCAAAATAGCAGGTGACAAAACAGTGATCAGAAATTAAATACTCACTAGTTGGCTCAGTTTTAAGGATGTCGTCGTTATTCCTTTACATTATTAAGTCAAGTGAATTTCCAGAGGTAGCACTCTGATCTTTGAGAGAGTCCATAAGTTTCCAACAAATTGACAAAATTCACTTCATTACGCTCCACACTATATAAGTGAATGTTAAAGTCACCAGAAATAAGAAGGTGACTATCAATGCTACAAGCAACCCCCAAATAATCATTGAATTCGCTGAAAAATGTTGCCACTGTAATTGGGTGTACCGCGGAGTAGGGAGGACGATATATAATATGAACAATTAATCTATTACAATGAGATGATACGTTCGACATTCAAGCGAAGTATATTCACCAGACCTTATTTTTTTCACCGGATGGATCCGAATTGAATACTTGATATTGTCAATTACAAGTAGTCATTGAATTTTGGAACTGTATCTTAGCCTTTGTTTGAAACCTTGAAATATCAAAGACACAATTCATCTCTTTCAGTTTAAAAAACCTACTTGTTTGATAATCTAATTTTGAACTGAAAGGTCACTATCAATATACAATACACACAGTGATACAAAAAATTATAATTTCGATGCCGATTTCCATGCAATTTTGATTGGAATGTGTTTCAAATACATTAATATCATTTCATTAACCTAGATATTCATTTTATATCTCAAATGCTTCTTTGCTTGCAGTTGTAATCTCTTCATTCTTCACATTCAATTATACTTTATTACTAGCTATGGTAATCCTCCCAGTCATGATGGAAAACAACTACGTTGGGCTTTTTATTAGAAAGAAGAAAATTGCGTGATTTATTGAAAATATCCACTGGGATTTATTTAGTCTTATGACGTACTACATGTCTGCTGAGAATTTATCTATTATTTTCTATCTTATATTTAATTTTCTGTATGTGTTCGTACATGAACCGTTTTCTGCATGTGTTTGTATATAAACCGTTTTCTGCATTTGTTCGTACATGAACCGTTTTCTGCATGTGTTCGTACATGAACCGTTTTCTGCATGTCTTCGTACATGAACCGTTTTCTGCATGTCTTCGTACATGAACCTTGTCGTGCAATTTTCTGACAAATATTCTATAAGATGTGTATCAAAAATCTTCAATGGTTCGAAAACTTCCTTTCCTATTAGACTGGGCTCATCAAATCCAGTGAAACCGTATAGTTGGATCAATCATACAGTGTTCAAACTATTTTATTGTTATCGTATATTCAAAAGAAAGATGGTGGTAAGTACATATCTCACAGCTATTTTGTACTCCTTCAAGTTGGACGACCACATAAGCAGATGAGTTCAATTAAAATGAATTACCCCGGAGTATAAGAGCAATGGTATTTCTAGTCATGAATATCAACTTACTCACTAAATACAGTTTTATTGGGACTCATCAAAGCTTGGTATTGAGAGTCTTTCAGAGTAAAATCTTATACAACTTCGCAGTGGCCTAACATAAATCTAAATTATTCAACATTGTGTGCCTTTCTTTAAGAGTTTTTGCTTTCCCATACAATAGTTCAATAGAGGGGTGAAATGAAATGCGTGAGTTTTTGGTTCACAGTTGGGTAAAAGTGTACTCTGTTTACTCAAGTTGTTTGTGCTTTAATCGTTCTGATATGTTCATTATGTATGCAAAGATTAACTTATTACCCACTTCTATTGAAGTGTATCGTAAGTTTTCAAATTGCGACCTTGATAATCAGCCTTTGAATGCATTTACTAATAATTAAAAGGTTGAAGGTACTACAGTGTGAAAAAGATGATAATTCAAACGATAAGAATCTATCAAGGCCTGATATCCGTGAATTTACCTCGTTATACATTACAGTAATTTACAGCAGACTATTTTCCTTTTTCACATAAAATCTTTATTCTGATGAAAACATACTGATATAAAACAAAGGGAGAGAATGATGGGGAATTTTTGGAAATCTATTACGTCTTTTCTAATACCTGGATTAAGGGTAACATGCTGTCATCACACTCTTCATATAACTATTGTACATCATTGCAATTAGATCGACTTTTATTTTCGTAACGTTTTGCACCTCTTATTAAACAAGTCTGTTTTCGCTTAAACAGTTCGGTTCGTACCGCCGATCAGGGAACTCAATAAGTCCCCGATCGAGAGACTCATGCGTGCGCACAGAGCTTACAGTCATATATGGAAGCCGCCATTTTTATTGTGAAGTTTCAGTCATAGACGCTTATCAGTCGTTTCATTGAAGGTTTGTAACAAAGATTGCTTTGTTCATGTTCAATTTTGCGAAAGTAAAACAACCTCGTTACTACCACGCAGTTACAGCTAAATAATTTTGAGAAATCCCCAAGTTATTTCTCATAACTTCAGAAATTCGTATTTGTATTACGTGTAACGTTACACATAATACGAAGTCACGAAAACCGCACGGTGAATTTAAAAGCGGACGGTGAAAAGATAATTCATATACCATTATTTCAAATCATGCAGAAAAATTTGAATCCTTCGCTGTGGTTGAGTTCCCCACGCACAAAATGTGTCTGATTCTTATGTTACTCCTATACAAACTTTGAATTTGGATAGATGCATTGTGGGTTACTTCTGTTAAGGATCCCGATCGGAGGCACGAATCAGACTATTAAACAAAATACGAAATCTTTGCTCCATTAGTCGGAGAATATCATACTTCTTAAGCCAAATATGTTTATACACTTAAAAAATGATATTATAGTTCAATTGGAATCACTGAAAAGATGAATTTTCAAAGAAAAAATAAAAGATCCATGCATGTTACACTTCGTTCTCTTCTGTGTTTTTAATTCTTTAGCGATAATTGCCATAAGCGACAAGTAAACTATTGTAGTTCTTGTACGATCACAACGTTTTCTTTCACCTTTCATTGTTTTTGTTTTGAAGTCTCTTAGCTGTAATGGGCATGTAATAATGTAATATGTTTTTCAACAACGTCTAAGAGCTGGTTTGAATCGTATAAATATTTTAATGTGTTTTAAAATAAAAGACCAAATCTTAAACAATTACCTCCCTTTTGAATCTGTTCATTTCCATAATCTAAAGAATATATACGATGGCCTAATACTTGAGTGAGAATAGCACCTATGGATCTTGTATCCTTTAATCTAAATATATGTATAATTATTTGTTGGCAGAAATATGTGTAGACTCTAGGACCATTAGTGTCAAAAGTCTAAGGTGATTTGTTAAATATAAAAGTAGATATCCTAATATGAATACATTCGTAAATATACAATGGTTACGTGTTTCAAAAGGTTAGACTTGATGACCAGATTAGACTTGGTGACCAGATTAGACTTGGTGACCAGGTTAGACTTGGTGACCAAATTAGACTTGGTGACCAGATTAGACTTGGTGTCCAGATTTGACTTGATGACCAGATTAGACTTGAGGACTAGATTAGACTAGGTGACCAGATTAGACTTGGTGACCAGATTAGACTTGATGACCAGATTAGACTTGATGACCAGTTTAGGCTTGATGACCAGATTAGACTTGATGACCAGATTAGACTTGATGACCAGATTAGACATGGTGACCAGTTTCTTATCCCGAACACCATGATTGTTGTGTTTGCGCAATTTTTAAAGTTTGTGACCCTTTGCAACAATCCTATTAGTTCCTAATGGCAACAATGTGCACAGCATCGTAAAAATAAGGAATGGAAGAAAAGGCTAAATTCATCCGAACCGTTAGGCTCATTGGGTCGGTGCTTATCCTCGGTTTCCATGGCGCAAGCGGATGAGAGTACATAACTCCCCATCGATGGGACGCCAGTCCATCGCAGATTATCTCCCCGACAGTGCTGGTACTCATTTTACAGCTGAGTGGACTGAAGCAAGTAGACTAAAGTGTCTTGCTCAAGGACACAATGCAGCGCTCACGATTGGAATCGATCCCAGTAACTCTTGAATACGAGCATAACTCCTTCACCACTAAAAATGGAAGACGTATAAGATAAGTTTCTTCGAAAAACTTGATGAGGATCCAGACAGTACACATATCCGGATTCCTCTTTATCAACTATCACAACATATATTTTTTGATAAAGTTTTACCAAGTTTCAAAGAAGAAAATCTATTCATCCAGTCTTATCAGACCG
This sequence comes from Chiridota heheva, assembly GCA_020152595.1. NCBI lineage: Eukaryota > Metazoa > Echinodermata > Holothuroidea > Apodida > Chiridotidae > Chiridota > Chiridota heheva. The sequence continues at coordinate 377,331 of JAIGNY010000690.1, forward strand.
CTTTTTTTTTCCATTTTTAAAGGTGCTGGTTCTGTTCACTTGGTGGGTGGAGTGACAGGTTTAGTAGCTACTGTAATGCTAGGACCTAGAACGGGACGTTTCGAAAAGGGAAACGCACCAGTAATGAGCTCACCAACCAATGCAATATTTGGACTTTTCATGCTTTGGTAAGTGATAATTATGCTTTGTAGTGTTTTAATAATATTCCGTGTATTTAAAAGAGTCTTTTAAGTTTAAGCTTCGAGGTCTAAAACGGAAAATACCAATGAGAAGGCACAACCGCCATATATTCTATTTAAAAAACTGTTGCTGGCACTGCGTTTTGTATATATCAAATCCTTGTTGAGTTTGTGAAAGCAAAATCACACATGCTTTGTATCGCCATATTGCTTGTAAATTGATTCCCTATGGTATTTATGCGATATGGGGTATTATCTGCATCATTGGTAATGATCCGCACTAATTGTATTAAAGGAATATTGCCATGTTTTTTCGTAACATTTCATAAGAAACAGACAAAAATTAGAAACAATTTAGTACAAAAATCATGTTGATTTGTTATTCCTACCAGGAGATATTCACAAAAAATGCCAAAAAACCAATCGGATAAAGCTCAGTATGACATCACAGCAACACATTCTCCCACAAAAGTTGACGATATTTCATTAAAATATATCATCCTTTTTTATTAGTAAAACATGCTAGAAAAACAAATTGATGAAATTTAGGTAATTATACATATTGCCAAATACACCCTACTTCAATAACTTTTGGAAAATTGTTTCTAATCCTACATAAACAATTAATTAACATTCAAAGAAATACATAGACGTTGCGATGGAATGCAATCTATAACATCATCAAACACGAATTCATCATACTGTACAAAAACTTTAAAATGCAATTGAGAAATCTGTAAAACATTCATATCTCCTGAACTGAATATGGTATCAACCTGAAATTTGTACCAAATTGGCTCTAAAAGTATGCTCTTTTAAATACAATTTTACAAAAAACCATGGGAATATCCCTGAAAATTAGCTCAATCCATCCGTATGTTTCCTCACTTTGACGTTATAGAATCAAACTGTGCTGTAAAACTTTATGTTAAGCAAATGGAGACAAATTATGTAGGGTTACTTTCAAAAGATATCTCATTCCTTTAATAACTAGTTGATTATGTAGGACAAAAGTGTATATACAAAGTAAAGATTGAGATACTTTTTTTTTCTCTACAATTCTAGCTAGAAAATTAACTTGATAAGCCTGAGATTTTTCTATTGATGTTATGTTGAAGTATTCATTGCATTTGGGTTTCTTAGGTGATGAGAAATGAAACAACTCCAAATAAAATATACTATATATATCCAAAAACAGTATGCAGCTTTTATTTTCAAAATGGATTTCTATTGTTAAAATTGACTGGAGTAAAGCCTTCCCATTACCATATTTTGATACTTAATACACTCTTTATTAGTATAGCAAACAAAATTTAGTTAAGTATTCTGGTACAAAGTTTTTTTTAACTACCAAAAATGGAGTAAAATGGCAATGTGAAGGCTTTATTGCAGTCTATTTTGACAATAGAAATCCATTTTGAAAATAGAAGCTGTTTGTACCAATGTTTTAGGATGAACAAAACGCAAACAACAATAGTTCTTTCGGGGAACGTTCGCATTCACTTTCATTAAATGTCGTTGAATGAGTTTTGCTCGTCAAAGATACATTCACTCGGTAAAAGTGAGTTCTTATGTAACAAAGGATAGGAAGAATGTTGCCCTAGATTGATTGTCTGCTTATGTTTATGGAAACGAAATAAGGTATTGGAAATATATAAATAGCCACGAGTCTTGTTTGAAGCACTTTATCTTGGGGATTTATCAATTACACAGCAAAACAATGACAAATGTCAAGGAGAAACCTTTCTTTTTAGGAATTTAGGTACCATAGGCATTGCTTAGTTTTAGTCAATTAAAAAGGTTAATGTTAATATCTACTCAAGAATAATCTGTTAAAATTCACTTAGATAAATTGATTGTTTCTTACCATTTTTGGTAACAAAAAAAAACCATAGGAGGATAATTAGTTCCTTCTACACAGAATTAGGGTGTTTCAGTTGACGTCACGAGGTCATGTGACTTTGTTTATCGCCGTTTTGTCGGTCAAAAGCACTGTCGTCTGCTGTACATTTAATCAGACTTAATACGTTTGCATGTTGTTATATAAGATTATTTTTGCAAGATAATTATGCTGGAATCTTGCTGTGCCGTTGGTTGCACTAATAGATGTGGGCGGGGAATAAAAAGTTATTTTCTCGATTTCCATCTGATCCTGATCGACGTCCGAAGTGGGTTTCTGCAGTAAGACGCAACGGCTTTCAACCCGGGCAATCAACCCACAGTAGGCTTTACATACTAGGATTTGCGGTGAGCCCTTTATATCAGGTATGTAGGCTTTGTCTGAGTATAACGAACAATCAGATGGCGTTAATGTTAAAGTTACTCATCGTATACCCGGTGAAAATATAGCTTACTAAGGAAAATATAAAGAAAAATCGAAAGCGAGCAAAAAACAGCAATCAGTAAAATTTGCTGACTTGCTACTGGTAGGTTAGCATGTAGTATGTTTGTTGTACGTATGATGTAACTGAGCTGTGTGAGACGTGAAACCCAACGACGCCGCAGCTCGGCAAAATGGAGTCCAGTCGAGTTAGAATCTGGTGATGAAATCTCTCTATTGGTGGCACGGAAACTAATTATTTGCCCCATTGAAGCCTATGATGAAAGAGTCAAGTTCGGGGTCCTTTTTGTACCAAAATTTTATAGATTTGGAATCTTTCGTGATGTTTTCCAAAAAGTATCATCTAATATCTCTCGGACGGTACATTCAGTAGGGGGTCACCAGAGGTTTTGGCCCTTTTTTTAAGGCTGAAGTGAAGGAGTGTAATACACCCTCACCAAATCACTCAAATTTTGGTGTGGGTCCTTGATAAAATAGTTCCCCATGAAACTTTTACTAAAACAATCTTGTCAAGTTTGGATATGCATAGTTAATTCCCATCCTTTCTCTACCATTCCTGAAATTTTCAACTTCTCAGTTTCCTGTCCCATAAAATGGGACCTCTCAAAAATATATTTATCAGCCTTTTCTCTGAGGGTTCTCAATTTTGGATGACGGAGTGATACTTATTAGTTCAGTGCTACCTATAGTAGCACAAAGATATCTTTAAAAAAATCCTGTACTAAAGACTAAATAGTAAAATTCCACCCGTTCCCCAAAAACAGCTAGCATTTGAAATGATTAAAAATACACAATGATATAGGGGTAAAGGTTTCAATAAAACCAAAAACAGTTAGTATTCCCTTGGGAAATGATTTGATATGTTTTATACGTATGGGCTAACATTGAAGCGTACCCTTGGGAATATAGCTAATAAGCAAGAAATTAGCAAATTTGCATGAAAATATGATTGGATTCATTAATTGCCCCATTCTATAGCATGGAAGCACATTTCCCATTGAAAATAGCCTTTTGCCATTCAATTGAGGTCAATATCTTTAAAGCAAACAGACATTTCTAAAACCATGCCCCCTCTTCTCCTAAAATTCAGCAACAAGTATGCTATGCCCCCAAAACAAGCCTATTTAGTGCAAATTTAGTCTCTCTGCTTTGCTGGACCATAAAAAATGACTGATATCTAACTTTTATGACAAATCTTAATTGCAAAGTCATGACCTTTATCAATTAAAATTACTTAAATTATCAATTCTTTAGGTGAAATATAATGGTTATTTTCATGAATAATCACCTATTGCTATATTCTTTAGGCCTTAACTGCCTAACATGCTTTTAAAACTTACTTCACCATGTATACCTGCCAACATTTGCAGAATTTATCAAGTGGACCAATGAAATGGCTAATTTTCTTCTCAATCTGGGTCATCTGAGCCAAAAATGTCACTTTTTGTGCTTAATGAAATTTCTATCAAATATTTTGAAATTGCCACACTTTCCTTCTTAGACCTACATCTAATTTACATATACCCAGTCTCGCTACAAGCAGCACGGAACTAATTATTCGCCTTATTGAAGCCTCTGATGAAAGAGTCAAGTTCGGGGTCCTTTTTGTACCAGAATGTTATAATTTGGGATCTTCGTGATGTTTTCTAAAATGTACCATCTAATATCTCTCGGATGGGGGTGCTTTCAATATGGCGTCACCAGAGGTTTTGACCTTAAGCAATCTTATTTAAAGTAAGAGATTGATACTTCAAGAAAGGTTGAAAATGGTACTGATACTTAAAGACAGGCATTTGTTTACGTTTTGGTGTATTTGAGTAAGAAATGTTATGAATGGGTTGTGATGTCACTTTGACATCATCTGTTTATCTTTGAGGTTACAATAGTAGTAACCTGTAGTAAACAAGTATTTCTTTGAAAGTTTTGTGATAGTTTAGAGGACAGAAATTTGTTGATTCATGTTGGATAAATTTTTAGAATAATTTTATTTCTGATCTTGGATGTGTTGTAAGAAGAACTCAAACGACCAACCAAGTACAACATCTGTTGACAGAAGAACTCAAACGATCAACCGAGTACAAAATCTGTTGACAGAAGAAGTCAAACGACCAACCAGGTACAACATCTGTTGACAGAAGAACTCAAACGACCAACCAAGTACCACATCTATTGACAGAAGAACTCAAACGACCAACCAAGTACAGCATCTGTTGACAGAAGAACTCAAACGACCAACCGAGTACAACATCTGTTGACAGAAGAACTCAAACGACCAACCAAGTACAACATATGTTGACAGAAGAAGTCAAACGACCAACCAGGTACAACATCTCTTGACAGAAGAACTCAAACGACCAACCAAGTACCACATTTGTTAACAGAAGAACTCAAACGACCAACCAAATACAACATCTGTTGACAGAAGAACTCAAACGAGCAGCCGAATACAACATCTGTTGACAGAAGAACTCAAACGACCAACCAAGTACAACATCTGTTGACAGAAGAACTCAAACGATCAACCAGGTAGACAGAAGAACTCAAACGACCAACCAGGTACAACATCTGTTGACAGAAGAACTCAAACGACCAACCAAGTACAACATCTGTTGACAGAAGAACTCAAATGACCAACCAAGTTTAACATCTGTTGACAGAAGAACTCAAACGACCAACCAAGTACAACATCTGTTGACAGAAGAACTCAAACGACCAACCGAGTACAACATCTGTTGACAGAAGAACTCAAACGACCAACCGAGTACAACATCTGTTGACAGAAGAACTCAAACGACCAACCAAGTACAACATTTGTTGACAGAAGAACTCAAACGATCAACCAAGTACAACATCTGCTGACAGAAGAACTCAAACGATCAACCAGGTACAACATCTGTTAAGAAAATAAAACTCAAACAACCAACCAAGCGCAGCATCTGTTGACAGAATAAGTCAAACGACCAACCTTGATACAAACCTATTGACAGAAGAATAATTACAACAAACAAAGTACAACATCTGCAAATTGAAAAGAAGAAAACAACCAACAAAAACAACATCTGTTGAAAGAAGAACTCAAATGAGTTTTCAACTACCACATTTGTTAAAGAAGAACTCAAACGAGCAACCGAATACAATATTTGTTGACAGAAGAACTCAAACAAGCAGGTAAAGTACAAGCATCTTTTGACCTAAGATTTCAAACGACCAACCGGGTACAAAATCTGTTAAGACTGAGATCTCAAATGACCAATGTACGGACATCTGTTGATTAGAAGAACTCAAACGACCAACCAAGTACAACATCTATTTGAAGAACTCAAACGACAGCAAGTACAGCATCTGTTGACAGAAGAACTCAAACGACCAACCAAATACAACATATGTTGACAGAAGAACTCAAACAACCCAGTACAACATCTGTTGACGAAAGAAATTATCGAAAAGTCTAACAAAAGTCTTCTTCCAGACAATATTCACCCGAAAGTTTTTGCAGCTTGAATTTGAAATCATAATTTGTTCAACTTTAACATTTTGCTACTCTGCAGTTCTTTGAATAACTGCTTTGAAATACCCGATCACCATCTTGTGAGAAGCCAGATTTGTGTAAATTACTGTACTGAAGCAGGTCATTGAAAGCATTAGAAATAATCTTACTTTCAATACTCTGATTATTACTCATTATTCCAGAGAATGACACCGTTATTCTAAATTAATACTTGCAACGAATACAATTTTTGTGCCGTCGTCAACATTTTCTGTATTTCTGTTTCCTGTGTTTCGATGACAGAGAAGGGTTTTCGATCTAGACGTCTATAAGGTCGCTTATTGGGAATGATTTCTCAATCTAGTTATTTGTCCTAATTGAAGAATACTTTATATCAGGAATTTATTTTCTGATATAAAGAATTGAATTCTTGATATCGATAATTTGAATTTTAATATCAAGAATTGATTTCCTATATAAAATTCAATTTGATATCAATCTTGATATCGATAATTTGAATATTTTTTAATATCAAAAATAATTTCTCTGTTATCAAAAAATATTCTGATATTAAGAATTGAAATATCAATAATTTGAATTTAAATATCAAGAATTAAATTTCCGATAAAATGAATTTTGATATCAAAAAATGTATTTTGATATCAAAATTCTATTTTTGATAAGAAATTAATTTTTTTCTTGATATCAAAAATTCATTTCTCTGATATCAAAAATTCATTTTCTGATATCAAGAATTGAATTCTTGATATCGATAATTTGAATTTTAATATCAAGAACTAAATTTCCGATATCAAGAATTTGATTTTGATATCAGAAAATGAAATTTTAATATCAAGAATTCTATTTTTCATATCAGAAATTAAAAATTTCTTTTGATATTCTTGATATCAAAATTTCATTTTTTGATATCAAAAATCAATTTTGATATCACTTAAATCTGGCATTTCTTGATATCAGAAATTATATTTTAATATCAGAAAAATTTTGAAAACAATAATTCATTTTTGATATGAAATTAAATCAAATTTTGATATCATAAATCTGGCATTTCTTGATATCAGAAAAATTTTTGAAAACAATTTTCATTTTTGATATCAAAATTATTTCTTTATATCAGAAATTCATTTTCTGATATAGAAATTTTGTATTAAATGTTAAAACGGCGCGTCATACGTCTATCATCCAAGAGGTGCATTCGAGTGGAGCTGCTCAGATGAACTCAACATTTATTTAAGTGTGCACACAGGTTTTACAGTTATATTAGTTATTGGATCCAAATCTGTAACTTATCTTAAACTTACAATTTCTATTGACATTGTTACATAACTCTTAGACCAATTATTATTGTTATTTTATCAGAAAGATTTCCGATATCCTATAAATTGGTTTTCTGTATTTTATTGAATGCTCGCTCACGGTTTTTATTCTTTTTGGGTTCAAATATTAATTTATTAGTTCCTAGAGAGGAGGTGAAGTTGTTTTATCCTGACTTGCGAAATTTGTGTTTTTGAAAATGATTGAATTTATCGGTGTGAATATAAGCCCCCGCCTTACATCTTCAAACCAATGAGAAATTTCGCGTAACGAAGTGAGTTATCAAATAAATACATTTCTGGAGATCGAGAAAAAAAAATATTTCTTGAAGATATGGCTGAGATTGAGAATTGTATCATATGAAACGATTTTCATCTTTTCTGATTTCGAGTGCGTGTAAATTTCTTTAGAACTATTACCCTCAAATTCAAATATATAACTTAAAAATCACGAAAAATGATCGTTTACAGAGAAAAAAATGTGTTTAAAATTGCCGGTTTTCATCGACAACAAAAAAAAAAATAATAATCCGTAGTGACGTCACCGCTTGATGATGACGTAGGGGTAGGCACCCATTTGTTTGTTTACAATCTGCCTTTGCTGCGTTTCCGCATTATAGCGTGTGTACAAATGGCTAGTAACAGTGACAGCTCCGAAGAAAATTCTGAACTTGAATGATCTTATTCAAGCTCAGAATTTGAAGGGAGCTTTTACAGTCGCGCACATAGTTGTTGAAGTAGTGCTTATTAGACCTGGAAAATAAGAGGCTTGATATAAAGGTAGATTTCGGACGAAATTTTACCCAATTGCAAACAAAAATATCATCAGAAAATTTGATACCTTCGAGTTACGACATAGAACCATAAGTTAATTTCAGCATGATTCAAGGTGTTAACTTAATTAAAATCATGAAAAAAGTTGCCGAAACGCCGCTCCCAGTTCGGTGCGGCAAACGGTGACCCAACGGTGACCCAACGGCGAGTTAAAAGTCTGTACTGCACTGATGTGTACATTGCAGCTGACTAGTGTAAAGCCGGTAAGACTAACGAGAGGCTTAAAATTACACTTGGCAACGAGGTAGACTGGGGTGGGGAGGGGGAGATGCGAGAAAATTAGAACACAAATGGATATTATATCCATGGACTTTAAGATTTCTTCCTTGTTATTTCAACTTATATGTAGTTAAAATTTAATCAAATTGGACCAACAAATATTATGAAATATGACATGAAATGGAAGGTCTAGGGTTCAAGGGGCCTATATAGGGCCTATATTCTTAAAATAAATTAACAACTTAACGTTAATGTAACCTACAAAGCTAACCTTTTTCCTTGCACGATACTTCGAAGAAAGCCTTGCCTTCTTTGCTGGCCTTGTTGAGCTGGCAGTACTACTTGTACTAGGCCTAGTTGTACTTGAACTTGTTGTAGGCCTAACGTTACTGCAACTTGAAACGGTAGCACTATCACTAGTAGTAGTAGTAGTAGTAATAGTAGTAGTAGTAGTGGTAGTGGTTAAACCAGGCCCAACACTGGTGTTCTCATCCGGCCTATTGTTATCTGTAACTAGTGTATGTTCACCCATCATTTCTGAGGTGGCATCGTCAATTTTCCCTTTCTTTATAGCTGGTACGATGCAGGTAACAAAAATAATTTTGTGCTCAGACCAAACGACATTTTAAATCGCTGGTCTAAGGGGAAACATTCTTCTGCAAAATAGTCTCCGCAAATAACACTCGACTGTGTAACGTCGTTAGGGCTAAAGTCCTTCCGGGTAGTTTGCACAGATCTAATCCACAAACGTCGTTGTTTAGCGTCTTGTGGAAATCTGTGCAATGAAACACCCTTTACATTTTTATTGCTGCATCCACCAACGACACAACGAAACAACATTTTCTTGATTTTTCTTCGAAAAGCTAGCGTATCACTATCACAGTATCAACAGTATCGTACAATCAGAATCACTGTGTCAGTACAGTTTACCCACTAACTCAATACAATCAGCTAGCAATAATATTTGGCCACAGTCTATTCACGTACTTGCAAATGGGTGCCTAACCCTACGTCATCATCAAGCGGTGACGTCATTACGGGTTTTTTGTTTTTTTGGCGTCGATGAAAACCGGCGATTTCAAACACATTTTTTCCTCTGTAAACGATCATTTTTCGTGATTTTTAAGTTGGCTATTTGAATTTGAGGGTAATAAAAACCCATTAACAACTTTTCAGCGATTTTTTTTTTCTTTTTCTATGGCAGGCCCTCTTTTCAAGAAAAATATATTTTCTATTTGTACAAAGAAACCGTTAATCTGCTCAGGGTCGTGGTTAGTTTGCTGTGATTGTGCATTTTACCATCTTGTTTTAAAATAAATACACGTCTGAGATTTCACAAAAGTGTGTGAAACTTTGCTAAATTTATATTACATTTGACGAAATCCAAAATGTCTACAAAATATATCAAAATTTCTAATTTTGTCTAACTATTTGCCAATCCAGGAAGCAAATGTACGTCCGATCGATAAGTTTATATATTACCCATGTGGAAACCGATGTGCCTTTTAGTAAATAAAGTTTACTGTAAATCGATCATGCAAGATCGCAAACTCAACGATATTATGCCATATCATATAGTTGACTCTGAATTATTGTTATTTTTAAAGTTGGCTCTCGATAATTTGGTCAAAGACCTTATTTTGTCAACATAGCTGTGCTACAATAATAATGATGGTACAGTGTTATGCGTGCTGATTGAACGAAATGTGACATTTTCCACCTACGAAACACTGAAAAGAAGTACACTATTCAAGATAAATCATAAAATTACGCGCT
>JAIGNY010000690.1:392500-395000 GCA_020152595.1 Chiridota heheva
AATTAAGTTTGCTTTTGAACGTTCATGTAAATTAATACAACTTAAGTTGCTGTACATAATTATTTATTCACATTATTAAAAGTTCACTTACTTTACCATAAAAGCTAAACTCAACTAAGCTTTTACAGGTAGAGAGAACAGAGAGCGTGTTTAATTTTCGTATAATACCCTTAGGCATTAATTGTAGATAAGTGGAATTTTATCTGATCATAGTTATATCGAAACTCAAATAGCATGTGCAAAGGAACAAATTTAAAGTCAGAAAATAATTTCTAATGAAATAGGTTATAAATACAGTTATGATATATAACGGGAAAGTAACATGAAAACAGACTTGCTCGTGCAAGATATTTTACGCTGTTCCAAATTTCTTTTTCTAAAATAGTTATGTGACAAAAGAACGCAAGTTTGATGTTACTTATATCATTAACGGAATTCTTGGATCATTGGTAGGAATAACAGGTTAGTTACTATTTTCACATTCATATATTTTTCTTTAGCGCACGTAAGATATGATCTGATTGAAACAAAAAGTAGAAGATGTATTATTAAATTGTGAATCATGACCAGTTTCTCATAAATATTTATAGATTATGCAAATTAGGTGGAATTCTGACTCCTGATTGATCACTAACTGTATAGGCTCGTGATTTTACCACACGACCGAAAGTCGTCGAATCTTTTGGAGGAAAAACAAAATGAATATTTATAGAATATGCAAATTAGGTGGAATACTGGCGCTTGATTGGTCACTACATGTATAGGCTCCTCGTGATTTTACCACACGATCGAAGGTCGTCGAATCTTTTAGAGGGAAAACAATAAACACATTGTCATAATTCAATTTTCTCTTTCTTATATTTATGGTGGCTCTTATAAGAGCCTTTGGGCTCTTTATCGATCGTCCGATCGATCTGCTACTGTCCTCCTCTGGTGGTTTCCTGCTGTCCTTTCCCGACAGCTCCCTTGTGTTCGGTAGCTTTCTTTGATTCTGCAGAAGTCTCGTGTTCTTTTGCTATATCGAAAGCAGCAACGTGGAAGGCCCATATGCCGCCCAGCAGTGTGACACGTCTTGGTAAGCATGGACGATGGCTGCCGTAATTACATCGCCTTCTGCAGGATGAAACCCGTTTTGAATGGTCTTAAACAGTTGCATCTGTTTTCAAGGTGTTCTATAAGTTTATCGTAATTGATTGGTCCAGGGATCCATTTTCTCAAGAGTTCAAACATTACTTTGGCTAAAACTTCTCACTCCATGATGATGATGTGTTCGCTCTGAAACTCAGAATGAAAAAGGAGAGAGTTGAACACACAATTACAATGACGGGGTTCGCCTGCGTATTCGGTTATGATTACAAATGCTATTTTAATTCCACCTGGACGAGAACACAGGTAATACGGACAGAACATGAAAAGAAAGGATTAAGTTTGCTGTATTTATGCTTTTGATTCCATCTCTTTGTCAATTTGTGTATGATGTCATTTGTGTTGGTGACGCTCTTTTGAAAACAAAGCCAGAAAGGTATGATGCCATTGTGTTGGTGGCGCTCTTTTGAAGAAAAAAAAATGAAAATAAACAAATACAATTGATTATAATAAATGTTTTAAAAATTACTATTTAAAAAAATAATACATTTAAAAAAGTAATTAAAAAAATAATAAATTAAAGATAAATCAATTTAAAAAAGAAATCAAATGATAAAACATGGACGTTACAAACGATAGATATTACAAACAATAAACGTTACAAACAATTATGGACAATACAAACGATAGATATTACAAACAATTATAAATGTTATAAAAATGTCTTGAATCATTTTTCTCTTTCTTATACATATGGTGGCTCTGAAAAGAGCCGTTGGGTTTCTTTTACCAGTTCTGCTGGTGTCTTCTATGCCATCGGGCAGAACGGGCATTCACGTAGTGGTTCGGTGGTTTGGGTGCTTACGCTACGAGATACTTTGGGGACCTCTTCCTCCATCTTGGTCTTTGCTTTTCCTTCTTCATCACGCCAGACACGTGGCTGTAACTTACTCCCGATTGGTTCGTATAACGATTGCCTGTGAACACTTGCTTGTCTGGCTTGCGCCCAAGTTATCATGCCTGGCTGTCGTACGGTGGTCATCGAACTTCTACGGTTGCCTCTACGGTAGCCTCGAACTCTTTTTGAATGTCATTAAATTCATTTTTCTTATCACGCCTGGATGTCGTGCGGTAGTCGCCGAGCTTCTACGGTAGCCTCTACGGTAGCCTCGAACTCTTTTTGAATGTCATTAAATTATTTTTTTTTTTAAATATTTATATGCGAGGGTAAAGTACCTGCCCCAACCAACGCAGTGGTACCGTAGGAGTCATGCCACGATTTTGTATTCCTTCCGCCCTAATTTTTTTTCAAACTTTATTTTTTTTCTCGATGCCAGAAAATAAGACGCAGCTTATATGGCATAATAACAATAACAAACATGTTCATGCAGAGGGTTCTTCTTCTTCTTTGGTT
>JAIGNY010000690.1:400000-437500 GCA_020152595.1 Chiridota heheva
AATCGTGGCATGACTCCTACGGTACCACTGCGTTGGTTGGGGCAGGTACTTTACCCTCGCATGTAAATATTCAAAGAAGAAAAAATGAATTTAAAGACATTCGAAAAGAGTTCGAGGCTACCGTAGAAACTACCGTAGAAGTTTGACCTAACTCATCATACCTTTTTTTTTTTCAAAAGAGCGCCACCAACTTGAATGGTATCATACCTTTCTGGCTTCTGATTGGTCGAAGAGATCTAAACAAAAAGCATAAATAGAGCAAACTTGATCAATTATTTTCATTCTGAGTTTCAGAGAAAACACATCATGCCTCGATACTTGCCAGTATCGCCAATATCTACGGTTGCTTTCCTTAACGCGTTTACAAGGAGAATGTTAACACAGGAGGGAGATCCCATCAGAACTTACTACCGGTTCGGTTTGGCACACAAATTCGACAACAGAGTACAAAAACATTTGCCGTCAGAACACCGCCGAGATAGCTGAATCAAAGACCAGATCACCCTCAGAACTTTGCAATCAGAGAGAGCAAGTGGGGGAAAGCACGCAACTCCAAGGCTCGTATGCGTTTTTACACTTATAGAGCTCCGGTACATCATCGGTTTCTCAACCACTACAAGATAAAACCGATGGGCATTGGTGGACTATGGGAGGAGGACAGTAGCAGGTCGATCGGCCGATCGATAAAAACAAAGGCTCTTATAAGAGCCACCACAAATATAAGAAAGAGAAAATTGAATTAAGACATTGTGTTTATCGTGTGCTTATTATTATTATTGTGTGTTTGTTGTTTTCCAAAAGATTTGACGACCTTCGGTTGTGTGGTAAAATCACGAGGAGCCTATACAGGTAGTGACCAATCAGAAGCCAGTATTCCACCTAATTTACATATTCTATTAATATTCAAGAGAAAGTAGTCACATGACTGGAATACTGGTTCCTGATTAGGCACTACCTGTATAGGCTCCTCTTACTACTAGCGCGAATAGCCATAATGGGGAAACAGTCAAATGAAGTGAAGTGAAGTGTTTAGTCTACATTAGTGTGTCGAATGCGACCCCAGTATTTTTATTTTTTATTTTTTTGCTACAAACTAGAAGACGATTTAGTCCGAAATTGAAACCGTTAAACACATCTCTCAACTGCTCAAAGAAGCATTCTTCATCCCGAGCAAATATCCGCAAGATTGGTTTCGTGTTTTTTCTTATTGAAATTTAGCCACATTAAAATGTTAGTGCGGAAACGTGATGAGTAACACGCACTTACCCAACTACTGTTTTTATGTTTCATCAAATACTGTCATATCAGTTGTGATTTTGAACCCATCTTATATCAGAATGTGGGTATGTTTGCCCATACACCATATTTCATTATACATCTATATATTGGAGTATGAAATTACGTTTGATAATATTTCTTTCAAGGGCTAACAATGACAAAATAGTATTGTGATCAATCTAATTGGTAAGACGTCAATCAAAAGTACGTATTTTACATTATCACAACTTTAAGCACCACAATGATATCTGTATGTATTGGGCATCACTTGTTATGAATAGGCCACAAGGTATGTGTATCAATCGCATTCGGTCTCATCCTGGTCCCCAAATATCTTTGTTAAACCTTTATGGGTTAGTCCAGGGTTTCTTACAGACCTCCTTTCACAAAACCATAGTCAGTGTTTTTTTGTCAATTTAAAGGAAAGGTATCGTTCCATAAACACATTCAGAACTGAACGCCGCCGTGTTTGTAGCGTCACTTCCGGTTTTCAATTTGCGAGGAATCTGCGATGTTATCGATCACACATCCGCCGGATCTATTATAGGTGCTTACATGTGTTTTCGATAACATCACAGATTTCTCACGATCAATAAAACAAATTTGAAACCGGAAGTGATGTTGCCAGTACGGCGGCGTTTACTTCTGAATTGTTTTATGGGACGATACCTTTCCTTTAAGCTTTTAAAGTTTTTTTCTACGATAAAACAAATAGGGGTCTACTACTAAATTACGGAACTTGAAAGCTGCTTGATATTAACACTATACTCAAATATTTCGATCTGGTTAAGTGCACTCAGATTTAAATTACTTAGAACAACATTTTCTATTTTCTATTATTTGACAGCTCTCTGTGCCTTAGCAAGACCATGGCATGGTCTTATAATAGGAGCCATCGGTGGCACCATTGCATGCCTTGGTGCGCCTCTCATCGCGAAAATGAATATCGATGACCCGGTGGGTGTAATTCCAGTGCATGTAATGGCAGCAATATGGAGCATGCTTTCAGTGGGGTTATTTGGTGAGATCGACAATCTTGAAAACCTCCTAAAATATAACGGTAAGAAAAGACTACACAGTTATAGGTCTTAATTCTTAGCTGGACAGTACAGTGGCGCAAGAAGAGTCCTGGAACCCGTGGAGAATTTAAAAATCGGGCCCCATAACAAACATCTCACAGTGTCATTGTTCGTGAACCCGAAATCTTTATTTTTGCTCGGGAGCACGGGTTTTTATACCATCCCCACCCTATTGATACACCGCTATGAAAGTGGTATAAATTTAGAAAACTAACATAACAACACTGTTATTGATCTTATGTAAATGTACTGGAACGGCTTTTTGTTACTGATTATAAGAAAATTACCACAATCATTGAGCGCTTAATTAAGAGTTTAAACTTGGCAAGGGTTTCATGCCCTTTCGCTAATTCGTCTTGTGCCGTGCATACAAAGTGCGCAAACCTTCTCACGGGTTGATGGAATTATCTTTGAATAATTGTTAGCTTGAAGTCATTAGAGGACTGTAATAAATTTCTATTGAGAATTTAAATAACAGTTTTTGTTCTTCTAATGTATGTGTATAAAGTATTAAAATAATTGAATTTTTCATAAGACAAAAAAAATATACGCGACTAGATACAACAATAGGGAAATTCAAAATTTCCCTCTTAATTTATAAACTTAAAAGGAAATTATTCGCTGAATCTTACTTTCTGCCTATGATGAATTGTATTTTACTTGGCAAAATGAATGAATTCGAATACAATGTTGCTGCAGTATGAAATACCGCTGATAAGTGGTCTGAGATTCCGCTGATAAGTGGCAGACATTTTTGTTATGTTCATTTTTTTTTTTTATTTCGTTATAAATTCAACATAAGGGCGAATGTGAGATTCATATTGGTCACTGTAAGATTGCATTAGTTCCAACATCATTACAGCTAGCTAGAGGAAGATCGAAATAGATATTGCTTATTGGTTTCCTTTTAACGTACATTACGGTTGCACGGCTCCAATATGCAATAGTTTTTTCCAGGATTTTCATTTTTTTGTCGTCGGTTCTCCATTGTTGGAAAGGACATGTACCCAACCAATTCACAAGCAAACATATCTTTTGTTATTTTCAGGTGTCTTTTACGGTGGGGTTTGTACATGCTGTATGTGCAACTACTTGCTGTAGTAGCTGTGGCGCTTTGGGCAGCACTGAGCTCATACATAATCCTCAAAATTCTTGACTTGACCATCGGCCTTCGCGTTCCACTTCATGAAGAGTTACTCGGAGCAGATCTAGTTGAGCACTCTCTACATGGGTCATACAACAAGTTATTCAAGAGAATGGTTTGACACACAAGGGAACTTGATCATGGTGGTGGATACATCGACAAAGAAAAAATATGAGGCATCGATCAATAAGATGAAAAAGATAGTACAAGAAGTCGAAGGATACGCAAGATATATGTACAATAAAAAAGACAGATCTATGTACGGATTTAGTCCAAGCCCAAGAGAGATGGCAAATCGTGATCCAGACAATAATTCTAAACCTAAAGTAAAGGCATCAAAGATAATACGAATAAGGGACTCAACGGGGCGTGAGGAACCTATTACAACCGTATGTGTAGGAGTTATATAAAAGTCTACAAAAGATTAACTCGCGGAACTACTCAGTTGAATGCAAAAGATTTTGGTCAGAGGTCAGACATATCTGTCTCTCAATAATATCTGTCTGTCAGAAATGCAGTCCATTCCAAAAAATATTTACGACGGTTTCGCTTAAAGGCCAGTTGTTGTCTCTAACGCACGAGGTTAACATAATTCAATTCGTGGTTTTTAGGTCAAAACACAATGGTAAAACGCGCACTTACACTAAACTGTTCAGTATCACTGATTCTGATCAGTATTGTTTTGGAAAAAATGTACGCCACCGCAATTTAATCACCACAAATGGCCTTAAGAAAAGGAGGCTCATGATCCATATATCTTAATCTATTTGGAAAATGATTTGGTAAGAATACCATGCACAGTGATAAAAATTTTTTTTTTTTTTAGAGGTGTTTGAAAAAATACATACATGTGAAAATGATCTGTGGTAAGAAGTCATTAGGTTGCAATAATTTACAATATTTTTTTAGAAACTGAGAACATTTTCATAGCTATCAATTTTGATGAAAGCATATAATTTGTTCTTTTGATGTACACTTTAACACCCACGTTAAATGACTGGAGGGCTAAAGCTTCTTGTCCCTTCTTGTGAAGTCTAAAGGCCGTTTTATGCAAAATTTGATGCTGTTTTACGTAAGCGTAACTTTTAGGTATATCTGAACATAAAGTAATTTTAAGAAATAATCCTTGAAGAATTCGAGAAGATTCTAAATACAAGACAAGCTAGTATCTTTTCTAAGCCTAGTGAATAATTGACCAATGGGGTATGACTAAGGAGTGTGACATTTATTTTGTGCACATTATTCTTCCCGCCACTAATCGACTTCTTGGAAGCACCTGAGACAGAGGAAGCAGTAGACAATTTACTCTAAGAAATATGATTAACATGCTGTCATATTTGTGGTTACAGGCATGTTCTATTCCTTCCTTAGCTTCTTGTTTGTATTGTTGTCGATTAGGACATCTGACATCTTTCTCTCATTTATTAGTTGAGTAATCGGCAGTAAGTAACATATAGCTCTTAACAACAATGCTTGCAAAAATCATACCATTCTGCCATATGGTCAGTAAGTCTTCAGATGCGATTGCAGCATATTTGAATTGTACGCTTTTTTGTGTAGCTTGGACACTTTTGTCATTTGCTATTTGCGGCACCTCTGCGAATACTACTTTTCCATGCTTCGTGGATAAGTGTCTCCCCATGTGCTGACGTGCTCAGGTCAACTTTAAAGCTTTTAAGAGATCCTTCAGAGTATTCTTGAAACATCTTTCGGACGACCTTGTATATACGCTTCCAATCACAAAGATCCCACACTGTCACACATCAATTTCTTGGGATGGCGATTATCTGAAATGCGTACAGGGTAACCAGCCCATCACGGTGAGCCTTCTGGAACAACATGAACATAATAAAAAAGCCTACTCTTATGAAGACCTTGGTATCAGGGATCTGGTCGTGCCTGCGAATTCTTTCAAACTTGGATTATCATAATTGAATAAGTTGCCTGAAATATCATTGTAAGAACTTGTCTTGATTAAACAACAAATATATCTACAGATCATATTTTGGCAATATTTTGTGATGAACAAATATGCAATATGCCAATAAAGGATGATAAAATGACACTGAGATTTATTGTATTTTGATGTGTTCTATGTTCATCAAGCCAGGTCATTTACAATGAAACCGCATATCTATTCTCTTACAACTGTTATGTTGAATATAATAGTTTTTCATATAATGAATCACAGTATAAAACTCGTAAAAATTAGATGAATCTTAAAAGTATGTAAACTTGTTTTTCTGTGCATTAGCCTGCTGTTTCACACAAAATAATGATACAATTTCATAAAGATAAAGTTGAATAGTCTTAGAGTGGTCCTGTCATGTTTTATATCCCCAAATTCAATAATCTGTCAAGAAAGCCTGGAAAAAAAAGTCCATTTTCATGATGAAAAAGGACTTAGAAATTGATCATAAATTGCTTGCTCCGGAAAAAGTTGAAAGGGATATGTGACGTCATAACAGTTTGTTACGTCATTTCAGTGACTGCTGATCGTAAACAATGCACCACACACATACTAACCACGTACAACTTAGCGTCTGATTGCAAAAAAAATTCGGGTTGTTCAGATCTTAATTTGTCATCTTCAAGTTCAAGCTATGATAAAAATGATTTGGAAATAAATGAAGAACAATCTTTTGAATTTGAACCACTTGCAGACAAGAAAAAAGGATCAGGCTTACACGGGTCCTTACACGGGCTCTTACACGGGCCCTTACACGGGCCCTTACACGGCCCTTACACGGCCCCTTATACGCTACAGTACAGAGCTTGCGTAGTCGCCATGTTTCGCAAGTAATATTTTGTTAAACAATCAAATTGAAGTGTTTGCAACAACATCTACTTTTTTTACGTCTAATGGAAAACATAAAGTTTCATTTAACAATGTTAAAGTCTCTGTCGCTTGACGTTTATTCAACAGGCCTACGTCAACTGAATAGTTCATTCACGCAATCCGTTTGCGTTTTTGCACTTTAATTGAAAGCTTTTGAAGAAATTGTAAACATTTTGTTAATTTACTTTTTAAGGGCTTGGCATATATCAACAATAATTACAATTCAGTTATATTTATCAATTTTTCTTCCTTCGATTGTATTCCACACAATATATAAAATAGATTATACAAATGTTCAACTGATTAAGTAGCCCAGTCGGTTACGGCTTCGTCTTTTCAGTGAGAGGTTATAAGTTTGAATCTCACTGAGTCTTATTTTTTTCTTCCTCTGTTTCTTTCATTTAAATTTGTATTACTTGTGAAACAATACAAATTTCATATCAGAGACGATACGGTCAAGCTACTGTTTAAATTGAACATAAAAGGGGTAACAATCTGGCGTGAGCTGAATATGACACTGCACCCGGTAGGCCCCCAAAACTCGGTTCATGTCAAGTGCACAAAACGCGTCCAGAATTTTCTCGTTTTGTTGCCCTTTGTCATTGATAAACGACTTTTACTTTGAGAATTTATATTACTGCATCCTCCAACTACACAACGCTGCGGCATTTTGTTTAATATGTGTTTGGCAAATGTAATATTTTAGAGGAACAAACAGAGATGCTATCAATACTAGTTGTGAAATTTCCGTGGCGGACACGCGTTATACGTGGCATCGATGCATTGTTTACATACAGGCGTTCCCAAAATGACGTCATTGCGTAATAAGCCTTATTCTGGGTTTTTTGTCAAGGTGACGAAAAATACATTTTTCTTTTGCAATTTTCTCGCAATCGATTGGGTTTTGTAATCTTTTTGCAAATCAATTAACATATTTAACGTAATTTCCGACCCTTATGGTAGGACCACTTTAAATTACACTTCCCAAGCGGGTAGAGGTGCACAAATATCATAACATGCTTCCCATATGATGCTAGCACTCCCTGATTGTTATAAAAAAAAAAAAACATAAAAACTCTTGCCTTCTGGACAGACGTTGTTATACAATTGTTTAATTCTATAGAATTTTGATTTTGATACCACAAAGTTTGTTTGCACGAATAGATACCCGGAAAATGTGTTTTTGTTTTGTTTCCATGCCTGGTTTCTCCACACTACGTGTCCAAGTCAAAGCCTGGAAGAAACATGATAATATTTATTCTAAGAAATTTTAAAAAAAAATTCAAAGAAAGAGAACAAAATTATGTAGCTTTTAATTTATTCATTATAAAATAGAATAGATACAAATTCTACCAACGTCAAAATTGACAGATTGCAAGATTACAGTGTGTACGTGATAGACGCTACAATTTCTTAATCTCTTAACTTAACTCTTCAAGTTTCAGAACCGCATCCGGTGTAGTCAATATTCTGACTGTATTATACGCTATAGCCACCACATGGCTGCTATACAAGTACTGTAAGTATTGCCTTGCATATAGTGCCTCAGGCTACCGAGAGAGACGTTTATCTCACTACATCCGGTTAGACTAGCTTCGTTCATTTCAAATTTCATATAATATTATTCCCCTTCACTATCTCTTTGTGACTCTTCAAAAAATATTTTGGTGTAATTAATATTTTCTGTTATATTTCTACAACAGTAAAAATTGTCTAATTAATACCATTCGTCATACCACTTTTTAGATTTGGCTATCAAAATATTGGATTGGCACCGGAAGTTTTCGTCAACATTCCTCAACGTTGCCAATATACATGACTTTTGCAAATACAGTAAAAACAACGTCATAAATTTATTTAATTAGCGTTGCTAATATTGATTGTAGCATATTAAACATTAAAATACAACCTTCAATAATTAACACTTAATTTGAAATCAATATTCTCTCCATTTAATACAATTTAAGATATAGTTCTCAATCAAAAGATGGCGGATTTTGAGCATGGAGTTTACAATACTAGACCTTTCGCGTCCTGAGGGTTACGGCAGAAAACTAAACTTCGTCCTTACATGACGAAGTATAAACAGGGAGCTGTTACTTTGACAATGTAACAGCTCCCTGGTATAAAGATTGACTGCGTCCCCACTGACCACGAGGTAACAAGTCATTTAACAGTTTAACTGACAGGCTGTCAATCAAGACCTACACTTCCTCTATTTTAACTACCACCGAGTGACATTAGATTTACGTTAAATGAGACGTGTGAGAGAATCACTGGAAAAGTGTATTTTCCCTGGATAATATGTCCAGATTTATGGACAACAACTGCTTATTTACATCTATTTACAACATTTGTCTAACATATCTTCCCCATTTCGAACTGAAAAGTCCCCTTTTCAAAAAAGGTTTGGGAAAAAATGAAAAATATGCAACAAAACAAAAGTTCGCAACGCAATTGCTCCAATTGTTCGCTAGTAATACACGATGATCCATATACGATGATAGTAGTAAGAGGAAGCGCTATACAGGCCCCAGAGCACCCCAAGGGCTTCCTCACCACCAGGGGCGTCCCACGTCCCCCTCGGTCCTGTATACCAGCCTCGTAGGGTACCCTTCCAACGCTGGTCAAGTCTGTCATCTTTTGCTTTACTGTTTTATACAACAGGGCGTCCTCCATGGGGCGTTTACTATACAACAGAGCGCCCCTCCCAAAAAACGGGAAATATGAGAACACAGCACATAAAAAACCTTGAAATCCGTCCTTGGAAAACAATCACACCACAATGCGATCAAACTACGTAAGATCAAAAGAGCCTTGAAATCTTTTTCGGTTGATATTAAAAGGTAAAACACATTAAAAACAATATAGGTTTTTTTGTCATCATTGAAAAGCATGCAAATACTGTGGTCTCAAAAGAGACTGGGTAGCAATAATTTGGTCTTTAAAAAATATTCTAAAACAATGACCATCAGGATAATAGAAATCTACAACGCACTTAAGGTATCACGAGAATATGTTCTGTTTTTTTTTTTTCCTTTTTTTTAAAGAGTACTTTACACAAGATTATGAGAGGAAAAAACAAGACGTGATTAATAGTCCGTAACTAGTGTGGGTCACATCATGGAAGTATGGAGAGAGAAAAAAAGTATGGAATTGTAAACATCTCCAACTGAATGTCCTCGTGCAGCTCATCAGAAAAACAAACAAACAATACATATCATGTGTCAACGGTTCATCAACGAAAGCAAAGAATAAAGTGTCCGTACGCAGTTCAAGAAAAGAAAATGAGAACCTATGGTCCTTTGTAAATAAAATCCAGAGGAAAGTTTATTGAAAAGATAGTAAAATCCGGTTGATGTAAAATCCGGTTGATGGCGATGGTGTTTCTTTCGGTCTAAAAGTTAACGATCAATCAAGAAGTTGAGGGAAAACAGGTAAAAAAAGGCATCGTTGAAACAAAGCAAAAATCTGAAACATTTTGGTTGGAACGATTATACATTTTTACACACAAAAACAAATCCCCAAAACACGACTACAATCATGTTAAGAACAAAAAAGGACGCCGCCGTTTGAATTAATTGCCACACTACTGACAAAGCGACTGATGTTAATCAAAAAGCACCAATTTTTGTACTGCAGGTATCAAAAATCACATGTTTTCTCTTGGTTTCCTAGTATTTTGCTTCTAGGGGGAAGAAGGGGGTATTTGCACTTGATGCGGTAGAAAAAGTTTGCCCAGTTTTGATTTTTTTGGTTAAACAATTCTTTCAGCGTTGTAAATTTCAACCAGGGAGTTGGCAACTCCCTGTTCCAACACTTTGTGGTTCGTGTTGTTGTTCTCTTGGCGTTGATGAGGAACTGGTACTTGGGGTGGGTATTGAGTGATTTTTGAAAGTCATTGCTTGTGAGGTTGATGATAGTGTGAACGACGGTGTAACGTTGGGGCGCTTCACCATCAAGCAAGCGATGGTAGTGACGACACAACACAGCACCGTGTTTTTCGCCGGGAAACATTTGAACTACAAGTTCTCCCATTGCGAATTTTATCAGAGTTCCAAATTAAAAAACGTTAATATCCAATAAAAACAGCTTTTATTTTCAAAATGGATTTCTATTGTCCAAATGGACTGGAATAAAGCCTTTCCATTACTGTCATACTTCTTTTTTGGTACTTAATAGACTTTGTACCAGAATAGCAAACAAAAATTTAGTTAGCTATTCTGGTTTTTTAAGTATCAAAATAGGAGTATAATGGCAATGTGAAAGCTTTGTTCCAGTCCATTTTGACAATAAAAATCTATTTTGAAAATAGAAACTGTTTAAATATAAATCCGGGATTTTACGCCTTCAACCACATATGAAGGAAAAGGTTAACACAAACAGTCTTCCATAAAATTCATTTGTGGGCTGAATAAAGTGAATGGTTATTGTACGTGCTGTGCTGTTCATGTTTCTTAATCAATTTAATTTACACTTTGATCGTGACCTTTCGTCTGGTCTTCAAAGTCAACCAATGACGTCAGGTCTGAATATTACTGAGGAAATAAGTTCCGTGTATAACGATATCACGTGATATTGCGTCGTCCAATCAAGAACGCCACATTGGTTAACATGGAGGTGGTCTATGGGGATAACAAAAAAAGGGCCAAGCGTACGGTCTAGCTTTATTCCACAGATCATTAGTGTCTTGCTCATAACAGAGTTATAGCTACCGCTCTAATCATTTTAACGTTTTCTTATTTTAAAGTTTATGGTTGGTAATAACATTCAAATTGTTTGGTTGGTTCACAATCTATTTGCTGTGCTTGAAATTTAACTTATGCCCCAGGATGGTTGGACAATGCAACCTCACACACCTACATTTACAAAGAAAACACACCTTGCTTGCTCTTGAAACGCTAGATTTGCATGATGTCAGACGAGACTAACGAAGTATTGTTTAATTAATCCTCTAACTTCGACAAACACGAACGTTGAAAAGCAATCGACTTTCAACAAGATTCGAACCCACGTTCACAGCGTCGTAGCTATGTATTGTAGTCTACCTCAGAAAAAATCAATAACACACGTTGCTGGCGGCTATATCTTGGATGTTTGACGCTATTTTCTCCGTTTACGCCATTTTCCCGTGTTTTGAACATTTTCCCGTTAAAAACGTAGTTTCGTCCTCTTAAATCATAGTGTTTGAGAAAAATATTGTCTCGAATGACAGACTTTCAAAAAAATTTGTTGTCAAATGCTATACGCAAACTAAAATTCTCTTCTCAAATTTTGGCATCCTATATCAAGTCAATAATATTTGAAAATAAAAAATGCTTCTCAAATTCCATGCTCAAATAAAAAACGTCTTCTCAATTCACACCGTTTAAAAAATCGTCGCTCAAATCATGCACGTTTTCAAAAGATCTTTGCTCAATTTTTGCTCCCTGTGCAAAGTCAACGGGATTTTAAAATAAATTTCTGTTCTCAAATATTGTGCTCAAAACAAAAATGATCTGCTCAATTGTCTTAGTAAAGATAAAATTGTTAAATGTCGTGTGCTACTTAATCCAAGATAAATAATGAAGATTGCACCTGGCTTACCCACCAAAAATGAGTAAATACCGCTTAAAGATTACACGGATATCCACATCCTCTGTAGACTTTATACAAAAAGTATGCTGAGCGTGACTTTATTTGTTATAGAAGAGGAAGCTACGAGGAAACGTTTTAGCAGTAAGATGATGTCATTCATAATAAATGCTGTTCATGCTGTCATGTTGCTTAGTATTCAGTACATTATGAATTTAATAACCTTATTATAATAAATTATGCAAATTCTTATTTAAATTTCTGACATCACAAACACTAAATATATGATTCCTTAATTGTAAACCCAAAATGATTGGACAATGGAACTTCACACACCTACATTCACAACGGAAAACACACCTTCCTTACCCTTGATACGGTAGAGTTGCCTGATGTTAAACAGGTAGCGACTGTATTTCCGTCAACCTCGCATAGGACAATATAACTCTGTGACAAAATCAGGTTTAAGTAATGCAATAAGCATGGCGCAATGTTCGTCGACGTTCCGTCGTCATGGCGCTTCTTTGGTCCAGCCAGACAGTCCTAGACTGGTCGATATTAACAAACAACATAATACACACCAACACGGATACATACTACTTCTCACTCTGTTTGATTAAAAGTGCGGTGACTGGAAAACAGGGGCGTAGTTTGGAATCAAGTCCCACGTAGACTTCCTTTTTTCGTGTTAAAGCGCACTTCTGTCCTGTCATTCCTCGTAGATACCATTTTTCCGTTAAATAACACAATTTTGTCCTGTTATTCTCAAAATTAAGCGTCCGTAGACCCCAGTTTGCTCGTAAAAACACAGTTTTGTCCTCAAAAATTGCTTCAAATGGCAGTTTTGAGAAAATTGTTTTTGCATGTAAACGAAATACCCTCATCTCAATTTTTTGCTCCTGTACAAAGTCAATGGGATTTTGAAATAAAATGTTGTTCTCAAATCATACACCTTTTCAAAAATATTGTTTCAAATCTTACCTATTTTCATAGAGTTTGTCTCAAAACACACACTTTAAAAAAAAAATGTTTCTTAAATGTCATTTGCAAAAAAATTTTCTCAAAGTGTCAAGGTAAAGTAAAAATAAACGTTATACAAACAGTCTTCCAGAAGATCAATATCAGCGGTGGACGTATGTTGAATCTTAGCAGAATAGAATATCGATTTTTCCCGCAAGTTTATTTGAATTTTAGTATGTACGAACCAATGGCTGCATGAGCCTGCATCAAGTTTTATGTTATCCGATGATGCCTCTGGGGTTATTCCAGGATATAAATTAGATGAAGGGTTAAACTTCTAAATGTAGAAAACATACAAAATCACATCGAGCGCAATTTGATTGTTTGCTGAGTTGTATCTTTCGCCAAATGGTAAAACGGGTCTTCTTATTAATGTAGGATATGACAAATATAGCCGATCGATAAATCGTTTCTGTACATGATACCAAAGGGCTTGTGGAAACTCTTTGATAATATGTTTTTTTCTTGATAGGGGGGTAAATGTCAAATGCCTTTAATGTTTGATTATTCTATGTTTAATAATGGGGGTAAGATGTTGTATGACAAATATAGCCGATCGATTCATAATACGTGTTTAATAACAGGTGGGTAAAACTACTAGTGCTTTGTATGTTTGAATATTTTATGTATGATAATGGGGTAAAACTATCTTTTAAAATGAGAACTATTTGATTGGTCAAGAATAGACCGTTCAATGATTATGCATGGCGAAATGATAAGAAAACAATCATATTCCACGATGTTTGCTTATTCAAAAATAGATCACAATAGATAATCCATTGTTTATACGTCCATGTTACCATGGCATTATGGAATAAGAGATGAAAGACTTTAGTATTAAATAATTTTATTGGTCCATTACATACATAAGAGAATTATGTCATTTTTAATTAATCAGAATGGTCAATAAATAATTGTGTAATGACCATATATGGCAACAGTATTGAATGTCATTCAAGGCTGATTATTACAAAGCGGGCTGAAGATTTTGTTATCATTCATTTGTTAGTAAGTATTCGTCAGCTACACTAAAACAACAACGTGTTACTATATATTGAGTTATAATGATTATAACGTGTTGATATTTTCTGTTATACTTACCGTGGTGTATTACTACATCGTGAGCAAACTGCGTGTTTGATTACCATAACTCACTGTAAGGAGAGAAACAGGAGAGCCCAATCGTCGTTTAGTAGAACAGCAGGGATGGTTGAGTATGCGCCTGATCCTGAGGATAATAAGATGTTCTTGGCGTCGCCCAGTCATGAGATGCAAATGGGATATGGAGGAGTGGGATAACGACGAACAAAACTATGAAAAGCAAATCGACATGGAGGAATGAGATATGGATTCATAAGAACGTCAACCGACCACCGACGAACTGGAAGACATGGTGGCTTGAGATGGGATTGATTTGCCTGAGGAATTCGACCAATTTGTTGACAACTTGCAAGAACAGTACAATGTTGTAGAGCAAGTAGGAATGGATGGCAACGTTGAATATTGTGAGGTGGTCAGAGGAGAACAGGACAAGTTGGAGAATATAAACGTAGAAGTAAACAAAGAGGGGGACGAGGAAGTCACTACCGAGAGCTGCTATTACATCGTCGAGACTCAAAGACGTCAGATTCCTAAGTACCATTCAGAAGCCAACGAACATGTGATTCGCTTTGACGGAGGGAGAATTGTCCAACTGGTCAATAGAGAGGGAGACGTTGTCTCTGCCTTATACGCCATCTTCGAAAGTTTCATTGAAAGACTTGTCCAAGGCTTTGCAGCACAAGATTGTATAGCTTTTGAAATTCACGCATCTGCGTTAGATATCTTGATATGGATTCAACTCATGCGGAAAGACCGAGTAAGTGTTCAACACATCCTATCCGCAATCGCCCGAGTACTACAATCCAAGACCGATTTCGTACTCGACGGTAATGTTGAAATCCGAGTCCTCCACTTCAAAATGCCTCGAGAAAGCAGACGCAGTATTATGAAAGAATCGACTCAAAGAAAACAATAAGACATCAGCATTACGAACAAAGACCACCTTTGTTTAGCCTGATCCTTGTGACCGCCAAAGCTCGCATCGATAGAGAGACCAATCGAACTGTCGCCTGGAACAATATTCGACAAGGTTACCGCGAGCAGGAACGTTTAACAAAGGAGTTACACGAACGAGCCGATGAGGCGCTTGGGTCTTGTGGGTTAGACGAAGCCAACCAATTCCAAGCCGTGTTACCAGATTACCAAATGGACGTCCTTACGACGAATCCCCACGACTTGTTTGTGTTCCGAGGGGCTCCTCGTTAGAAACAGCTTTACCAACTCTACCACGGCGCTCATTTTGACGTAATCACTTCGCAACCGGGGTTATTGGATGTGGCCAACTTTTGCGATCGATATCTGAAAGTTTATCAAAACTTTGACCACCACCGTTATCCTAACGTCTGCGAGTGCTGTTTCAATGCAGGAAAGGAGGAATGCCAATTGACTGTATGGAGGCATTGCGACGATTGTGACCGATCGTTCAAGAACCCGACTTGTTTTGCAAACCACAAGAAGATTTCAAAAAAGAAGCCAAACCAGGATTCAAGCCAAGATCAATACACGCATAATCTGTCAACGTATCTGTCGTTGCCTTACTTGTGGTACCACTGTAAAGGATCAACATCGATATGGAAAACGTACAGTCAAAACTGCGAAAGTTAGCAACCAAAGGAGCATACTCGGTCTAAAAGACAAGGTAGAGGAGGAAAAAGAGACCCTTCCGTTGAAATACCTCTTCTTTGATTTCAAATGCATTCAAGAAGATAAGCTCGACAACGGTGGTTACATGCATGCGCCGAACTACTGTGTGGCGAATCGTGTTTGTTTGACCTGCATCCACAACAATGATATCCGTCAAGGCTGCAAGACATGTGGCGCGCGAGGAAGAAATACTCAAAAAGACTTTTGCCAATGGTTACTCTTTCCAGAGAACAAAGGGCCACGGCTATTGCACACAACATGAAATGATACGATGGTCATTTCATGCTGGACCACATGAACAACATTGGAATGTTCCCCAATGTCATGATGAACGGATCCAAACTGATGAGTATAGACTTGAAGAAAACACCAGAAATAAAAAAAGAAAGATGTCACAACCTTTAGAATTATTGACTCATGCAACTTTATTCCGGCTCCGCTCTCATCTTTTCCTAAGACGTTCGCATTGACAGAGATAAGAAAGGGTTATTTTCCGTACCTTTTTAACACCAGATCTAATGAAAATTACGTCGGTTTATGGCCTGCAGTTGCTACCTTGTCTGGTATGAGGAGCTGAAGAAAAGATTTTCGATATGGCTCGAGAAGTGTACGAGTGTTGCAGCGACGTAGAACTGCTTCGTCGAGGACGTTTGAGATTCAGAGAAGAGTTTTTGGAGACCACCGAAGAGGATCCCTCCGAAAAGTGCATCACCATATCAATGGTATGCGGATGTTTAGACGAAATTCCTATGTCTTAATACGATCGCTTTGGTTTCTCATTTTGGTTACGATAATGACACCCAATCCGTCAAAGCTCGCTAATGGGTAAAATGGATCGAGGACCGAGAGGGTCGACGCATTCAGCATGCTTGGTCTTGTGGAGGAGAAAAACACATAGGGTCTTACAAAGTAGACGGCTGGGATGAAGCGTCAAAGACCGCTTTCAAGTTCTACGGTTGTTTGTAGCATAGTGATTTAGGCCTGTTACCCAAGAAGAGATCAGAAACTACCAGGTGTCGAAACAACCGTCGAGTATGCTCTCGTCAAGCTCAATCAATGACGAGAGTGGTTGATTAACGAAGTTTATCGCCAAGGCTGGCAATTAGTGGAGATCTGGGAATGTCAGTTCCGAGATGAGCTGGCGAGGAATCTGTTGATGAAACTTCATCGATAACCAGAAACTGACATCACCTCTCCAACCAAGGGACGCGTTCTTCGGAGGACGCACCAATGCTATTGAACTACACCATCTCGTTGCAGACGTTGACAAAATTAAATACATCGATGTCTGCTCACTCTACCCTTGGGTCAATAAATACTGCAAGTATTCTGTTGGTCACCCCTCTATTACCAAGACCCCAGCCACGATCGTTGTGAGTGACTATGAAGAAATCATCAAGTGCACCGTCCTACCTCCTTGTGGTCTGTACCATCCCGTACTCCCGTACCGATGTCAAGGAAAATTCTTGTTCCCACTATGTGTTACCTGCGCTGCAACATTAGCCAAAGAAGCGTGCAAACACCACGAAGATCAAGACGCTCTCCATGGGACTTGGGTGAGTTGTGAGTTGCAGAAAGCCGAAGAAAATGGGTATTGCGTTATACATGTCGAAGAAGTGTGGCATTTTAAACAAACGGTACGCTACGACCCTCAACCGGAGAAGCCGGTTTGTTCACAGCCTATATCAACACGTTCCTGAAAATGAAACAAAATGCTAGCGGATGGCCTGCAGGATGCTACACCAAAGAGCAACGTTGCCAGTACATCAACGACTACGAAGCTCGCAAAGACAGCTAACTCGATCCACAAAACATCGCAAAAAACGAGGGAAAGTGTGCTTTAGCTTAGCTGATGTTAAACTCCTTCTAGAGAAAGTTTGGTCAACGCAGCGCCCTCACCAAGACAGAGTTTGTTGATACCCTGGAAAAGTTATACAAGCTGCTGATAGACAAGTCCAAAGAAGTGAAATATGTGCAGTTCAACGACAAATTTACAGCCCGGATTCAGTGGGTCGACACCGTCGAGTATATTAAAGTGTCACCCAACACAATCATATTCAATGCAGCCTATACCACGGCCAACGCCCGCCTCAAACTTTACAGCTACCTGAAGAAACTAGGGGAACGCGTGGTTTACTTGACACTGAATTCATCGTCCACGTCCATCGACCCGGAGATTGGCAACCACCCGTCTGGAACTTTCTGGGCGACATGACCGATAAGCTCGAGAAACCTTACGGTGCTGGGAGTTACATCACCGAGTTCGCTTCCGGAGGTCCAAAGAACTACGCTTACAAAGGACACCCAACCAAAACTGGCAACATCATTGTCGGGGAATGCAAAGTGAAGAGTATCACTCTGGATTACAATGCCATTCAAATGATTAACTTTGAAGTGATGACGAACATGGTAAACGTGATGTGCAAACCAAAAATTGTCTTCCCGAAAAATGTCACTCAGAAGATTGTGACGTTATTATCTATATTATGACGATATTATTGATAATCGTGACATTAGCATAGCGATATATCTATATTATTGATAACGGAAGGGCGTCTGACATCACCGAATTTGTTTCCGGAGGTCCAAAGGAGCACAGGTATCAAGTGATGTTGACCGAAAACTCACACTACCTGTAAAGTGCGGGGCATTACCATGAACTACGATACCAGCCAGATCGTCAAGTTTGAAGCTATCCGAAATATGGTTAATCACTTCAATTGTGTGACAGGCCGTGCGCTCGACGAAAACAAATCAGAAGTCACCATTCCCATCCACTACCCGCAACGTATTCAGAGAGACAGCTCTGGTACAGTGATCACAAAACCGTACACGAAATACTACAGGCTCGTTTTCAATAAAAGGGTGATCTAAACTGACATTACAACGCTTCCCTATGGGTTTTAAATTCATCACCTTCTAATTTGCAGTAGTCCCCTTACAAGAGCGGAAGGAGGATCTTACCACTACCATGGTTGCCTCCTACGGTGCACTGCGTTGGTGGGGCAGGTACGACTACCCTCTCAAAAAAGTTATCATCGTATAATAAGGACATAAAATTGACATAATTTTAAGATAATGGATCTAATGTAATCAAATATGTACATACATTACAAAAAAACATGTAAGAATTAAAAAAATATAAAAGTATAGGGTGCTTCAACCGAACCGGACGTCCTTAGCCTGCGGGTATTAAACCCAGTCCCCGTTGTTTTAATTCGGCGACAATGAGTGGTGTAGTGACCATGATACCCCCACTTTTGAGCGTAAAATACCATGGCAACGTACCCTGGGGGACCCTTAGACATTTTTTGTTATTTTTAATTGTCTTACACTGAGAGGTGAGCAGGACGCCTCCCGAACACCACTGACGGTATAAAAACGATATAAACCCATAGTACTCTCATAGAACCTAGATACCTAAACACACAAATTGATTAGAACCACTCCAAAATGACCGTACGCAACACTCATTAGACGGAAAAACTGTCCCCTGGGGGTTCTCTGCGCCATGGAACAGGAACGCCCTCTAGAGGCGCCCTTTTGTATAGACGCCTGTTGTATAGAACAGCAAAGCAAAAGATGACAGACTTGACCTGCGTTGCTAGGGTATCCTACGAAGCTGATATACAGACCCGAGGGGACATGGGGACGCCACTGGGAGTAGGAAAGCCCTTGGGCCTCCATGGGGTTTGTATAGCTGCCTCTTACTACTGATGATCCAAAGAAGAAGTCGAAAACAAACAAGCCATCGATTAAAGACTGTTGAGGCTACAAACTGGAGTAAAGGTATGAGTTGGCTACGGGCTCATTTAACTGTTTAATGACGGCCTGAATTCACGCAGCATCGTCATAGGATGCATGTGGAATTTTAAGGCAATAGCCAGTGCTACCCAGCTACCACTGTCACACCCATCTAATACTGGCATCCCTTTTAGTCGCCTTTTACGATACGCAAGGAATCACGTCGGACATATTCGTGAAGTAGAATTTGTGTCCCGGAATCCG
Organism: Chiridota heheva; assembly: GCA_020152595.1. Classification (NCBI taxonomy): domain Eukaryota; kingdom Metazoa; phylum Echinodermata; class Holothuroidea; order Apodida; family Chiridotidae; genus Chiridota; species Chiridota heheva. The sequence goes on from JAIGNY010000690.1 coordinate 419,688, forward strand.
CACAGGACTAAGCAAACAAAAATCAGCACATCATTACAATTTCACAAATTCACATCAAATTTTAAACTCTTAAAAGTGTTACAAACACAACTGATTTTCTATAAATGTGGAAAAATTTAAGAATATATTTATCTAACAATTTATAAGCAGCTAAGTTCAATTTTATTATCAAAACCTTTAAACTTCTATCAGTGTAATGTTTACTCTCTCGTTGCAAGGATTGTACAATTTGTACAAAAGACTAATCAAATCATGTTTCATTCAGTTTATTTTCAATGTACTATTAGTTATATTCTGGTGGAAAGAAAACCATGGAAATAATTATATAACACTTTAGGTGTTTTTGAATTTCAAACTTCTTAATTGATTGAACTACGGCATGTCACAATATGTACCACCAACACCATCTTCAGCAAACACTCACCCAAACACATAAACTACTAAAGGGGATTAGCAAACACTCACCTAAACACATAATTTACTGCAGGGAGTGAGCAAACACTCACCTAAACACATAAACCATTGCAGGGGGTGAGCAAACACTCACCCAACACATAAACCATTGCAGGGGGTGAGCAAACACTCACCCAAACACATAAAGCACTGCAGGGGGTGAGCAAACACTCACCCAAATACATAAACTACTGGAGGGGGTGATCAAACACATAAACCACTGCAGGGGGTGAGCAAACACTCACCCAAACACATAAACCACTGCAGGGGGTGAGCAAACACTCACCCAAACACATAAACCACTGCAGCTGTGAGCAAACACTCGCTCAAACACATAAACCACTTCAGAGGGTGAGAAACACACAAACACATAAACAAGTGGAGGGATGAGTAAACACTCACCCAAACACATAAACCACTGCAGGGGGTGAGCAAACACTCACCCAAACACATAAACCACTGCAGGGGGTGAGCAAACACCCAAACACATAAACATTTGGAGGGGTGAGTAAACACTCACCCAAACACATAAACCACTGAAGGGGGTGAAGCACTGCATGCCAAACCACCACCATCTTAAGCAAACACTCACCCAAACACATAAACTACTAAAGAGGGTGAGCAAACACTCACCCAAACACATAAACCACTGCAGGGGTGAGCAAAAACTCATCCAAACACATGAACCACTGCAGGGGGTGAGCAAACACTCAAATAACACATAAACCACTGGGGTGGGTGAGCAAACACTCACCCAAACACATAAACCACTGCAGGGTGATAAAAACTTCCAAAAGAAACACTGCAGGGGGTGCCAAACATTACCACCATCTTAAGCAAACACTCACCCAAACACATAAACCACTGCAGAGTTAAGGCACTGCATGCCAAACTACCACCATCTTAAGCAAACACTCACCCAAACACATAAACCACTGCAGAGTTAAGGCACTGCACCCAAACACATAAACCACTGCAGGGGGTGAGCAAACACTCACCCAAACACATAAACCACTGCAGGGGTGAGCAAACACTCACCCAAACACATAAACCACTGCAGGGGTGAGCAAACACTCACCCAAACACTTAACCACTGCAGTGGGTCAGAAAACACATAAACCACTGCAGAGGGTGGGAAAACACTCACCCAAACACATAAACCACTGCAGAGAAAACACATTAAGGCACTGCACCCAAACACATAAACCACTGCAGGGGTGAGAAAACTCATAAACCATCTTAAGCAAACACTCAGGGGTGAGCAAACACTCACCCAAACACATAAACCACTGCAGGGGTTCAAAACACTGCAGCTGTGAGCAAACACTAATCCATCCATCTTAAGCAAACACTCACCCCAACACGTAAACCACTGCAGCTATGAGCAAACCTTCGCCCAACCACATAAACCACTGCAGGGGTGAGCAAACACTCACCCAAACACATAAACCACTGCAGCTGTTAGCAAACACTCGCCCAAACACATAAACCACTGGAGGGGGTGAAGCACTGCATGCCAAACCTCAGAATAGATTTGTATATACTTGTTATGCTGAATTTCTGCAACTTTCTTGCAATTTGCACCATTCTACCATTTACAAAACAAACATTGATTAATAATTTCGATAATGTTTTGCGAAGAACAACAATAAAAGTATTCCAATCACTTGTTTATAAAATAAATTTTATAATTGTTGATTAATGTCTTCCTACTTAGCAACATAACATTCTATTTTCATAGTTCAAAAACGCACTAATTTTTCCAGAAAAAGCTCAATATTACAGCTTCCGAGGACTTTGCTTCCTGAGCCCCACCAGAAGCCCTTAGTGTGGGGTTCGCTCTTTCCGCTCAGACAGTAGCCGATGCATGGCTAGTCCGTCGGCTCTGCCCTTCGACAGGGCCATTTACGCCTCTGTCATGAAATGACAAACAATTTTATTGAATTCAACTTATATAAGTGAACTTATTGAAAAGCCTGAGGAGAAGTAAGTACAATTCTGGAGGTACATTATCATTGTATGAACTGTTAATTTTTGTTGCTGTGGAAGATATTCAAACTAGAACTTGTACCTTTTCACATTTATAAAAAGAACACATATGTACAAATGGGGTTTTGCTATCGAACACTTTATTTGATACTTTTTTTTTTTGTAGTACAGAGAATCAAGCTTCATTCAGTAACATAGTTTCATGAAGAGATATGTTTTCTGCAATACTCAGAACATTAGACTGCTTCCCTTTGCGTGTTTCATTCGATTCGATTGCGACATAACCACAAACACCAATACCAAAGATTGATCCAAAAATCAGTATTTTCATCGATACACAGAGATAGTTACTATAAGCAAAAGCCACTGCGTAGCCCAGTGATTGCCACAATCGATAATTAGAGAATGCAGCCTCCGCTGATCGCTGAATAGAGCTGCATACAACGCTGTTAAAAAGACAAAATCAGAAAAGATAATTAAACTGGAAAGAAAAGCTTGTACAAATAAAGACAATTTACAAAAGGTAAATGAACGATGAAATTATATTTTTGTCAGAAACTTGATTTGGGAACACTATATTATTGCTAATACTAAACATCTGTTGATATATATCAACTATTGTAACAACTGTTGATTTCAATCATATGCTAAAAAGTCCCTCAGTGGTATGTGGTTATGGACTTGTAGTTATAACCTCGCACTGCAACATGCTCGATAGTACGTAACTACAAACGGGCTGCAATTATCATGAATAAACTGGCTACTTAGTATCTGTTTAAATAACAATACCCTTTTTACATAATAATACCCTTTTTAACTAAAGATGGTATCGAAAAACTGAATGGAAACCAACTTTGTTACGTCCTTTGACGGGTAATTTGCATATCGTACAAATGACCGCCAACCAAATGCCATTGCTTTTGTCTTTGTCTATCAGGCGAATGAGCCACGGAATAGCGGCTATGCGCCACAATTTGACTAAAATTGTCGAGATGTATCCAATCAAACAGCTATTCAAATATGGCATATTATTATATTTTAAACATGAATGTATAATATGATAAGTTAAGCAAACTTTATTACTCAAATGTTGGTTGCTATGAGGCAAGTGACTAACCATTAATTTGTGTAACCCATACAGCGTCTGCAAGACCCCAAAGTAATGCAAATACAAAAAGCAGCCACATTTCACTTGATTTTGGCTGCCACAAATAAAGTATGGTAATGCAGACTACTGTAATGCATGAGCCAACCATGATTATTGCAAATCGACCAGTCCATTTAGTTATAACACCCCATAACAACGAGGCTGCTGAGCTAAATAGACCATACGTCATCATTATGTACCCAACTGTCCCAACACCAACCGTGCATGTGACATATGACTGAAAAGAAAACAGTTATTCGTGAGTGCATTGTTTTTAATATAAGGAGTAAGACACCTTAAGGTTTTACCGTGTTGACACTTTTAGATGAACTGCCACTTTGTATTGAAACATCTTCAAAAATATTGTACTCACCTGTATGAGTTAGTTGTAAATATGAGCTCGACGTGTATGAATTAACCACCATGCTGTTCTAATCTTGTCGGTGAACCTCACTGTCACAGTGCAGGGAAAAGTTATCATTACTAATTTTGTAATTATCTAAACAGGGAAATGTTATTTGGCTTTATGTAGATTAAGCCACTGTAATTGAAAGATTTTAACACTGCGTTTTGAAAACCACTTTTTCGCGACAACACAGCCTTATGTTAAGATTAATCATGATGATTTCTTGCCGCTTTAAAATACTATAACGGCACATATCGCTGTATCGATGTCGTCTAAACAATTTTTTTTAAAAATGGAAAGAAATTTACGGAAACAATTAAGCTTAGCATCCTATGGCTGAACAAACTGACCTTGGTGAAGTCGCCAAAGAAGAATCCTTTGCCAACTCCAAGAAACATTGATAAGGGGATGAGGAGAATTTGGCGGTTGTCTCTCATTAAACGGGTCGTTGCGAAGAATAAATAACATGGTGACTTGTCACTCAACGCTGTCGAAGTCTCCAGATTTTCTAAGAAAATTGCAGCAACTAATGATGCTAAAATTCCTGACACCAAAAGAACTGTTAGGAGAATGTTTGTCAGATTCCTATCGGGTGGATCACAATAGCCGTCATTTCCTCCTGTCTCTGAGGATAAAACGAAAACAAGTGAGTTTTCGTTACATCAAATGCAAATACAAACATAAATAATGCATGGCAAAATGCCATCTACTTATACTGATTGCAATAAATCGCTTCGATGAAATGCTTTGGCAAAGTTAAGCTGAAAAATATTAAGTAATAAAATAACAACTGTGGATATTTAAACTCTCAACCATGTCGTCAAAATAACTTTAAATGCATTTGGAAATATAAAAAAGTCTTCAAAGACCAAGGGCGTAGGAGGCAGGGGAAGAGGGTGGGAGAGGGGGGGGGCTAGGGAAGGGGGGGGGCTTTATCCCCCAGTCAAAATTCAGGGGGGCTAAACTATGATTTAGCTCCCCCATCCACTTCTCATATACGAAAAAACCCTTATAAGACTTATTTATACCCACTTTAAATAATATAACTTTATGAGGATATTGTCATATGTTTTAATTTCTTCGATTATGTTGAAGAAAAAGGTAATGCAATTTCGATAAAGACTTTAATACTTTTTAGCACCCTCATAATGATTTTGTGCTGATCAAAGCTGTATTAAACATAACATTTGCGTGCTACCGCAGACTCTGAGTGCGGGCAGCATAATTATTTTTTCCAGGAGTATTTGAATATAACTGTACATGTATAAAGAGAAAGAAATGCTTTTTTCATAGAGAAAGATCTGTTTTGTTATAGGCTGGACAACCCATTACTTAAATTGATCCCATGGGCTGACGGGATATACCTGAAAACAGCTTCCTTTATGCCCAGATATGTCAAAGAAGGTTGTTTTATAGATGTAAGCTTGGACATTTTGAATAAACAAGTTTTACAGACTAACACGTGTCTTTTCTTTTTGTGTATCTGCCTGGTCTCTTTTTTAGCTCCATGGCCTGAAATCTACAATCCAATCCTTTTTGCAAAAAGTGATAGACTTATACAAACATATTTATATATTTGAAACGGCCTTTTATTGGCTAGGCTTGGGGATCCCAACTTAACCACAACTTGTCCCTTTCATGATGACGGTTAGCAAGTCTGTTAGAGTTCAAAAAGAAGATAACAAGAATGTCACTTTTTCATTCTTCTTTGAAAAAAAACAGAGAAAAAATGCCCAAAGCGCCAAACATGCCCAAGAAACAATGCCAAAAACGAGGCTTCTGGGTGGGGATGGGGGTAGAGGTCCTTGGAGAAATAAAGCTTCATTTCCCCCTTTAAGGAAACAATTGTTCCTACGCCACTGTCAAAGACTATAGCTGTGAAAGACTTATATGGTAGGATGTATCTTAGTATAGCATGATGCAGTCGATGTAGAGTAAAGCCAATTGTCATTCCTTGTACGTTGGACAACTTTAAATCAATCAGTCAATGATTCTTAAGCTTCAAATAATTTACCTACATAGCAATCCTGAGCGCCACACACAAACACCTCTGTTGTATTTCTTTCGCTGTTATCTAGGTTGAGAATCAGAGAAAAAGCTAAGTTCCCTGTAATATTACTCAGTTTGGTAATCAAGAAAAATATCCCAAAGAATCGACTTATAACAGCTTGTTGGGGCTCTTTAGAAATGTGTGCATATTTGGTAGCAGCTGTAGACACGTACGTGGATTGTGCAGCCCATAATGGTCCACCTGCAATACCGGTCAGTACCGCGGCTGAAATCATAGTTGCCCAGCTCGGAAAGTAATTTGCTATTGTGTAGATGTTAAAGACAAAAAGATTGATAACAATTGTCCATTTTAGCCCTAAGTGCTTTATTTCGAAAGCAGGTAAAAATAAAGCTGAAAATATCAACATGAAATAGTTTGTTGACAGCGAAGCTAATCCCAAACCAGCATCACAGTTGACACTACTTTGCAAACTTTGTAGACTCGCTCCAGCAGTGGATTTAAATAGAAACGCAACGCTTAACCAGATTACATTTCTGGTAAGCCGACTTGCCGGCATCGATTCCTCATGAGAATCCATTTGATAAAACCTGCTGAAAAAGGATGAAGCTACGATTATCAACTTTTTTAATAAGCTCGTCAACAAAAACTAAGATATAAGCCATCAATATATACAACATATTTCATATCCAATTGTATTAACAGAACAAATATTCCTCTGTCTTCCCTGAAAATTAAATGCGTCTAAATTATTGTGTTGTTTTGATCACATATACCAAGGAACTACTACACAGTATAGTTGTAGTGTATAGTACTTATTTGCACGTACAATGTTTTTGGCCGAAGCAACTACAGCTAACAATCACGTTGTTGAAAAGTTGTAAAGTGTATTTGCCCTTTATCGGTTTGTTACGACTGACACGCTAGACGATTTCCCAAAGGCCATCTTTATGTCACTCATTGATCAACAGCTGGTGTAATTGTGCGTTTTGGGATAACATTGATCAACGTTTAGCAATGAGTACTACAACACATGTTATAAAGTTTCAATGCATAGGTCTACTACAAACATTTAGGTCGGTGGTCTATGGTTTTTACATCGAAAACCGTCTCTAGCTCTTCCGTTCCCCCTTCCCCATTGAGAAATTACTCAAAGTACTCCCGTGAAATTAACATTGCGTCAACAGCTACAGTACGATTACCACATTTGTTTTGATATTTAAGATCGCGATGTTTGTTCTTTCCTATACATTCGAATTCACCATCATGCAAATTAAACTGTATAAAGCGGTATTTTCACATTTCTCGTTAAGTTATGGACGGCTGCTTCCATGAACGAAATTAGAACAAAGCGTTGTGCTCTTGGCAAATAACCAGGATGAGATGACTCAACAAAATAAATCCATTTAAAGTTCAACCAACAAGGTGAAACATTTTCAACACTGACTGTTTCTGTCTTTCTTGAATGTCAATGATATCGCTGTATTTTGTGTCGAAGTATACAGTACAGCAGAAACAACCAAATGTCAATAAATCAAAGGTTAAGTTAGATGTACAGGTATATTCCATTGCAATATCCACTAATCAGCACACTTTATTGTTTGTTTAAAGTCATAAAGATTCGTTTGCAATTTGTATGTTGTTTCTGTTTTGAAAGATGTTATGTTACCAAAGTATACGTTTTAGGGAACACTTCGATCATACCAGGGAGCTCTTACTTTGCAAAGTAATAGCTCCCTGATCATACCCTCTAGCGATGAAATACAATGGGTAGCACGACACTTATTAAGGATTGATTCGAGAAAAACAGAACCACTTAGTTTAGAGGCTGACTAAACATTTTAAAACGTTGCTATTTTCACAAATAACAAGCCAAAATGAGTAAGTATTAACAGCAAACAAAGAATTTTGCTGAAATCACATTTTGGAAAGAATTATGCATACTAGGCTCCGAAGGGCGGCTTGTACTTCAATCGGCGTATTTGTATCGATATGAGTGACTTCTACATTATGGTTTCTGCGTTGGTGTGATGTGGGTATTTGCTATATCGCGACTTCAGATCCAAAGAAAGGGAACAAATTTACGGTTAACCCCCAACGAAAGTATCTTTTTCAGAAAGGTTGTACATAATACTTTTCATAAACCTCAACACCATTCCAAAACTTCTCCTTTGGGGTACAACGAAAACCCAATTTTCCGTTTTATTATAATCATATAGTATTAATGGGGAGAAATAATAAGCTTTTCGTGTTATTTGTACTCTTCTGGAGTTGGAAGGGGACAATATATTTGGATACAAACTTGTAAAAGGAACATTGTTTAAACAAAGATATTAAAACGTTATACGTCAGAGTACTTTTTTCAATCCAATGCTGCAGGAATTTTCCATTTATTAAGCAACCAATTAGCTGCAGGAAAAATTCTAAACAACAACAAAACGCGCGCATGTTACCTTTATAACCTTGTACGCACGTACGTACTATAGTACAATGCAATAAGTCAGTACAGTGTGTACACACGTGAAGGTTTTTGTTGTATAGTTCTATGCACACGTAAAGTATCCAAGTTTGCGTCAAACTTTCAACTGTTCTGCCTGGATATTGGTTTTCTCATAGGAGTGTTTTTCATTTTCCACGAGGATATGAAGTATCCCTTCAGATTGTCACAATTAAGGAATATGCGATAATCAGATAAGATTTGAAGTTAAAAATTTTGCCTCAATTACGTTTATGACACAGTAGTCACTAGTCAGTACGTTTAATAAATGGAGTTTCAGACCTAGCGTGTTCGTAAAAGGCTGTTTTTGTGAACGGAACACTGGATGTTCGTTGGGGTTTACATTCCCTCAGCATTTACAATCATTAAAAGCATTTGTGCACAATTTATTTAGACACAACAATAGGACGTAAAATGGTAAGGATCGTTCATTTTTTTTTTAACGTTGGTATTCAGTGCAGAAGCCCTGACGATATGAAATTGTGCCATTGACCTCACACCACAAAATGTGAAAGCAGTATCGAGAACTTTCGGCAGCAAATCCCTCGTAATCTGTGAATTAGACAACAAACTTTGCATATCGGAACACTTGTGTGAATTCAGTTGAATACAGTTTATACAAAGTCTTTGTTTGGTATGAAATTACCTAACCAAATTAGCTGCAATTCAAGTCCTGAATAGTTCAGTGGAGTGCCTATTTCTGTATGCATATACTGTTGAATAGTGTGTGAAATTGTGGTTTGAAATGGGTTTGATTCCATACGCTAGTAAATTGTGCAGACGATCAGAATTTGATTGGTCCAATTGGTCACGTGAATTTCAGCTGTGACATTATTTAAAATTGATTTCCGGAAATGACCGATTCCAATATGAAAAGGTCTATAGAGGCCTTGCATATAAAACTCATGAGCTCCAGAATAATATCAGCCTGAAAGAAAGTGACATCATTCGCCTGTACTATGTATAGGCCGAAGACCGAGAGACAAAACTTCCTATCCATACAGTTTGGGGAAAACGTGATGCGTTTATGTAGCCTTCGTAGCGATTTTTTTATTCCAGCGTGCTTTTTCGTACAAGCTTTAAAAAGTACGGTATAAATTCAAGTGAATGATGAATTTTGTAAAAATTGGTATACGAGTCTAAAATTGTACCACTTGATTTTATTTTGCAATATTTTTGTGGGTATTATTTCCATTCAATGCCCTTTATATTCAGATATTAGGTAAATTTAAGGGTAATTGTTAGGACTAGTACGCGCATTTCTGGAAGATACAATGCTTATGTAATAAATTCTACTCAAAAATCACTTCAATTGATCACGTAATACACGTAAAATGGATTATTTTGGCTTATTTAATGCATAAATTCCAACGAAACACTTCAATTTGATCAGAAATTAGTACGCAAAATAGTACTGACCAATAATCTATACAATTTTGTGATTGTGATTTTTTTTTGCACTGAAGCAATAATCAAATAGCCTAACGTTAAGGATAGTGTTACGGATCTGACATAAATTAGTAACAGCGATAACCCATTGACATTGGTTATTGTACTATAATTGATTAAATGGTTAAAATGAAGGTTTTTAACCTTAGCGGTTTAATTAGCTGTAGGCCGTCCAGGATATTAACTAATGCAACTATGCCTAGGCACACGGAGGCCATAGGCCTATCGTCAGGCTGTTAGCCTACTATAGGCCAATGAGTAGCAGTCTGATAGTGGGCTCGAAGTTAATGCAGCTAAGGCATTGAGTTTTTCTTTATGCATTCTTTTTAGGAATTTTTTCTTTATGAATTTGTTCTCGTAGTCTACGCTTTGTAGCTGAATCTTAGAACCACTAAAGCCATTCACATCTCAATCAGAGCAGGGAGCCAATATATTCAACCTATTATTTAACTCACTTTCTGGCGCAAAAAAGGTTTCTTCTCTTGATAATCACTGCACTGCATGCCTTAGTAACAATCTTTAATTTCTTACCTAAATTAAAGGATGGGAAATTTCTAAAACACTAAACTTTTATACTCAAAATTTTCAAGTGGTCAAAATTTTAAGCGCCACATCAATGAATTATGAAAGGCATTTTACAAACAAATTTTTATATAGTTTAAAATAAAGCACATACACTTCACTTTCAATAAGCTACTTCGCCTTCACTAAAAATTACCAAATGAAGATAGATTACAATTTTTTCAAACATGGTGAAGATCTGCAGAAAAATTATAATACTGTTTAAACCTTTGTTTTAATAACAAATGTTTTCTTAAATTGAGTTTGTTTAATTTTATAATAATTTAGTTATTTGTGTGTATACCGTCGTGGTTATATATCTTCAAATTGATACCCATTCTAATGAGGTAAAGAAATGGCAATCTTGAATTGTCCCAAATATCTTACGTCACATACTGTGTCCCGTAATGGTACATAAAGTTTCAATAAGTTACTCCGCCTTCACTAAAAATTACCAAATGAAGATAGATGGTGAAGATCTGCAGAAAAATTATAATAAGTAATACTAAACCTTTGGTTTAATAACAGAGGCCATCAACCTTTTTCTTAAATGAAAAGTTTGTTGTAATGTCCCACATGGCATGGCAACAACTTTGACTAGAACGGTAAATACCGTCGTCGTTCACATGCCCATGCAAATTGATACCCATATCATATGACCCGGGTAATTATACAAATGGCATCTCACACGATGTCCCAAATGGCATCTTATGACCCACATGGCATGCCACCCCATGTCCCACATGGCATTCCACCCCATGTCCCACATGGCATTCCACCCCATGTCCCACATGACATCCCATCCTATCCTTTGTCCCACATGGCATTCCACTATATCTCCTACTCTCCTACATGGTATTCCACCATAGGTCATATATGACATCTCACCATATGTCCCACCCATATCACACATGACATCCTAAAGGCTCCAAAAGAAGCATCGTCCTAGCTATTAGTCCCTGATTAAGCACACTATGTACGAAAGTCTGTCAGTCAATATAATAACTTACATGCAAATGACTTATTGAATTAGAAAAAAAGCGGAGTCAAATAATCATACCTGATATATCCCTTGGTACATACCACATGGTATATATTCTATCCAATGTCCACACATGGACCAATTCATGTCCCATATGGCATCCCTCCCTATGTCCATATGCAGCCACATCCTGTCACACTCCCTGACTAAGCATACTAAGCAGTACGGCAAGATGCCTATTAATGGGAACATAGATGTTCCTAAAAATGGGAACATTTTGCTACATGGAAGCCGCCATTTTGTGATATTTCCCATGATTCTTTGCTATCCTAAGATTAAATCATTATGTAATGTTACATATTTCAATTTTAAAATACCTCTGGAAAAATATTTTGCTAGGGGAAACTGAAAACTCATGAAAATGCCTTCATTACTGTCATGGCTGAAACTTTTCACTCCCATTTGATATGTTCACCTTGCCGTTTTCAAAATATTTTTAATAATAGACAATAGAGTTAGGCTTTTAGGCTGGAAACGGCCGTTTTGAAATTCAAATATTTTCAACACAATGATTTTTGACATTTCAAGTAAATAAATTAGAAACATTCTCTTGCAACATCTGAACAATATGGCTGCATGACTTCAATATTCTCGTATGTTAAAAATGTTCCTATTAATAAGCATGCTTTCCGGACTGCTAAGTAAATGTCTTGTCAGTTCATATACTGTAGCAACTTTATGCAAACGAACACAATAATAAAGGCGGAGTTTAATCACCATGCCTGATACAGCTGTTGGTGCACAAATATTTTGAAGAAGTTTAAGGATTTTAAATCTCCAGTGTTATATGAAAGAAACTTGAGAATATCTGAAGTATTTTGGGAAATTATATCATCTTACACTTATCTTCGAAGGAAATATCGAATGTTTTGTAGACTTTTAAGAAAACTAGTCTTCAACCTGTCTTAAGAGTCTCTACAAAAAAATTAACATTTAGTAAGAAAATTCTAGCCCTTCCATGAGGATATCTTAAGAACTTTTAAGTTTTTCTGAGAAACTCTGAAGAAACTTTAACATTTTCTGAGGAATTCTGAGGAAATCTCAGGAAAAACTGTGAACGGGCGGACGGGCAAAATCGCCGTTACATAGGTTCGCACTATGCTTCGCATGCTCACCCCAAAAAAATGGTTATTATTGCACAGTTTGACAGTATAGTTAATGAAACTATACGCCGTCAGCTTTATTCCAAATAAAATGTCTTTGCAAACACACACCTATTGGCAGTCTCTTAATCACATATTGTATGCCTAATAACCCATTGGATTGAGTTTGAAATACTGTACATAACATTACAACTTATTTACAAAGGTATCAATAAACTTATTTCATGGCACCCTAATTGTCGGTTAGTAAGAAGTAGTGATAAGTATGTCAGTAAAATCTCTACATATTTCAGATATGAATTTTTCCCTAGTTATTTCAGATATGAATTAAGCCCTAAGTTATTTGATATACGGTAGTAAGGCCTGTTATCAATATAGAACAATGTAAAGTTAACCTTCTTCAATTTTACTGTTAACAAATAATGCAGAAATTTAAAAAACTAATGGGCTAATATATTAAAGGTATAAAAATATTTGTGGAATTGTAAATAAAATCAAAATTAAAACACGTATAGCATTATGTTTAGGCTAAGCTTAACAGCTAATTTGTATTGGGGTTGTTTTATTGAATCAATTGTTTTGAAGTTAAACTACAATATCAAGCAGATTTGTTAGAAAATTAATTGAGAAACATCTAAGCCGAGGTCGATGTCATAATAATAAAGAAATTAAAAACAAAAGTATCAGTTTCAAAGCCTATATCAGCTTGTTATCAAAAATCATTCCGTCACCATTGACACTCATTTGGCATCTTGACCGGAAAAGTTTGGAGCCATATTTAAACAAAGTTACAATTATTTCTTCATAATTTTAAATATATCATATTGATATAAATCAGGAAGTTGCAATTTTTGATGTCTAATGGCAACTCCCTATATAAATGAACTATTTTTTTATATGCAGTGTAAACTATTCAATTACAACATATTTGTTTCAATAGCTGTAGGCCTACCTCAGTTTTCTATTAGCAAGTTAAACTTAACTTACTGAAATGATTGTGTTAACCTATTGTCAGTCTGATGAAATGTGCAATATTAGTTAAAAGTGTTCTTACTTAAATGCTGTTTATCTTTCAATGTGTCTTGTTCTTAAACATCTTTTTGAATAGAACTGTAAAATAGCTGTTAATGTTGAATGTAAGACAATGAAAAATATTTAAGAGTTGGCTTAATGGCAGCCCATGAACAATTTTAGCTTTAAAGCAATGTATTTATACTCTGCTAAGATATATCTTAATGATAGTGTAACAAAAATTTAACGAGTGAAATATGTGATAATAATATTTTTTGTACAATGAAAAAGAAAAACATTGCTGTGAATTATATTTACAGGGTACCTGACAGGCTGACAGTAGCTTGCATATAACCATGACATCCAAACTTAAATTGTAATAAATGTTGTCAACTTGTCATTGCATACTGAGGTAATTTATTCGTAATAGCAAACTTATTAAGAACTATGCACTCTCTTTCAGTAATTGCAAAGGCAAAATACTTCGCAAATGATTTATGAAGTGAATTAAATTGTGGTGTTTCTTCTACCTAAAATCAGCAAACTTTGTGGAGTGAAGCTGATGAAAGTATACTAACTGCAGTATTACAGTACCTTAATGTTAATGTTTCTTTTTCTTATTATTGAGTTTTTTTAAAGTTACTTTTAAATTCCTTGTTAAAGCATGCCAAAAAATTGTGTTTTAGACACGGACAGGGTGGCACTAGGCATTTAAAGTTGTAGGGTAAATCTATTTAACTCTAGCTAACTTCAGGAGAAAATTTATAGACGGTGTAAGCTAACATGAACCGTGTTTGTAACTGCTCAGTCCCCCTTATATAATATAATTGGGATACCTTTCAAGATTTTTCTTTAAAATTTTGAAACAATCCCAGCTAAAACACTTTATTTTTTAGTTAAATTATTCCACTTAGAACAAAGAGTTGTCATTTTTTATCTAAATTGACATTTAATCTAGTCATAACGTTAGTATCTTTTTTTAAAGATAAATTTGGCCTACCTCGAAATTTGTTAAGACCAGCGATGCGGCATGTTCGAGATTTGGCCAAAAATTGATAAATTCTTTATATGCACGCCAGAACCCATGTATACTGAGACCTATTCTATGGTGAAATCATGCCAACGCCTGAAAGAATATGCTAATCTAATTTTTAATTATCTGGCAGAACTCGAACAACGCAAGTGGTAGGCCTAAAGCTAGTGACAAAATGATTCAACGTTAATTTATGACATTGACTTGGTTTTGTTATGTTCGTTAATGGTTTCGTCCGGGTTCCCAAAAAATGATAATAATCTTTAAAAGAAAGTTGGCTGATTTTCATGTCTCCACAACGCCATTTAATCTGAACGGAAATGTTAAAACAGCAAGTTTCAAAGGAATGAAAAAGATTTTCAAAACTCGCTCTCTATCGCATCTTGTCGTTTTCTTCCCCAGGCCCGACCGGTACGCGCTATCACTAGTCACTCGGTCAGTCACTTAGTTTTGAAACTTTTTCATTCCTTTAGTGCTAGTAACATTTGTTCCATTGGCATGGCGTTGTTGAAAATCTGGAACTTTTAAAGAAATTATTTTTTGGAGGCATCCGTAAACAAAAGTCATAAATTAACGATTTTTTTGTACAAAAGTTTCGTCTCTCGCCCTTCGGCCTATATGAAATATTGGACGAATGACGTCACGCTCTCTGGTAATGTATTAAACGCCAGACACAAACTACGAGTGCTATCTTGTTGATGTATCATGTATTTCAAGATTTTCAATTTCAAGATAATATTCACCATTTCATTTCTTACGTATCTGTTGAAAATATTCAAATAGCAAAATTTGTATCGTAAAACTATGATACATGTATGCAGTGGCGGCACCATGGTTTTGATAATAGGGGAAAGAGAGGGGGAAATTTGTCTCAAGGGAGAAAAATCTTATAAATCGGACACTATATGTCACTTTACAAAATGTTTTGAGGGACAAGTGGGTTCAAAGCGATCTCGTGGGGCGGGGTAAATGCACCCCCACCACCACCTTTCTCAGCGCCGTCACTGCATATATGGAAGCATATGATGTCCAGTGATGTATATCTGCGATGTCACTTTCTAATTTAGAGCTATTTATGTGCCTGTATGCCCCTAATGACAAACTTTTGTTGCTTGAATCAGGTTTATGACCGTATTTTCACATGTCATTGTTTCTGTTTCAAAGTAGGAACACACATAACTGAACATTTGATCCTGGCAGGTGTTCTTAACGTTTGGAGTATATAGGTACATTGAAACATCTCTTCAAATATTTAAGTAGTTTTCAATCCCAGCATGCTAATGACTACTTATGAAGTAAAACAGTGTGAAACTTCCTGTACAGTTGTCGTACAGAACAATCCAGAAATACTCTTTATTTGATGAAGGTGCCGGCACTGAGAAGTTTCCCAATATATAAGTGACATTCATTCAATCGTTTTTCACGACGAAACTTCTAGCGTTCCTTTTTTGTTAACTTGATATGCGTTCTTCCAACTGTCCAATATTCTTCACATAATGCTCGTTCATCAATTCAACCTTCAGCACACGCACCGTCTACAGATCTAGTTCATCCCGTACCCACCACCTTCTCTAATCGTGTAGGGATATCTAAACGATTGAACTGAAGAAACAATCAAATATATGGTAACATTTTCACTTTGTAATGCAGATCCATTTAACTCTGTTCGTACTCCCGTTCTTGCTTGCCATTTAACATTAAAGTAATAGGAGTTTCTAAACGTTTTAATTGTTGTGATTGCAGTATTTTAAAGGGCAGCTTTTACTGCAGTAAATTTATTTCGAAACTGTACCATGCAGCCATGATGCCGATCATAATTGTGCTATAATTATAAACATGTCAAAGTTTCAAGACCAAAACGAGTGAATCTGAGAAAAGTGTATTAGATAATCCTTTACCTGCTGCCTCAAACATTTCACATAGTCTACACACTTTTATTAGATATATCTCAGAAATGCAAAAGAAAGAAAAGTATCGAAATCCTTAAGCTTTTGTTGCGTTATATTGCGCTTATTGAATGATTGAATGCCATACCTCCGGTGAATAAAGTGTTTTTATAGATTTAAAGGTTAAAGGTCGTAGGTTATTTTAATCAGGGGCGTCGTGAACGTTCACACATTGGGGGGTTGGGTTGGGGTGTCATTTTCAAAACAAAAAACCACTATGATTTGTTGGACTTATTTTTAAAAAAATGTCCGAAATGTCGAGCAAATAAGCCGAACAATTTGCGTTTTTTTCTTCTTTTTTTTTTTTTTTTTTTGAGGGGGAGAGAGAAGATGTAATAAATATTCCGAACACTAACCATTTTTTTAATTATGCAGATTATTCGGGAAGTTTACATAATTTTTTTAGAAAATGTCCAATTTGTTTTTGCATCATTTCCATTTCTTTAGCTCATTTTCTGAATTTGTGAAAAAAAACCTGGCAAGGGTAGAATTTCGCCCCATAACTTTAATCCTACGCTGCTGCTGTACTTTCCCCCCCCCCCCCCCTCATCCCTCCACCAAAAAATCCTAGTGACACAACTGGTAATTATCCGTGGAAAGTGTGCCCTTGTTCTTGCCAACACGCAACACGCGGGCCACCCAGACTGCCAGATCCACCCCTACATGCATGTTGACGAAGTTGAACAATCAGGATTAAAGTTATACAAGGACATGTTCCGTATATACTGAAAAGTTTTAGATCATTTATTTCTCGACAAAAAATCGATATATGTCATGTTTCGGATAAATTAGGAAATTTGATATCATTTTTTGGAATAAATTAAAAAGATTAACTGTTTAAGATAACGAAAATTGATATCACTTTGGAATAATCTTAAAATAATACAATTATTTGGAAACATCATGCCATATTATGCCCCGATATCTGCGACATTGCTACTCGCAGCGCCCTCATTAAATATTTCTTCAATAATGCACACGCTGTATTCGATAAACCATTCGCGAAATAAGCTCCGTACAGTGTATGTATAATTGTACACTGTATGTATGGAGTGTGAAGGCAGTGATGCGTACATTTTCGGTGGCCGAACCACGCAGATGCAAGAGCGCGAAACCAATCATTTAAGACCATAATTCCAAAAAATTGTGGAACTTTCATCAACAACAT
>JAIGNY010000690.1:442500-445000 GCA_020152595.1 Chiridota heheva
TTAGTCCAGTCTGTGAAGAAGAATCCTTTTGCTAGTCCGATATAGATTACCAATGGTATCATTAAAACAAGTCTATTGTCTTTCATCAAGCGAATCGTGGCGAAAAATAGACTCAACGTTGATTGTGATTTCAAGTTTTCTGATATTTCAATGTCTCGTAGAAACAGAGCGGAAAACAAAACAGAAAAGAGACCACAGGCAAGAAATATGCTGAATAAGACGTTCAGTAGCTTTCGGTCTGGCGGGTTGCAAAAGGAATCTTCGTCAGTTAACGATCCTGAATCACAAGAAGAAAAATGAAATATATTGTAACTAAAATATTGACTTAAAAATTACTTCATTAACAAAGTTATGTTTAGAATACCTGATTGGAACGTAAAGTATGAGATTGTAATCTAACTCATTTTGTGTGTGGTAATATTTATAAATGCATGTTTACACCACGGAGGACAATTAAACTTTCTACGTTGCATAATCGTTCAGAGGTTTCGATACTATCACGACTGTTCGGCTAACGAATAGCATAAACCTTCAACTAATACTGGTACATTTCAATGGAATTTCGTAAGATCTGCTAGCATTTAAAGAAAAGTTCCCATGGATTTTCATTCTTACATATATGAAAGAGATAATTAGTAAAAAAGTTATTTCACGAAAGTGGGAAAAACTATATTAATATTTTATTCCGTTAAGAAGTTACGAAATTTTAAAGTTTTTTTTTTTTTTTTTTATTTGGACAAAAGTGACTGATTGGTAACATCTGTGATGTCATAGAGACAAATTCAACAAAACGTTTTTTGTATTTTCTGTAAAATGATATAGATTTTCTTTAAGAACATTTTTCTACTCTTCAAATTGTTAACTTATAAACAGAATAAGATATTAACAAAGGTTTTTACCACTTTGTTTCTATAAATTATCTACATCATGTATGAAAAAATTAAATACCTGGGAAAATTCCTTTAAAGTCAATTTTCGATTGCATGCCTATTAGGTTTCATTTATTTTGCATATTGGCTCATACCTCTCAGAAACCTTTCAACAAAATAATTACGGCTTTAAAGATACGATGATTATAATACAAACGATATTCCTTCTGATCGTAAATTATAAATACATTCCGACATTTCATATTCTGTGATTATTTTTATTTTTATTGAATATTTACAAAAGAGAATTATTTTTAGATCATTTAATTGAACTTTGTCAAACACATAGATATAACAATATAAGTTGGCTCATTGTCAGAATTATTTAAAAGATAACTTAGTAATATGACTAAATAATAGTAAATATTAACCTGTAGAACAATCTTGGGCACCACAAGAATATAAATTAGTTGTTAGTGTAGACACTTCCTCCTCCTGATTCAAGATTAACGAGGAAAAGAGATTTCCTGTTATGTTGGAAAGTTTCATTGTGAAGATAAACAATCCCCAAAAGCGACTAACAATATCACCTTTTTCTGCTCCTTTCATGTTTGCATATTTCATAGCATTTGTGGTCAGGTATGTAGCTTGTGCTGCTATTAGTGGGCCGGTTGCCGCGCCTCCGATCAGTGCGCCTGGTATCATAGTCCACCACCGTGGGTAAAAATTTGCAACAGTAAATGCATTGAGCACAAATAAATTAACAACAATTGTTCTTTTAAGACCGAGCTTTCGTATAATTATGGAAGGTAGAAACAAAGATGACAGTAACATGGAGAACGTAGAAACAGCCATAGATATGACTCCGATGCCTCCTTCACAATTGACACTACTTTGTAATCCTGCCAAGGCTGAACTCGCTGTTCCAAAGAAAAATATGGAAACGCTGAGGACTATTACGTTTTTTAAAGGCTGATGGGATGAAGCTTCCTGCTCATGATTCCCCAATTGATTGGTCTCATTCGCTTGCTTGCCGTTCGATGAATCTCCCATTTTAATGTTGTATCGCCAAGATTATATATTACAGCAAACACGGTTCCGCTCTGTAATGAAGATTAACGTGCATAACATTAAAATTTGTGTCTTTCTATCATATGACGATACATTTCTTATATATAATAAAACATATTTAATTATTCGATCATTCTAATTCTTCGTTAGTTCAACGTACCTTCTGTACTGTCGTTCGAGGTCAGGGTTGTAATGAAGACATCGTGAAAATGGTGAAGACAATTTAAGTGGAAGTGTTATGTCAATTGACCAACTGTGTCTAACATTGTGGTCAATAGTTTATAATATCTAAATATCATAGGAGATGAAATATGGAATTTTGTTATATTACCAGCTTCTTACCCAGTTATTCATTTTTATACTACACAGATGATTTGCGCAACAAAACAACGTTTCATCGTCTGCGTTCGTAAATTTCAGCCCTACAATTTCAAAGGTTCGTCATCAGTCATCGCAGCTCTGAAACACATTATATCCACATCATATTTGGAAGTAACCAACATAAATGTGAAGTATAGCATACGAGCTTCCGGTACGATTCAAAGGTAAACGTGAGAATG
>JAIGNY010000690.1:450000-495000 GCA_020152595.1 Chiridota heheva
AGATATAAATTCCAGATCTGGGTTTGATATAAATCCCAGATCTGGGATTTAATCTCAGTCAGATATAAATTTCAGATCTGGATTTGATATAATTCCCAGATATGGGAATGAAATCTGCCACAAATTTGTAATTTTCATAAAAATCAGAGCCCTTCACTAATATGCGGTATTGGTGAGTCGGCTCTAAATTATATGAAATACTTTAATTTGTACAAAGTGTCTGGTCGTAACTGAATGAGACCTTTACAGTATTTAATACAAATTGAGCACAAGCTTTGTTTGCTACTTTTTAGGTTCATTATGAGAACATTAATTCCTTGAAAATTCAAAACAAATGTTTAAACAAAATATTTAAAGAATTAAGGCACAAAATTAAGTAAATACAAACTAAACTGATTGTATGAATTTGAAAAATATAAATTTAAATGCAGTTATCAATCTCTATTTCTGCATGAACATTTATTGGTGTCAATTATTGTGACTCCGCCCATCACATTTTTGATACTTTATTGGTAGATGCTCAAAAAAGCACTCCAGTCAATACAGAGCCACACAACAGGACTGAGCCTTCATATCTGCATGTTGAATCACATTATATCAAATTTTATCAGCTTGTTTATCTTGAAATTACTTTTTCATTATTAATACAAATTTACATATATGTAAATTTTCTTTAAATGTAGCATTAAATCGAGGTTACATCTGGCTTGAACTGGCCAGATCAAACTTTATTTGTATATCAAATCAGTGTAGCATTAATTCCATTTTATATCTGGCTTTATCTGGCCAGATCAAACTTTATTTGTATATCAAATTGACTTTAATCAAGGTTATATCTAGCTTGATCTTGCCAAATCAAACTTATTATATATGACATATACAATTTTATATGGCCAGATATAAACCTTTATCAAACTTTATATGACATATACAATATGGCCAGATATATAAAACGTTATATCTTATATATACACTTTTATATGGGCCATATAAATCTGTATACAAGTTGTGCTGAAATTCTCCAAATGAAACTTTATATGCGTATATAAAATTTGATTCACATATATGGCCAATTCTTTATATGGCTTTATAAAACAAGCCCTTTTCTATATAATCCATATAAATCTTTATATGGCTGTATACAATTTGATTGACAGATGTGGCTTTATATGGGTATATAAAACTTGAATAAAATATATGGCAAATTCTTTATATGGGTTTATATAAGCCATTTTCTTTTTAAATCTTTATATGGTTTTAGTAAATCAATATAAGATAACATGTAAAATTAATAATTCCATAAATGGTGGTACAAAATTTATCTTAAAATGTATTTCTGATATTTGGAGACATGAAGGTTTCATTTGTAAAAACTGATATAACGTTTTAGTAAAGCCAACATAGGGGTTCTAAAGAAATGTACATAATATGGAGCAGTGGGAAACCAACATACATGTACGTTTGAATTATACCCTTAAAATAAAATAAGGTAAATTTAAAACAACGCAATTTGATGTATTACGTCATCGCCTGAGTCTATACATTTTGCACGAGCCCACACTAAACGAATGGGGTTTTTCATTTTCCGCTCTGGATTGTCCAAAATTTTACTGGATATCCTTCAATTTTGGAAACAGATATTCAAAACTTTTCACAACTGCTTTTCAAAATTTATCGTCGCCTTTTTGAAAAAATTCAACAACACAGATTGCTCGTGATCGCAAAGTGGTCGCTTCTTGTTTACACAATTACGCCATTACCCTTATCAAGACATTTAGTGCATATCTAACATTAACCATGTAAACATACTTGAATTACTGTGGTTACATAAGCCAGTTAACTAGTGCATATGTCTGATTGAATATCAATTTATGATCGGACAGAGGAAGGTGTGTCTCAGGATGAAACTAAGATTTGCAACTAAATAACTAGTGGCTTTAGGACTTAAAAAGTTTTGGGATTCTTCCGTACAGCTATTGATAGTTGCATGTACCGATTTTAGGCGAATACTGTAATAATAAGGCATTTCTTTTATCCTAAAAATAGGATGATATTTACATGTAAATGTACTGATTGTCAAGATTCAAGTACTTTGACCATGTGCTTTCAGGTCGAATTAATAGCTTGTAAAATGGGCCTTGATTGAATGGGAGTTAAAGCCTTACGTTATGGCATATTGTTAGTTTCATTGTCTGCTTGACCATGTGTTTTTGGTCTGCTAAAACGGGCCTCGATTGAGTGGGATTTAAAGCCATTCAGTTTCACTGGTGCACATTTCATTTTACAAATTGCTTAGATTTTGGCGAAATCAAAGTGCAAAATATCCCCATTCATAGGTGATTTCTGCGCATTTGTGATTCTGGAATTTAAAAAGAATTATGCTAATTGGATTTACAGTTTGTAAAAGGCATTGATATTGTCAGTCGAATGTGTGTGTTTGAATCATAAATGATATTGATTTTCAACGGCAAGGATTTACGAGTGTGTAGTGTGTACACGCTAAACAGTCATAGCTGTAGTGACAACAGGTGTAAATCCGTGGTAAATGGAGATACCAATAATTATTGAAATTCAACGAGAAACAAACAATTACAACTATTTCTACGAAAATAGATTATCCTTCGTGACAATGCATTGCAACAATACTGTTCGACTCTGCAACAGGTAATTAAGAGCGCAAGAATGATGAGTTTGACAGATAGGCCGACAGTGAAGGATCGAACATATATTGTAATCGATCGACAATAGACAACAACTGACACTGACGACAACTTACGTGTAATTATCACGGAAATGTCATAAGCCTGATCCGAAAATTTGCATATTTATCAAAATATTTGAATTCTGATTGGAAAATGGTTTTCGCCAAACACACTGTCATTCGCTTGTAAGATCTAGCCACTGCGATATGCATGCATGATTAACAACAAGACTAGACTCACACACATGAAACCAGCTAATAGGAAACACATGTACGTTATGACGACCTCCATTTGCCTTAGCGCCACTACGTATGAAATCTGATATCTTCTTAAAATCTTTCGGGAGCTTTAATTAAAAATAATACATAGAATACCTTTTAGCAAAATACAAACTATATGAAGCATACAAAAAACTCGTTTGAGCCAGAATTTTGAGAGCAAAACTATAAAAACCTAGGAGGAGATGCATTTAAAGCAAACTATTGCACAGGCACATATAGGAGCTCACGTACGATTTAATAAGCTCCATTCATTACACTCTGTGTAACAGGTGGAGCTAAAAATCACATGATTTAAATCAATGCTTTAATCAGCATGATTGGCCAATACTGTGTCAATGTCAGATATGTTGTTCAAATAATTTTTCAAGGAGACATTTAATGGCAGTCCATGGAGCAGGATGGTCCCTGCCTCATTATCTTTTAGTACTTTGTCGAAAAGAAAAGCTAAGAACCATTTTCACAAG
This sequence comes from Chiridota heheva, assembly GCA_020152595.1. Taxonomy (NCBI): domain Eukaryota; kingdom Metazoa; phylum Echinodermata; class Holothuroidea; order Apodida; family Chiridotidae; genus Chiridota; species Chiridota heheva. Next base: position 453,448 of record JAIGNY010000690.1, read on the forward strand.
AACTGGGTCTATTACCAGTCCTAAATGACTGCCGGGCCTGCCACGACCTGGATCAAACTAAGATAAACATAAAAGAATGACAATTTACTTTCAACAATGGCTTTCATTTTAGGTTCAGCAAATGCCCAGCAAATTTGTGAGCAAGTCCATTTGAATTTGTTTGACACATTAGGCAATAGTTAAGCCTTCAAGGGCCGATACTCTCCTTACCTAATTAAACAAAGAAATGAATATATAAATTCTTAAAATACTAATATTAGTAGTAAACCAGCGACACAACTAGCAAGAACACAGTAACGATACTAAGGGGGCCTGGTTGTTTTTTAGCTTCAAAAAAAAAAGAGCTCATGGAAACAAATGATAGAAAGTACTAAATAGTACAACTGACATAATGGCTATATTATGTATCAGTTATCGCAGAGAAAAATATTGTGATATATTGGCTATATTTTTCACGGAAAAAATGACTGATGACGCAATTGTAAATGTCACACTAGTGTTTCAACATGCAACCTAATGACAGTGTCCCCACATGTTTCATTGACCGCTATTTTTAATAAAACAGCCCTACTAAATAGTATTTTCAGCTTGATGGGAAACCCAGGAAAACTGATCATCATTTCCTTACTCAAAAAAGCCAACATGTGTTGTATGCTTTACCTTTAATAAACCAAAACTGAATTCACCAAATTTACCATGACCGCCAGAGTTGTCTAACTACTCTTCAAGCAGGCCGCCCCCATTCTCCAGAATTAGTTATGAAATTTCAACACAACTTCCAAATCAATGTTTTTAATCGTTTGTCCAAACCATGCCTTCATACAGTAACCTACATTTAATATGTATTTAATCTCCTAAAACATACTTTCGGGATAAAATAAAATAATTAAGTGATTTATTGATGACATTAAGTGATAATTTTAGAAAGAAAACTGTGAACAAATTATAGAATTTACACACTCTAGAAATTCACGCCAACAATATCATCAGGCAGTTATCAGGAAAACTGGATTTTTTTCTCGACCAGGTTGGGAAAATTCGATTTTGTTAATATTCTTTTGTTATTTATATGCAGAATTCGATGAATTTTGAGGGGAAACTTAATTTATTCAATCCTCCAAATATTCAATTTCAAAAATGGTTTTGCTTGTGTCATGACCACTTTGGGGGAAATTTGAATTTCACAAAATATATAATACAATGAACAAATGGGCATTCATTCGTCCACAACTACCAGCTTCAAGTTATTTCATTTCAATGATCTGTGTTATTAAAGTGTTACATTTTCCTTGTTTTTAATGGCTCCTTACATTGCAAATGAGACAAAAATTGAGGAATTTTTATAATAAAGAGTTGATGAACAGCTTAGCTTGTGTTGTGTTTTCTTTGTAACAGCTTAGGTTATATAGAGATGCAACAACCATTTGATAAACCGGTTGTGAAGCACAATGTTTGTGTAAAGTTGTAATTTGTAAGGAAAATATAGGGCACATTTTTCACTTATGAAAAATAGCATGAATCAATAATTTGCATTTACATTCAGCATTTTTCTAAATGTTTCCATTGAGTTACATTTTCCAAAATATTTTGACAGTACTTACCAGAGATCATTTGCGGTGAGGCTGTTACCGTACTACGGAATGAAGACCGAGAATGTGATGGTATTGTAGGTGTTGAAGGTGCATGTGGTAACTCACGATGTGGTATTGAAGGTGAGGTACGGCAAGGTGTTACAGTGGGTATAGATGGGTTTCTTGATGACAATGGTGGAGATGGAGGATCTAAGAGGGTGTTATCATCATCTTCATCTAAAGAAATGTATCTCCTATTCACCCTAAGTATGTAATGAAAAGTATATTATAGTATAATTCATAAATTTATATTATTGTATCGGATAATCAATGGAGCCAGTGGACATGAGGGTTCATTACCTCACACTAAAGCTGAGTCAGATACCCGAGTTTCTGCCCGAAAGTGCATGTAAAGGTCTCAAATTATATTAATAAATAAAAGGTTAAGACCCATTGCTAGTTCCGCGAAATGTTTAGAACGAGTTTTTATAATTCGCGCATCTCTTCTGGGTATCCAGGTAGGAACCAGGTAATGGTGACGTCACCGTAACGGGTAGCTGGTTCTATTTTTTCTCAATCCGACTCAGCTTAAATTCACATCATGCATCATGAAAATTAACTACTGTACTGAATGAGCCTATATCGAACCACCACCACATGCTGACATGCTGGAAACTATGACCTGTTGAAAAAAATCCATCCCCTTTTATTAAAAGTAAAACCGTTTTTACCTCTACTGCTAGTATGTATTACGGATTTTATTCGTATTTTATGTTTGAGCTCTTCAATTGCAGCTTTTTGTAAGGTTTGAAAGAGTTATATCTGTGAATATAAAACACTAACTAAAAGCTCTATTGTAAATGTACACACCTTCTTTGTCTTTTATGTGTAATTTCTGCATCAGACTGCAAGTCGGAGGTTTCTCCAGCCCTTTAATCTGCATCAAACGTCGTTTTCAAATGAATCTGCAATGAAAATAAAACAATGTGAAATATGAGGTCAGCCATAATTGATTGTTCCGTTGGTGTAGGACTCTTAACCCATCCTGTTATATAAAAAAATAAGTCGGTAGGTAGGCCCATTTTTAAGGTTTGAAATACTTTTTTGAAATTGTAAAGATGGATCAGGTGTGAATTTGTTTTCCTTTTCATTTCTGGGGGTTTGGGAATTAATTTTACGGTGATTTCACCGTGACTTACGGTCACACCCGATGCAGGGATAGAAGGCTGACCGTGACTTACGGTCACACCCGGTGCAGGGATAGAAGGCTGACCGTGACTTACGGTCACACCCGGTGCAGGGATAGAAGGCTGACCGTGACTTACGGTCACACCCGGTGCAGGGATAGAAGGCTGACCGTGACTTACGGTCACACCTGATGCAGGGATAGAAGGCTGACCGTGACTTACGGTCACACCTGATGCAGGGATAGAAGGCTGACGCCCAGATTGCATACCTTGTTTCTAGCGCGGAAGATCTTCCACGCTAATTTTTGATTGAGAGAAGTTATTTTCATAATTTTGGTGCACAGTTGTAATTCTAGGTGTACACTTTTGATTCTAGGTACACATCTTTCAATAAATTTTAGTTTTCTTCATTAGACTAGACAGCTTAGAAAAGTCATGTTCTTCATAGCCTAAAAACACAGGAAATTTCTTCATATTGTAACTTCAGCCTTCTGTTCAATATTTTGTATTATGCCTTAAAGTACTATTAAACGTTCGGCCTATTTCCAGAAGATAATTGGTGCACATGTATTTTCTAGACATTGGCGCATATTTTGTAGATCTTGGTGCAGATTTCTAACATAGGCTAGGTGCTCATTTTTGAGTCCAAAAATTATCTTCTGCATACACTTTGCAAACTATGCAGTCTGGGCTGTATACCCTTCAAAATCGCGCCTTTGCCAATTCTTTCTTGAATGCCAGTAAGGCCAGGCATAGGCCTAAATACTGGTGCTTGCTCAGCTTCTAAGTTCTAGTATATTATTCAATGGCTTCCATATCCTTACAAAAAAGAATTTCATTCAAGAAAATTTCCGGAGAAAATTCCAGTCAAGTCTAACTAGTTTTAACAGGGATATGTAAAAGTAATTTTTAGAAACAATAAATACCTGTTGATTCCAGTTAAGCCTAACTGGTTTTAACAGGAATTTGTAATAATCCCTGTGGAAAACAATTAATGCCTGTTGATTCCAGTTAAGCGTAGCTGGTTTAAACAGGTGATGTGTTCTTTACCACTTAAAAACAGTTACGACCTGTTAAAACAGTTGACACCAGTTTATAAAACATGTGTACATTTCAACTGTTTTTGTTCTGAATAGCCATCATCTGTATATATATATATATATATATATATATATATATATATATATATATATATATATATATGTATATATATATATATATATATATATATATATATATATATATATATATATATATATATATATATATATATATATATATATATATATATATATATATATATATATATATATATATATATATATATATATATATATATATATATATATATATATATATATATATATATATATATATATATATGTATATATGTATATATATGTATATATATTTATATATATATATATACTGTATATATATATATATATATATATATATATATATATATATATATATATATATATATATATATATATATATATATATATATATATATATATATATATATATATATATATATATATATATATATATATATATATATATATATATATATATATATATATATATATATATATATATATATATATATATATATATATATATATATATATATATATATATATATATATATATATATATATATATACATATATTATATTTATATATATATATATATATATATATATATATATAATGCTTATGTATATATATATATATATATACATATATATATATATATATATATATATATATATATATATATATATATATATATATATATATATATATATATATATATATATATATATATATATATATATATATATATATATATATATATATATATATATATATATATATATATATATATATATATATATATATACATATATATATATATATATATATATATATATATATATATATATATATATATATATATTTATATATATGTATATATTTATATATATATATATATATATATATATATATATATATTTATATATATATATATATATATATATATATATATATTTATATATATTTATATGTATATATATATATATATATATATATATATATATATATATATATATATATATATATATATATATATATATATATATATATATATATATATATATATATATATATATATATATATATATATATATATATATATATATATATATATATATATATATATATATATATATATATATATATATATATATATATATATATATATATATATATATATATATATATATATATATATATATATATATATATATGTATATTATATATATATATATATATATATATATATATATATATATATATATGTATATATATATATATATATATATATATATATATATATATATATATATATATATATATATATATATATATATATATATATATATATATATATATATATATATATATATATATATATATATATATATATATATATATATATATATATATAAATATATATATATGTGGCTTAAATGTTGATGAATTTCGACTACGTGCTAGAAAAACTAGGCCTTTCCGCGACAACCGCATGTCAACTTTTGATGCCTTTTATCGTCATGGATCACTTTTACGTAATACAAAATAAAAAGATATATGCAATGATACTATATTGAGACGTTCACTTACGTTTTGTGCGTGAATTTAATAAGAAAATGTGAAAAGTTGCTTTTGTATAAGAGCCTTCGCTACTGATAAGTGAGGATTTTCAATCAGAAAACGATGGTACCTTAGAGACAGAGTAGCCAATTATCCGATAGTGATGACAATTGTACGTTAGTGTAAAGGCCTAACGTTACATTAACTTTGAGTTAAACCATAACGTTAGGCAATATTAGTAATCAGCCTATCATGAACCACCCCATACAGTATTGTTGTTTCCGTCCTTACCAAAGTCAGACAAAGTTGTTACAAAATCATACCAAACCTTATTTCGATCAGTACACAAAACAAATGTCCCGGTGATATCATATGTGTAGGCCCAACTTGGGTTGTGACAGTACTGTCTACCGAACCGTACTTTTATCTGTGTATACTGTACAGTAAAGTCATTGATATTTTTAAATTTAAGTCTGTATGTATCTCTTCTTGTAGATAAATCTATTTACCTTATGTTATGAAATTATACATCATTTGAAAGATTTAGATAATTTCCTTTTCATTTATATTATGTACAACTCATGATATATATATATATATATATATATATATATATATATATATATATATATATATATATATATATATATATATATATATATATATATATATATATATATATATTCATATATATATATATATATATATATATATATATATATATATATATATATATATATATATATATATATATATATATATACATACATAATTAAAATTTCATCTCAACAACTTACATGCAGTTTGATATTATCCTTATATGTAGTAGTGTCTGTTATTGTTTTTATTTATATAAGAGCATAAAATTATCCTTACGTAGTAGTGTCTGTTATATATTTTGTTATTATATACAAGAACATAAATTGCTCATTGATGATTCTTTATATTTTATATAGTTAGCATACTGTATCAGTTTTTCGAGATGGGACAAGTATGTAGATTTAGTATGCAAAATTAAGCAATTAATAGATTCATTCGTCATTCAAGTGTTTATCAGTTGCAAAATACAAATAATAAAGGTTGAATCCTTTAAATATGAATTTAACTTGTTTTTATCTTTTATAAATTGAACTATTATGGTAGTCATGCCAATGAACAATAAATTGCCATAAATTTAACCGCTTTATTACAAGTGGTCAAATGGGACCATATTTTGGTCATTTTGACCAAAAAAAGTGGTCAGTAAATTTGACCAAGTATCTAGGTCAAATATTTTGACTAAGTGGACTTGGTCAAATTTGACCAAAGTTGGTTAGGTGCATAGTTAATCCAAGACCTTGGTCAATTTTGACCATATTTTAATCAAATTTTGACCATATTTTGATCAAATTTGACGAAACTGTTTTTACTGTGTTGAAATTTTTGTCTAATTAGTCATAACTTTATCATTTATTTTTTATTGACCTTAAAATTTGTTAGGACAAGTAATGCGGCATCTTCAAGAATTGGCCAAAAATTGATTCAATTTCTTCATACGTACGCCAGAACCCATGTATACTGATACCTATTCTATGATTAAATCATGCCAACGTCTGAAAGAATATGCCAATCTAATTTTAAATTATCTCGCAGAATTGGAACAACGCAAGTGGTAGACCTAAAGTTAGTGACAGAATGATTCAACGTTAATTTAGGACTTTTTTTCTTAATGGTTCCCGTCCACAACGCCATTTAATCTGAACGGAAATGTTAAATCAGCAAGTTTCAATGGAATACAAAATATTTTCAAAACTCGCTCTCTATACACTCTAAAAAAGAATGGTCAAATTTGACCACAATATGGCCAAAATAAAGTGAAGATTGAATTATGCACCGAGCCATATGTGGTCAAATTTGACCAAGTTAGCGTGGTCAATATTTTTGACCAAGCCAACTTGGTCAAATTGACCACATTTGGTGCGGTGCATAATTCACTCCTCACTTTGTCAGATTTCACCATCAACACTTGGTCAATCTGTTGACTTCCGCAGCTTGGTCAAATCCTCTGACCATTTTGTGGTAAATTGACTTCAAAAATTAAAATCCTGTTCTACCAAAAAAAAAAAAAAAACCCCAGTAACAACACAATGTTTCAGTTTGGAATTGTTTAATTTCATAACATTCCTTGGTAACCGTTAACGATACAATAATGGTGTTCTCAATAATACAGATAACAGAGAAATGAAAATATTACTACATTTAGGCCTACTGCAAAAGATTAAATTAAAATCTTCTGAGTACTCCATTGAAGCTGAAATTCAAGGCACATGAGCATGTTAAGTTGTCAGCATCGGAAATGATGAGTAACTTTTATATTAATACCTAGTGATAATTATCACTATGTCCAATTAGCCATAAACTATGATTCAAACATCAAAACAAAGTTTCTATTCCAACTTAACTTACAATTTGTTTATGAAGCCTTGTGAAACTATCTTTAAAATCCAGTAAAAAAATTATGTACAAACATAAATGGTTGCAATACACTGGGTCTCAAGTTAAAACATAATGGTATTTCATGAATTTTAATAGACTTTAGAAGTTTTCTAAGTTTGCCTCTACACGTTGAGATGTCCACACAACAACAAAATTATTGAAATTATAAGTTAGGCTACTCTCATGTTTAAAATTGTCTGTTGTAAAACTGTCATATCTCTTGAGGCCAAACGCGAGCAAGGGCAGACTTTTTATAACGTATCAAATTAATCAGTATCTTCCTAAAAAGGCATTATTTTTTTCTGCAGTTGACATTACATTCTAAGAAAGACTTCATTTTCTGTGAAATTGTACCCTTTAAAAAAAAACTGCTTGGACATGTACATAACAATTTATATGTGATTAAATGAACATAAAAAATCTCAGCAGTTCAGTCGTTATAATTTCCATACTAATACTTTTAGTTCTGAAATAACAACACATAATAAATGTTTTGAATAATTTTTTACGCATGACACAATTTGAATTTCATGAAGATTAAAATTGTTTCAAATGACTGAGAGAGCCATGCATGGCAGACGATAAAAACCAATGGTCTTACTTAATATGTGGATTTCCCTGCTTATGGTCATACATACAACCTTACATACAAATTTGAATATCAGGACTACAACATTAAATGGTCTTTAAGGTCTATGTATGCATAGCAATTTGTCTTACTGATTAAAATAGCTTTAAAATCTTAGCACATCAATTGTTGTTAATTTTGAAAACAGCATAAAGTTTTGAAGCTTTTCTTCAATATCGCATCTTGTCGTTTTCTCCGTCCGGCCCAGCAGGTACGCGCTATCACTAGTCTCTCGGTCAGTCACTTAACATGCACGCTGCATAGTGCTAGTGCACTGTCCACCGGTATCGCATATTTGACCATGCCTGGAACAAATATGGCGGCATCCGTAAACTCATCACGATTTTTTGTACAGAAGTTTCGTCTCTCGGCCTTCGGCCTATATGAAATATTGGACGAATGACGTTACGCTCTCTGGTAATATATTAAACGACAGACACAATCTACGAGTGCTATTTTGTTGATGTATCATGTATTTCAAGATTTTCAATTTCAAGATGATATTCACCATTTCATTTCTTACGTATCTCTTGAAAATATTCAAGTAGCAAAATCAGTATCGTAAAACTATGATACATATATGCAGTGGCGGCACCATGGTTTTGATCATAGGGGAAAGAGAGGGGCAAATTTGTCACATGAGGGAAAATTCTAATAAATCGGACAAAATATGTCACTCTACAAAATTTTCTGAGGACATGGGGGTCAAAGCGATCTCGTGGGGGGAGGGGTGTCCAGTGACGTATATCTGCGATGCCACTTCCTACTTTAGTGCTATTTATGTGCCTGTATGCCACTAATGACAAAACTTTCGTTGGTGGAATTCATGATTTAATTGAAGAAAACAATCAATTATATGGTAACGTTTTCACTTTCTAATGCAGATCCATTTATCTCTGTACGCATCCCCGTTGTTGCTTGCCATTTAACATTAAAGTAACAGGAATGTCTAAACGTTTTAATTGTTGTGATTGCAGTTTTTTAAACGGCAGCTTTTACTGCAGTAAATTTATTTCGAAATTATGCCATGCAGCCATGATGCCGATCATAATTGTGCCATTATAAACAAAGTTTCAAGACCAAAACGAGTGAATCTGAGAAAAATATATTAGACAATCCTTTACCTGCTGCCAGTGGCATAGCCAGAAGGGCGACCCCCCCCCCCCTTCCCCCCATACCATATGTTAATCCGTTGGTTCAGATTTTAATCCGTCGGTTCAGATTGGTGCCGTCGGTTGAATAAGCTTTGACCTTCCAGGTGCTTATTATGTTTTTAGATTTCAAGAGGGCAATAATATATTAAACATTTGTGCGATTTTGTATTTAAATACATGAACTAAGACAGAGAAAGAGGGGGAGAGAGAGAGGGGGGGGGAGGGGGTGGGTGTCGGAGTGCACGTGATACAGAACAGGCTCATTTTAAAAGTTTGACAATATTTACACAAGTTTGTGGTAAATTATTGATAACCTTACTTTTAGACAACCCATATTTTTCAAAGAGTGACCTAACCATGTACAAACGTAAACAATCAAACATTATATTTCCACATTATGCGTTTTCATGATTTTGTGTTTTGTATATGGTGTATTATAGCTCTCTTTGACATGAATTCTGACTTAAATAATACACCATCTTACTATGCGTTGTGACATACGTTTTTGTCCTTAAAATGTCAATTTTGCGAGAGCTTGGATCCCACCAGGGGCCCTTAATCGGGCCCCTGGACCCCACGTCGACAAGTCGAGCGCTTTGCGCTTTTATTTTGTGTTTTTTGCCCTTGAAATGTCAATTTTGCGAGAGCTTCCGGGGGCTTCGCCCCCTGGACCCCACCGGGAATTCGCCGCTGGACCCCACCAGGGGCCCTTAAGCGGGCCCTTGCACCCTACGCCGACAAGTCGAGTGCTTTGCGCTCGAAGTGACACCTTTGGCGTCACCTCAAGTACACCAATAAATATTGTGCCGGTTCAATTCAATTCCCCGGCTGCCCCTCCCCTCCCTCTCCCAATATGAAAATCCTCGCTACGCCACTGCCTGCTGCTTCAAACATTTCACATAGTCTACACACTTTAATCAGATATATCTCCAGAAATACAAAAAAAGAAAAGTATCGAAAATATGTAAGCTGCTTGTTGCGCTATATTGCGCTTATGATTGAATGCCATACCTCCGGTGAAATAAAGTGTTTTTACGGTTTGAAAGTTCAAAAGTCGTAAGTGTTATCAGGGGGCGTCGCGAAAGTTCACACATTAGGGGGGAGGGGGAGGGGGTGTCAACTAAATGTTACCTTTTGTTTAAGTGCCCGAATTTTAGGTAACATGGCTTTCACATACATATTAATATTTGCAGTTCCAAGTTATGTATTTTGAAGTGTCCGGAACGTGGCATGAATATGAGGGCTACAAACTGCATCCTCTTTTTCTGTATGTGTGTTTTTTATTTCATTTATTATATATATATTTCTTTTTTGCTTTTCCAAATTTACAGTCAAGATTTTCGATTGAATTTTTAGATCATGATTCGAATGAAAATAAATGGCCAGAGCCGGACCCAGAGGGTGGGATGCCGGGGTTGTACACTCCGCTTTCGATGGCAAGGCGCCCCAATTTGACCTAAAATATGCCCTTGTATGTTTGTCATTGTGCCGTGTCCAATCTCCTACCTCTGTTTCTGTGACCCACCCGATACCCACCAAATAAAAACGCATATTTTAAGTCTAGAATTTGATATGTGTTTCTCCTTTCAAAGTGAGCAGATCAAATGCTAAAATTCGCCGTTTCCGAAGCTCTACCCATCATGCCCATGGGCCCCTTGCATCCTTGTGGGCATTTGGTGTATCCAGCTTTTGGCGCCAGAGATGGCAAAAAGTATCCGAATAGATTACTTTTGAATCTGACTTCTGGCTAAATATATATTTATCATGGGACATGTGGGACATAAGGTAGGGCACATTGGATGTGATGCCATGTGGGACATAAATATTCATATACTAAAATATCCAATATTAACTGATGTCGAACAAACTGAAACAAGTGAATCACTACCAATTTAATATATAATGGACGATTTTTTTAACCACAATAAGGCCATTTTTAAATAAAATTTGGGTCATTTTAAACTAAATTCCTGCAATTTTTAGCAAAATTTGGGCAATTTAGCCAAATCTGAAATAAATCTAAGCGATTTTCAATCTCATTTGTACTATTTTAAACAAACTTTGGGTGACTTTTATCCAAATTTGTATATTTTGACCAAAATTGAGCCATTTTAAAGAATATTTGGGCAAAAGTCTTAACCAAAAATGCATTTCAAGTTCTTGCAGGAATATGAATAGATAATTGTCCTACTTGAATATTTCACCGAACAGATTTTATTTCAAGTTTAACTTCACACAAGAGGGCACAGACCTTCCTTCGCAAAATGAGGGGGCACATCTCCCGTGCTGGGCATGGCTCTGGTCTATATCACCTACTACTACCTCTGAAAATTTGTTATCAACATGTCACAATTGAATGTGATATTGCCAATAAAGCACATGCTGTCCACAACCATGTGCGGTCTTGCCATGCTAGGCATCTCGAGACAGGGAGTTGCCATTGCTCGCTACTCGAAGACCCATGACCAATATAGTTCGAAAAGATGTTGTGCCGCGGCCAGCCAGACAGCCTGCCAGCCAGTGGAACAAATTTATTGAAATTTTCGAAAAGCAGACATTTTTACCCCAATTTTCCGAATATTTAGCCAAAAATAGCATAATCTTCTCAAAGAAATTTGAATATGGGGGTAGGGGGAGGGGGTAGCAAAACGTGTAGAAGGGATATACCATCTGCACACAATTTATCTATAAGGTCAACGGCGTAGGATTCTAGGAAGATATTAGACACTGGGGTGGTGGAGGAGCCAAATTTGAGTTCGTCTCAACAAACCTAGAAAATATACACACACACACACACATATATATATATATATATATATATATATATATATATATATATATATATATATATATATATATATATATATATATATATATATATATATATATATATATATACATATACATATACATATACATATACATATATATACATATATATATATATATATATATATATATATATATATATATATACATATATATACATATATATATATATATATATATATATATATATATATATATATATATATATATATATATATATATATATATATATATATATATATATATATATATATATATATATATATATATATATATATATATATATATATATATATATATATATATATATATATATATATATATATATATATATATATATATATATATATATATATATATATATATATATATATATATATATATATATATATATATATATATATATTTATATATATATATATATATACTTGAGTCTCTTAAGTCCACAAACTATATTTGTAAAGGAGGGGGAGGGGCAGTCGTAAAATTATTTGAAATTTCGGCAACATTTCCAGAAAATTTCTCAAAAATGAAGAAAATGTCATAAAAATGTATAGGAAGCTTTCATAAAAATTTAAAGTTAATGAGGCAAATTTCTCCAAATAGGAAGGAAATTTTCGAAAATTAAAAAAAAAAAAAAAATCCAGAAAATGAAGGAAACTTCCCGAGAATTAAAACAAATTTAACGTAAAGGAGTGAAAATTGAAGAAATTTGAAGGAAATTTCCCAAGATTAAAGAAAATTCCCTCAAAATGTAAGAAACTTCTCGAAAAAGGAAGGACTCACCAAAAATTAAAAAAAAAAAAATCAAGAAAATTGAAGAATATTTCAAGAAAATTAAGGAAATATCCCGAGATTTCTAGCAAATTTCCCTAAAAAGAGGGAAAATTGATGAAAATTTCCCCAATATAAAAAAATTTTAGAAAATAAAGGACATTTTCCGGAAAATGAAAGAAATTTTTCGAGTATGTTACTCAATGTCGAGTTAGTGATCTTAATTTATTACTATGTATTATCTTAATATATTCATTTCATAGGGATATTTTCCCAGGGTCAAAAACTCATCACTGGGGGGGAGAAGAGAGGTGGGGGCGGGTAATCATAAGGAATGGGACGCACTTTTAAAACAAAAAAGGCTATGATTTCTTGGACCTATTTTTGAAGAAATTTCGAGCAAGTAACCTTAAAAAGTGGCGGAGGTGGGGAGGGGGTGGGGAGATTTAATAAATATTCCGAAAACTAACCATTTTTTTCATTATGTAGATTTTTTGTAAAATGTACATACATTTTCCAGAAATTTGTCATTTTTTGCATCATTTCGAATTCTTTAGCTCATTTTCTGATTTTTTGAAAACAATTCGGCCAGGGTGGAATTTCGCCCCATGACTCTATTCCTACGCTGCTGCTGTACTCACCCCTCCCCCACCAATGACTCTATTCCTACGCTGCTGCTGTGCCCCCCTCCCCCTTCCCCCTCTCTCACCACCACCACCACTACACAAATCCTAGTGACAATACTGCTCATTATCCCCCCTCTCTCACCACCACCACCACTACACAAATCCTAGTGACAATACTGCTCATTATCCCCCTCTCTCACCACCACCACCACTACACAAATCCTAGTGACAATACTGCTCATTATCCGTGGGCAATGTTCCCTTGTTCTTGCCAACACCCAGGCCATCTTTCCTTCCTTATAAAACATTCCGGATTCACCCCTACATGCATAATGACGAAGTTGAACAATCAGGAGAAAAGTTATACAGGGACATGTATAAATTCGGATAAATTAGAGAATTTGATATCATTCTTCGGAATAAATTAGGAAGTTTAACTGTTTAAGATAACGATTAAGAGTAAAAAAAAATGGAATAATCTTAAAATAAAACAATTATTTGGAAACATCATACCAATATTATGCCCCGACATCTGCGACATTGCTACTCGCAGCACCCTCACTGAATATTTCTTAAATAATGTACACGCTGTATCCGCTTAAACCATTCGCGAAATAAATTACGTAGGCCTACAGTGTATGTATAATTGTACACTCTATGTATGGAGTGTGAAGGCAGTGATGCCTAAATTTTCGATGACCTTGAGATGTTCGATTTTCTAACATGTGGAAAAACCGAACATTGCTGACATAGGGGGCGCGAATCTTACCTGTCTAAAAAACCAATTATTTAAGACCATAATTCCAAAAAATGTGGAAGTTTCATCAACAACATTTTCAAAATAATCGGAAAATTTGATATCATGACTTGAAAATATAAGGCATTTTTAAAATCTGGTTCGGAGAACAGCAGAAATTAAGATCACGATTGGGAAAAACCGGGAAATTTTAGAACCTGATTCGGAAAAATCGGAAAATTTGAGAACCGGATTTGAAAAAAATCGGGTAATTTAAGAACATGATTCTGGAAAATCGGAAAGTTTGATAACAGTTTTCGGGACAGCTTTTTGAAGATTCCACTGTGCCACGTTTTGCTCGAATTTTTAGACCATTTTGCTCATTTTTTTTTTCAAATATTAGGGGGGGGGGGAGTGTAACACTCCCTACACCCCTCGGTTATTAACAATGAAGTTATGCTCATTAATGGTGTCACAATTGATTCCTGCAATGAATCCTAAATTTAACTGTCTAAATCTAAAATAAAACTGTGAGCAGTCATTAGGTCGAAGTTCATGAGGTTACATGACAAGTCAGAAGTCATCAGCCATGTGACTTGGTGTTAATTGATGTTCAACTCCGTGGATTGTATTCTTGTTTCAGATTTTGAGACAATTGACCAGCATAAAGTCTAGGTTTTTTAGTTTAGTTTTTCAATAGAGTTTGGAGAAATAATCCTCAATTTAGTTCAGTTTAATAACTAAACGACTCACCAAGCTATGTCCTACTTTTGACTCCCAAGTAATATATGAGAATCGTAAGTAAAAGAAGCTCACATTCTATACAGTGACTCGCCTTAAACTCCGTCTTATTCTAAAGCTGATTTGCTAATAAATTTGAAAAATCTGAAGAGACTTAAGAGTAAATGTATAGAGCCCGCTAAGCACACTGTATTATATTAAGGTTTTGTAGAAAAGCTTTCATTGTTGTTCTCCATCTCGTCTTTTATCTTGTCAGTGTTGTCATGTGGTTTTCGAGAATTTCGACAGTGACATAACCACACATGCCAAGCACAAACAAGCCCAAAATGATTATAATCTTAACCCACACACATAAGTAGTTACTGTAGCCGAAAGCCACAGTGAATCCGATAGATTGCCACATTCGTAAGTTGGAAAAGGCCGCCTCTTGTCGATCATAGAACAATTGGGAGAAAAGACCTGCAAATGAAGATTGATAAAGTTAACTGGTCAAATGTGTTTCTTTAAATAACAAATAATCGAGATTAATAATTAAATAAGTGTTGCTGTTAGATGTTACAAATATAGTCGTATAGAGATTATAAATCGATCTATTCCACTTCCAAGTTATATCTTATTCAAGTTATATCTTCTTTCAAATGAAGGTTATTCGGCTAAAGCTACAATAACAGGTTTATTTTGACCAAGTTCCCAGAAACATAGGAAACCTATCTTATCGCATTTAAAATAGGTTCCTGATTGGTTTAAAACTGATTCTATTGACTTACGGGTTAGAGCCAAGATAGTTTGCGCATATTCGATGAGGATGATGACGATGATGATGATGGTGGTGGTGATGGTGGTGGTGGTGGTGGTGGTGGTGGTGGTGTTGGTGGTGGTGGTAGTGGTGGTGTACGTGGTGATGATGATGATGATGATCTTGATGATGATCATGATGATGATCATGATGATGATCATGATAATGATCATCATGATGATCGTCATCACCATCATCATCATCATCATCATCATCATCATCATCATCATCATCATCATCATCATCATCATCATCATCATCATCATCATCATCATCATCATCATCATCATCATCATCATCATCATCATCATCATCATCATCATCATCATCATCATCATCATGATCATCATCATCATCATCATCATCATCATCATCATCATCATCATCATCAACATGATGTTTATCAACTTTTCAAAATGCTTCGTCGCATAATAATCAAAACAGTTATTACTTACTATTCATTTGGATTAACATAACAGAATCCACAATACCCCATATCGATGCATATGTATACAGGAACCATTGGTCGGATGGGTTGGCATCCCAAAGTAACAGGGCAGAAAAAGAAACAACTGTCATACACGCTACAAAGCCAAAAAGAACACGCCTTCCGGTCCACTTTGCCAAGATTCCTGATACTGCAGCTGACACTGAGCTTGTTATCCCGAAAACAATCATCGTGTAACCAATGCCTGCTACACCAACGGTGCATGTAATGTAAGACTGAAAAGAAATTTTAAAAGAACCTCCCATTTATCAATGGTGAATGAACCAAGATAAACGTGTTTTGATGAACAAATTTTGCCTACAATTTGAAATAACATATCTTAGAGGTTAACTTTAAAGAAAAATTAATCGAGACTAATGAAATAAGTGTTGCTGTTAGATATCACACATAATGCAGAAGAACAGGCCATTCACAAACTTAACATAGCGCGCACATACCTTAGTCCAGTCTGTGAAGAAAAATCCTTTTGCCAGTCCGATGTACATTTTCAATGGTATCATTAATACAAGTCTTTTGTCTTTCATCAAGCGAATCGTGTCGGAAAATAGACTCAACGTCGATTGTGCTTTCAAGTTTTCTGATATTTCGATGTCTCGTAGAAACAGAGCGGAAAACAAAACAGAAAAGAGACCACAGGCAAGAAATATGCTGAATAAGATGTTCAGTAGCTTTCGGTCTGGCGGGTTGCAAAAGGAATCTTCGTCACTTAACGATCCTGAATCACAAGAAGAAAAATTTGAAATATTGTAAGTAATATTGACTTTAAAGTGACTGCATTAACAAAGTCATGTTTAGGATACCCGATTGGAACGTAAAGTATAAGATTGTAATTCAACTCGTTTTGTGTGTGGTAATATGTACACACGGAGGACAGTTAAACTTCCTACGTTGCATAATCATTCAGAGGTTTCGATACTATCACGACTCTTCGGCTAACGTATAGCCCAAACCTTAAAACTAATACTGGTACATTTTAATGGCATTTCGTAAGATCTCCTAACTTTTAAATGAATATTCCCATGGATTTTGATTTTATTTTGCAAATATGATAGAGAAAATTAGTGAAAAAGTTTTTTCACCAAAGTGGTGAAAAACTATGTTAATATCTTATTCCGTTTAGAAGTTAGGAAATTATAAACTATTTTTGAAATTGGACAAAAGTGACTGATTGGCAACATCTGTGATGTCATGAAGATAATTTCAACAAAACGTCTTTTGTATTTCCTTAAAAATGAAATGGATTTTTTTTTTTCTTATTGAAAATGTGATGTACACCAAGAAAAAACAAAATGTTTTGTTCTAAATCATATATTCCACCCTGTCTCAAAAATAAACTAAAAATGCTGTTCGATAATGTTAAAAAGTGTCATTAAATTTATAAGAAATACATAAAAACTGTACTGAAATTGCCTTGATGACATCACCAAGCTGATGGACATATACTGTACGAGGTTTTTTTTTAAGAACATTTTTCTACTCTTTGAATTGTTATAACTTCTAATATTTTTTCACCACTTTGTTTCTACAAATTATCTCTATCATATATGAAAAATGAAAATCCATGGGAATATTTCTTTAAAGTCCTTTTTCGATTGCTTGCCTATTAAGTTTAAATTTATTTTGCATATTGGTTCGTACCTCATGAGAAAAGCTTTAAAGATACGATGACCACTTTGTTTCTACAAATTATCACTATCATATATGAAAAATGAAACTCCATGGGAATAATTCTTTTAAGTCCTTTTTCGATTGCTTGCCTATTAAGTTTAGATTTATTTTGCATATTGGTTCGTCCCTCCCAAAAACCTTTCAACAAAATGATTAAAGTTTTAAAGATACGATGACTATAATACAAACGATATTCCTTCTGGTCGTAAATTATGAATACATTTGGTATTCTGTAATGTTTTGTATTTTTATTAAATATTTACAAAAGAGAAATATTTTTAGATCATTTAATCGAACTTTGTCAAACACATAGATATAACAGTATAACCTGGCTAATTGTCAGAATTATTCAAAAGATAACTTAGTAATATAACTAGATAATAGTAAATATTAACCTGTAGAACAATCTTGGGCACCACAAGAATAGGAATTAGTTGTTAGTGTAGACACTCTCTCCTTCTGATTGAAGACTAACGAGGAAATGAGATGTCCTGTTATGTTAGAAAGTTTGGTTGTGAAGATAAACAATCCCCAAAAGCGACTAACAATAACAGCTTTTTCTGCTCCTTTCATGTCTGCATATTTCATTGCATTTGTGGTCAGGTATGTAGCTTGTGCTGTTATCAGTGGGCCGGTTGCCGCGCCTCCGATCAGTGCGCCTAATAGCATAGTCCACCACCGTGGGTAAAAATTCGCAACAATATATGCATTGATCAAAAATAAATTAAAAACAATTGTTCTTTTAAGACCAAGCTTTTGTATAATTATGGAAGGTAGAAACAAGGATGACAGTAAGATGGAGAACGTAGAAACTGCCATAGATATGACTCCTATGCCTTCTTTACAATTGATACTGCTTTGTAATCCTGACAAGGCTGTACTCGCTGTGCCGATGAAAAATATGGTAACGCTGAGGACTACAACGTTTTTAAAGGCTGATGGGATAAAGCTTCCTGCGCATGATCCCCCAATAGTTTAGTGGTGATCGCTTGTTTGTCGTTCGATGAATCTCCCATTTTGATGTTGTATTGCCAAGATTATATTACAGCAAACACGGTTCCGCTCTGTAATGAAGATTAATGTGCATAACATTAAAATTTGTGTCTTTCCATCATATGACGATACATTTTCTTATATATAATAAAACATATTTAATTATTCAATCATTCTAATTCTTTGTTAGTTTAATGTACCTTCTGTTCTGTCGTTTGAGGTCAGGGTCGTATTGAAGACATCGGGGAAATGGTGAAGACAATTTAAGAGGAAGTGTTATGTCAATTGACCAACTGTGTCTGACATTGTGGTCAATAGTTTATAATATTTGGATATCAAAGAGATGGAATATGGAATTTTGATATGCTACCAGCGTCTTACCCAAATAATCATTTTTATACTACACAGATGATGAGGTGTTGCGTACCAAAAAAGGCTTACATCGTCTGCGTTCGTGAATTTCAGCCCTACAATTTCAAAGGTTCGCCATATTCAGTCATTGCTGCTCTGACATACATTATATCCACATTATACTTGGCAGTAACCAACATAAATGTGAAGTATAGCATACGAGCTTCCGGTACGATTCAAAGGTAAACATGTAAAGGAATTAGCTACTTGCTAAATTGTTTTGAATTATATCATTTAATCCAAAACGGTTAAGAATGGACCATTTTACACAGCGTTTTGAAATTTAGTTATCAATATGCTCAATTTTTTGCAAATTATCAAGCTTAAACAAACATAAATATGAATAAACAAACACTTGTGCTAGTTTTGATAAACTAAATATTAAGACGGTTGTGCTGTCATCTAATGATTTCAGTTGTTTCTCACGAAACATGAAGTATTCAACGGTAATCCCTTCTTACAACTATACGGTCCAATGTTTTGTTTTCAAAACAAGCATACTAATTTAGCCCCAAGTGTTCCCGTGGATTTTCTTTTTCACTAATATGATAGAGAACTATTAAAGAGGTCATGACACAGACCACTTTGCTTCTTGGAAATGAATATTTAGATCAATTGTTAAAAAAAATTATAACTTTCCCCGAAAAAATCGTTTCCATCGTCTTGAAATAAAATATCAAGTGAAATTCTGGAAGTGAAAAAAACACTATTCGGCCACAGGCCTATGACGTCATTGCGGGGATGTGGTCTCGGGCTTGGAAGGTGGATTCAACGTGAACAATACGATATCGGCAAGTGGCATATCAACACAGACAACATAGACAAATGTTATGATTTTACTCTTATTTTTTGCAAAATACCTGCGATATGTGTTGTTGGTGGGTGTAGCAATATTCCATGCATTGGAATAAGTCTACACAGATTTCCAAAAGACAAAAATGCGAGAAGAATCTGGATCCGATTCGTAAACAATACGAGGTCTGATTTTGTGTGTACTAATTACAATGCTGTATGTGGCGAGCATTTTGATGAAGTTTGTTTCGACAAGTCGTCTGAACTCAAACAAAAATTCGGTTTAGGAAGTCCGAGTGGAGCAAGGGGACGGTCATTTCTTCTACCCGACTATAAAAAGAAGGTAGCGGCGGAAACAGCTTCAACTTTTTCGGAAGTTTCGCCATCAACAAGTTTTAACATTAGGCCTATTATAATAAACGTCAGTGAGTCTAGTACGAGTAGCAGCGATGAACAGTGTAACGTTAGGCCTACCATTGACAGTGAAGAGACAGGCTCTAACGTTACTCCTGACCCAAGTCAAGCAAACTGAAAACCAAGACTAGCCTCAGAACGCCGTGCGAGGCAACAGGTATGCATACACTTTGAAAAAGTAGTGCACCGTACTGTAGTTTATAGTAAATTAATCCTTAAAAGATCAGATAGGCCCTAACGTCTCCCACATTTGGGGAAATATTTTCGCCATTGCGAATTGCGATGCAAATTGTTATTGCATTATTAACCCAAGGCTCACGTAATGAAGTTATTAATACTGGGTGTCATTGGTTTTGATTTTTTTTTTTTTTTAAGGGTTTTTTCTTGATAATTTGTGTTGCAAGTCTCCAGGCATGTAGGCAAAATTATTCATGAGGGAAGGGGGGAGGGGGCTGTACACCCCATGCCTACGGGCCTGCTCTATTAAAAATATGAAAGTGGTTGTAAAAACTTGACAGGCCCGCAGTTAGTTTCTTAGAACAACTGGCCCTTATGCTAATTTAAGTTCAAAATGTTCAGTAAGTGTCCCGAAGTTCGTGCGGACCCGAAGTTCATGCACCCCAATATTTTTAAACTTTGAAGAAAAAAAACCCCATCAAATTAAAGATTTCACCTGTTAATTTGAGGAATTTTCAATAAAACTGGATATATTTTCAATGAATACGCACTTTGGAAATTAATATTTTCAAATGTTTTCTTGCCGTATTTTCGTTCAAGCCTTTTAACGTTTTACTAGTCTGCTAGTACAGCTGCTGAGAGTTGGTTTATCATTGGTGTACGAACTTCAGGGTATTCGCGATTTTCCGAAACAACGAAACTTATTTTTTCTATGATGAATATCTTGATACGTAAAATATCAAGCTTTTGTGAAATTATCATGTATAAAAAGAGAAGAAATTAAATAATTCATTTATATTGATAACGAAAATAATTATCATTTTTTTTATCATAAAGTTTATAAGGCTACATGCAGGTAAATGTTGATTTTACCCATTAACTCACTGAAATCTACTATTAATTTGATTCTCCATAGTTACATTTTTCTTTGGATATTTCATAGCATATATGGATGAATATTTTGATAGAGTAGGATTTTTAAACGTATTTTCCAACCTTATATTTAAAGCAATGAAGTTCAATGTATCTTTGTAGTGTGTAGAACAGCTGTAAAGGGCACAGAACCAGGATATTAAACAATTTTTGCTGATAACTTTTTCTTTTCTATCTATTTATTTCCATTTTAAAAAAGGTTACAGTTACCTGCAATGTAGATTTATTATTTTTTGTTTCCAATTGATTGAAGAGTTAGTACATTCTTCTGATTAATATGATTAAAATGCTCATTGTCAAAGAAATTATCAGAGCGGCCCGTGGAGAGGGCAGAGCCAAAGTACATACGAAAACAGTTGCATCTCTCGAGCTCAGTAGAGTAGGTAGTTATAGTTTAACGGAGTAGACTTAGGTTTAGACTTAGATTTATTAGCAGGTCAAGACTGCGCCAACTATTAGCACACTTAAGATTACAAACAATAAGTAAGAGGTCGCTAACAAGACCAGGACCAACCTGAAAAGACGAAAAGTATTTATAGAGAGCATTACTAAGTAAACATAAATCTAGAAAGCAGGGTTTATAGTTTCTCTTGACATGATACAAATTAGGGGTATTGTCGTTTACTAAGTTAATGTTTGTTAAGCATAGAATTGACAATCTCGTTACCTTTGGGGGAGTCATTTAATTAAAGAAATCCCACCAAAGAGAGATGTTTGGCATTGAAATTGCCATTAATAACAAAAGAACTACGATTAATGACAAGTTTATTGATCAGATCAGTGTGAAAAGTTGTATAGGCGCAAGGTAGATATAACAAGTAAATCAGGAATATCGGGAGTTGAGATTGCAATGGCGATAAGCTCAAAGCTGTCAGAAACTTTTTTAATATTATTAGATGGTAAGTTGTTGTCAACTGCTATCGCATAACCCCAATAATCATTGGAGTTAGCAGTTGTAACCAAATTAAAACCTGAGATATGAAAGTTTTAAGGGGTTTTGAGTAGTCTCAATAAAGCCTGCAACAGAACGATAAAGGAAAGTCAGTCATTTTATCTGATTTATTACTTACTTATACATACATACATTTATTTCGTTACAGGCCATTGGCCCCTTTTCACATTACAATCTATACAATGACACAAATATAAAACAACATAATGGCTTCAGGAAGCAAGAACTCAAATACAAAGAGACAATATATATAATCATGGTAACAACAAAAGTTTTCAAACATGACGGGAATTCAGTGCATGCCTGATGAAATTAGAAAGCGACTGGCAAACTCTTTTGGATTTGCTATTTACAAGGGAACACAATTTATGCAAATTAGGATGAGAAGTATAATAGTGCGGAATGTACTTAGTGCGGAATGTACTTAGCTCGTAAGTCTGTGTGATTTGACAAACTAAAAGGAAATGGAACTCATCATCAATGCAGTTACTATTACAATATTTACATATCCTTTGAGCGTAATCGATTTTGCTGATACGCCCCTTGTTTACATCTATATCAATATAACCACACCAAAGTTTAGCCAGAAATTTTCGTTGATTAAAATAACAAAGATGAATTACATATGGCTCAACAAATTTATCCTTTTTGAATAATTTATAACAACGCAAATAATCAAAATCTTGAACAGAACTTAACCAATCTTGCTTATCAACATCTTGAAGTCTAAGTTTAAAAATATTCATAAATACTTAAACATCAGCTACACCCTTATTAAACCATACGTGCCCAAAACCCATATTGCAAAGTAGTTTCTTGGTATCTAAACCCCATGACTGATAATTCGTATCAGCAAAAGAAATTTGTTCAAGAAAACTTAATTTAGTATACCTCTTAGAGTCATGCATTGAAATTTTTAACCAATAAGACACTTGTTTTAAATATGTAAAATATTTGAAGAAGGGTCGACCAAGCTCACCTAGGGCAAGAATATTGCTAGCTCTAAAAGGAAGACCTAAAACATATTTGTGAAAACGATTATAAACCATGGTAACGCTATCTCGAGGTGCAATACCCCATATTTCTGCTCCATATGTTAAAATAGGAAGTATTTTTGAGTCAAATATATGTAAAACGTTACTAACAGGTAAACCAGGTAAATTATTCAGAACACTCTCCAGGCTGAAGATTGCTTTGCTCTTGCTTTGCTTCGCAAAAGAACTCAGATTATTTTGTGCGGAATACCATACTCCTTTAGGTGTGAATGCCATGCCTAAATAATTATATAGATTAACAACGTCCATTTTACTACCATCCAAACTCCATTTTCATGTTTTGGTGGATAACCACCTTTTCTAAATACTATTATTTTACTTTTATCTTTATTAATCCGAAGCTTATTCAACTTACAATAATTTTCAAATTCATTCAACAATTTTTGTAGAGAGTATGCATTGTACGAAAATATAACAAGGTCATCAGCATATTGCAAGCAACATATATTTCTTTTGTTTATAGCTATACCGGGATAAGTGCAATTGTTAAGTACATCCTCGAGATCATTCATATACAAAGAGAATAGAATAGGGGATAAGTTGTCCCCTTGCCTGACGCCAGTAATACAACCAAACTCTGCAGATAGAAAACCACTATTACATTTGACCCTTGATCTAACATCTCTATACATGTCATATACAATTTTCAAGAGTCGTCCTTTGACACCTATTTGAATGAGTTTGTGAAATAATATATTCCTATTAATATTATCAAATGCAGCTTTCAGATCTATAAAGGCGGCATATAATTTACCTCTAGATGAACGAAGGGCTTTTGAAATCGCCGTATGAATTACAAAACAATTATCTACTGTACAATACTCTTTCAAAAGCCAGCTTGTGCTGGAGATAAAATTTCAGAATCATTTAACCAACAACACAAGCTGTTATTTAGAATGCGTGTAAAAATCTTACTCGTTATACATAGTAAACTAATAGGTCTATAACTCGATGGGGATTTCTTATCCCCTTTTTTGTAAACTGGATGAATCAGCCCGACTCTCCATTGGTCCGGGAAAATACCAAGAGTAAAACATTTTTGGAATAAATCATGCATGGTTTGAATCACATTGTTTGGAGCAGTTTTTATTATTTCGGGTGATACTCCGTCTATACCACACGCTTTTCCATATTTCAAACACTTTATGGCATCATCCACCTCATCAAAATCAATATTACGGTTCAAACCGTCAATTTCGTAATTGTTGAAATCATTAAAATCTATGCCAAGTATAATATCATCAGCTCTAACGGCAAAAACAGATTTGAAATAATCATACCATTCATGGTCAGTAATACTGTTAGAATTATGCTTAATATTCTTGAAGAATGACCAAAACCTTTTTGAATCTTTTAGCCTAGCCTCATTAATAATTTGATGGGCTTTGTTATCAAAGAAATTGTGTTTCTTTTTCCGTAAAAGTGCATTGTAATTTCGTCTAGCCTCACAAAAACTGTCCCGATCTGTGGGACTGCCTGAAGCTCGATACGTTCTCAGAGCTCTATTTGATCAGTCTATTGACAATCTGTTTAAATTGTTTACATTCCTTGTAATACCAATTAGCGACTTCTTTTTTAATATAATTACTAAAAGGACTGGGTATGCGTTTTGACCCATAAATATTATAAAGAGCATTCTGAAATGAGCTTATGGCTTGATTTATATTACCTCCCTGAACATTAAGTTTTACAACGGAGGTAATATCACAAACTTTTTCCGATCTCCAACTATGCATATACTTTTCATGATCATTGATATACCAATTAAATTTACAAAAAGGAATTGACGTTATATCATTTATACTGACTGTTTTGTTGCTTCCTAAATTTTCATCATTAAATATAAAGTTAAAAGTAATTGGGAAGTGATCAGAATTACACATATCAACTATTTCAGGATTCTTGATAGCGTTCAAAAGTATGAGTGATTGTGACACAATTACGTAATCAATGACACTTGCCATTTTTAGAAACATAAGTAAAGTTACCAGCGTCTTCCGTCGGTGGTAGTCTACCATTACAAATTCTGAGCGATGACAGTTTACACAATTCAACCAGTCTTCTCCCATAATTGTTAATTTAATTATCCTTAGAGAAGCGGACAGTTGTTTCCCTTTCTTCCTCATAACAATTTTCATTTGCGCCGGGAGTAAAAGAATAGTCTTCTTCGATAAAATCTGGTAGATTGGATGTGCGTGCGTTTAAATCACCCGTAATTATAAATTCACAATCATTATATAAGCTTCTTAAATACACCATATCCTCCTCTAAAGAATCAAAAACTGATATATCACATAAGTAGAAGATTCTGGTGGTATGTAAATTGCACACAAAAATACGTTGTTTTCATTTTCTTGATCTGCAATTCGTACCCATATGTGTGTTTCACGCTTGAGCTTAGTCACGTGACTCAACTTAAGATAATTACGTTAAAAAATAGAGATACCACCAGAGTTCCTTTTGGCGCTCGTCGTACGTTTACGGATCAATGAAACTTCGGAGTAACTATCCAATTGGACTTCTGAGGGGTGACTTAGCCATGTTTCAGAAAGGCATAAGATATGGAAAGATATTATAAATCTATAAACATCTGGAAGTTGCACCTTGGTGCGAAGTCCAGAAATATTCCATGCTAAAATTCTGTAATCATTCAATGATATATAGTATGTATGAGGTAGTGAATTTTCCTCACGTAAATTTTCAGCATTTACTTGAATGCAATAGCGATAAGCTCAAAGCTGTCAGAAACTTTCTTAATATTATTAAATGGTAAGTTGTTGTCAACTGCTATCGCAGAACCCCAATGATCATTGGGGTTAGCAGTTGTAACCAAATTAAAATCTGGGATATGAAAGTTTTAAGGGGTTTTGAGTAGTCTCATTTAAGCCTGCAACAGAACGATAAAGGAAAGTCAGTCATTTCATCTGATTTATTACTTCGTTAGAGACTTACAAAGTGGCTAATCTTCATAACGTACGGTTGTATAAGTGTAAGTAAGTAAAACGAGTAAATAGTTGTGAAAAGCCACCGCTCCAAACAACTTATAACAGTAACAGATATATTAGACGACTGACTCTATATACAAGTCTCCATCATCGATGAAAAATTATTTCAGGATATCGCTCGATACAAGACCTTTTAGGTGTTCTGACGCCACCTGCACACCGAGATTCGATATACTTGACTGGTTGAGGAGAGAGGTTCAGATAAACCAACAGTGGAACACAACCAGCGGATCAGAAATAAACACAAAAACTTTCTCGACTAATTCCTTAACAACTTTACTCAAAATAGTTGAAATTAAAAGGGTAAGGCTATTTCCAATTTCCATTTGGATTTTACTTGAATGATCTATAAACTTTTTTTGAGATTTTTAGTGTTGACTTTTAATTCTTGGGAGACAGCTTTAGCATATGAGATGATGGGATAACGAATTTGTTTGGCATCAGATTTAGACTTTGCTTTGGATTGGGTCTTGTCGAACTCCTCTAAGAAGGCAGGATAAGTTTTGTCAGAGGCGGGGTGATCACCACCGCAGTTGGTGCATATTTTGGTTTGGCTTGAAGGAAAATCTATATATGAATGGATGCCAGCGCACATATTACACTTTGTTTCGCCAGCACAGTTGTTGGCTTGATGGCAAAAAGCTTGGCACCTGAAACAGCGAGTTACCCTTACAAAATCATTCGATTCAACAGCATTGAAATGGAGGAATTGGACACAAATTTCATTGGAAATAAGATGTTCAGTCCTGGAGGAGTCCGACAACCAAATACGAATAAGGGTAGTAGCATTGCCAGTCTTACGAAAGATTATGCGCGTAGCTCCAGTGACCAAGATTTTAGATTTCTTAAGTTCTCTTAGAAAATCTTTGTCTTCAAAGTCTAAGGGTACATTTTTGACAACGAGTGAGATGAATTTAGTATTATTTCTTGGGTATGAAAAGATAAATCTATCAAATTCACTCTTATTCCATCTTGTAAGAAGTCTTTTTAGGTCAGCGCGGAAGTTTAGAAATAGTTTGAAGGTACCTTGTTTGATGCACGAAATGCTCTTTATTCCTAGATAAGATTTGATGTTAGCCAGTACTCTACTGACCTCGATAGTTTGAGTGCCCGGAGGGCACTCTAGAAATAGTACCAAACGCTCCCTATCAATGGAGGAAATGATCTTGATTCTACTACTATCATGTTATCATCGGCCATGGCCTATCAAAGCCCTACATACAGTCCGGTTTGAACCCCCGATCGCGATCAGGGATCCTTTACAGAAGTATCCCACAATGCATCTATCCAAATTTAAAGTTTGTATAGGAATAACATAAGAATCAGACACATTTCGAGCGCGGGGAACCGTTAACCACTGCAAAGGGTTCATTTTTTTTTCACGATTTAAAATAATGGCATATGAATTATTTTTTCACAGTGCGCTTTTAAAACTCACCATGTGGTTTTCGAGAAATTTGAAAAAAAGTGATGGTTTCTTATTATGTGTTACTGTTAGGCAGACGCGCTTTAACAAGTTTTTTCTGAAATTATGAGAAATAACTTAGGCATTTGTTAAAATTATTTAGCAATAACTGCGTGATAGTAACAATTGTTTTACTTTCGTGAACATGAATAAGGCAAACTTTGTTACAAACCTTTAATGAATCGACTGATGAGCGTCTATGACTGAAACTTCACAATAAAAATTTCGGCTTCCATGTAAGCTCAGTGCGTGTGCTTAAGTCTCCCGATCGAAAAGAATCTAAATTTATACAAATACAAAAATATATCTAGACTATGGTAGAAAAGTAGGCTACTATGCTAAATATAAAAACCACCCAATTCCATACAAAAGCACAGCAACACCTAAACAAAACAAAGAAAACAAACTGTACATATAAGTGCAGAAGAACAAAACAAACACGGCCTGAATATGAAAACCATGGTCAATTGACCTGTACGTGCAAGTAATTTTGTGTGGTCATATAAATAGCTTACAATTTTCATTTCTATTATTACAAGAACAAAAGGGCTGTCGTGGCAATTGAGTTTTTGCATGGATAGCAGTGGCATGTCTAGGGGGGCTATTGGGCGCTTAGTCTCCTTTAAAATATCATAGCTTCCCCCAAAAAAAAAAAGAAATTGTCGAAGTCATAAATATAATTAACTACATGAAATAAACTGCATCAAATGTGTAGAAAATAGAAGATGCCATTTTTGTAAACGTATCGACTGAGTTATCGTTAATTCTGGACCAAAACCTTTACAGTTTGTACCAAAACTCTTTCATTTTTGACCAAAAATCTTTCATTCTTTCACCAAATTCTTAAATTTTGACCTAAGAATCTGCATTTTTGAATAAAAAATCTTGAGGTTGTTATCAAAAATCTTCAATTTTAGACTTAAAATTTCAATTCTGGATCAGAATCTGCAACATAGAAAAAAAAAGCTTTGAAATTAGAAGTGAATTTGCAAGATCAGAGTCATGCACGAATGGTCCCCACCCCACAATAATTGGTCATGCACGAATGGTCCTCACCCCACAATAATTGGTCATGCACGAATGGTCCCCACCCCACAATAATTGGTCATGCACAAATGGTCCCCGCCCCACAATAATTGGTCATGCACGAATGGTCCCCACCCCACAATAATTGGTTATTCACGAATGGTCCCCACCCCAAAATAATTGGTCATGCACGAATGGTCCCCACCCCACAATAATTGGTCATGCACGAATGGTCCCCACACCACAATAACTGGTCATGCACGAATGGTCCCCAACCCACAATAATTGGTCATGCACGAATGGTCCCCACCCCACAATAATTGGTCATGCACAAATGGTCCCCCACCCAACAATAATTGGTCATGCACGAATGGTCCCCAACCCACAATAATTGGTCATGCACGAATGGTCCCCACCCCACAATAATTGGTCATGCACAAATGGTCCCCACCCAACAATAATTGGTCATGCACGAATGGTCCCCACCTTACAATAATTGGTCATGCACGAATGGTCCCCACCCTACAATAATTGGTCATGCAATTATAATATACTTTACCTTTTTATTGGGAAATTTTTCGAAAACAAATTTTCTTCATTTTCAAAAAAAAATCTTCAACTTCTGCAAAAATTTCATGAATTTTAATGAAATCGTGGACAAAAGCTTTCAAGTTTGGACCACGATCTACAACTTACGGTGAAGTTGTTATTAATATCAGGGCAATGCGCGTGCGCATGGTCCGCACCCCATAATGTTTTTCAAAGAAATACAATATTAAAATAGGCCTTTACATTTCAATCGCCAGTGCACCACAACTGGTTATCAAATGCCGTGGATATTGACTTGGTTGTCGATGTTATGTCTGTCCGTACGTCGTACCTGTGTTCTCGTCCGGGTCGTATTAAGCGTTTCGTGATAGCATTTGTACTATCATAACCGAATACGCAGGCGACGACCCCGTCATTGTAATTGTGTGTTCAACTCTCTCTCTCTCTCTCTCTCTCTCTCTCTCTCTCTCTCTCTCTCTCTCTCTCTCTCTCTCTCTCTCTCTCTCTCTCTCTCTCTCTCTCTCTCTCTCTCTCTCTCTCTCTCTCTCTCTCTCAATTAAACGATAGCGGATTAGCAGGCCCGTATTGAATGGAATTTTTTTCATTCCATAGCTATTTTACAATGATACGATTTGGGTTTCTTTATTAGGTGTTCGACACTACTCCAGATATTTTGTCCTTCACGTCAAGTTAAACTTTAATCCTCTTAAGTCAAGTTGTATCAGGAAGTTTCATTCTGGTTCTATGCATCAGAGATTTGTCCAAACAATAACTTCCTGAAGAATGCATTCACAAAGAATGTAGTTTTTTGACGCATTCAAGCATGTCAGTCCAGGATGTTAGTAGTTCTTGTACAGCGCAAAATAATAAGCTACTTTGCAGCATCTACAATAGGGTTCTTTGTTTCAGCTCACTAAATTTATCTTTATTCTGCCACAATTTCCTCACCTCTCTCTATAATGGTAGTGCCCAGCAAAATTTGTAAATAGAAATTTGAATGGAAAATCCGCCATCTTTTAATTGAGAATTATTTTTGATTGTGGCCCTTGGAAAGCGACAGGTCTAAGTATTGTAAATTCCATGCTCAAAATCCGCCATCTTTTAATTGATAATTATTTTTCAAATTTTATTTAATGAAGAGAATATGAACTTCAAATTAAGTGCTGTTTATTAAAGATTGTATTTTAATGGTTACGACGATGCAATAAAATTCAGCAATGCTAATTCAAAAAATTATGGCATTGTTTATATTGCAAAAATCATGTAAATTGGCAACGATGAGGAACGCAGATGAACAGTTCCGGTGCCAATCCGATATTTAATAGCCACCTCCAAAACGTGATATGAAGAATGGTATCGTTTAGATATTTTTACTGTTTCAGAAACATAATATAAAATATTTATTACACCAAAATATTTTTTGAAGAGTCACAAAGAGATAGTGAAGGAGAATGATATTAGTTTAAATTTAAAATGAACAAGGCTAGTCTAGCCAGAAACTTCAACAGCTAAGTTAAGAAATTTTCATCGTGGGTACATACGCCACTTTTTATCTGTTGAAGTAATGCAACCTGAATCTGAATAGGTTAAGGTAAAGGTAATGGAAACTTATAGTATAGCGCACATTACTGTATGAACATTCATTGGTGCTTTACAAACTTGGTTAAGTCGGCAAAAATCTTTCTGGACATGAACGACAACCGCGCGGAACAAGTATGAGGAAAAAATAGTTAACAAGTTTAGTAGGCTAAGTTTAGCTTTGAAACAGTTTAGACTTGGTGAATGTATATCAATGTTTGTTGGTCTGGCGGTAAAGCATTTCAATCTTTTAGTGTTTAAACAGTTAGGGAAAAAAGAAGTATTTACATTCGTTTTAGCATAGGGAACGCGGAAATTCAGATATCATGATTGTTTATTGTATCAGTCTATTATTCATGACGTCTTTATTTATTGTATCTGTTCTATTTTATGACAAATTGATTAATACCTACATCACCTTGTTATCTTTCTTTGCTTTTCGTTTTTGAGGAAACTGACCGAGGCCGATTTCATATTAGGGAGGATAGACTGACAGAGGTGCGTATGAGTTAAAGGCACCCCTGAAAAGGGTTTCCCGGTTGCATGCATGCTTTATTTTGATGACAAATTGTAAAATTATTAACATAAAATTGAAATTTTGTTGAAATTTTGTTCGATTTTGGCAAGAGTTCTTGAAAATTTATCGGAATTGACAAAACTTTCCTGAAAAGTAAAAATTTTTCCTGGGAATTGAAGAAAAATTCCTGGAAATTGAAGATTTCACGAACTGACGAACATGCAGGAAATTTTTCGGAAAATGAAGGAGATTTCCCGAAAATTTACAAATATTTCCTTTAAATTCGTGACAAATTGTGAATTTATTAACATAAAATTGAATTGTTATAATTTTCTTCGATTTTGGCAACAGTTTTAAAAATTTATCAAAATTGACAGTGCTTCCTGAAAAGTGAAGTAATTTTCCTAAAAATTGAAAAAAAATTCACGAAAATTGAAGAAATTTAAAAGAACATGCAGGAAATTTCTCGGAAAATAAAGGGGAATTCCCGAAAACTTACGCAGATTTCCTTAAAATTCATAAAAAAAATTCGCAGAAAGTGAGGAAAAGTTTTCTCAAAATAAAGAAAATTTCCTGAAAATGAAAAAAAGTTTCTGAAAATGAAGAAAATTCCTGAAAATGAAGAAAAATTCTTGAAAATGAAGAAGCCTTGGAATTCATGTCAATTCAAGGAGAATTTCCGAAAATTTTCCATAATTTTTACCAATTAGCGTGGGCAAAAACATAAAGGCCTATTCTAAAATTGTATTGCTTTGAAAATTCATTATGTCTCCCATGCGTGCATGGCCCTGATATTATAAGAACTTTACCTCCATATCCAAGGTTTTGGTTCTATTTTGTAGATTGTGGCCCTTGACAATTTTGGTCCAAAATTGTAATTTTTGATAAAAGCCTGCAGATTTTATCCAAAAGTGCAGATTTTTGGAGCAAAATGAAGGATGTTTAAAGTTTGCTCCAAAATTAACGATAGCTCAGTCGATACGATTGCAACAAAATACACACGTGGCTCATTTGAATCATACTTAATTAGATTTAATTCTACAGAATTTTGGGAGGTGAGGGGGAGGCTAAGCCCCCAATAGCCCCCTTAGACACGTCACTGCTTTCTTTATTACTATCTGTACAAACAATTAAATGCCGCGACAGCCCTTTTTAAAGGGTGTTGGTGTTGTATATTTGTATTGTTTTTACTATCACTCGATTCCTACTTTGTAAAATTAATCACGTAGTTTTATATTTTTCAAAATATATTAAAATCATTAGTTTAATTTATTAAACGTTTGTATTTATTCTAAAGACTTTCAAGCAAGGGTATGAAAGATGACGGATTTTGAGCATGTGGGTTACAATACTCGACCTGTCGTGTGCTGAGGGCCACGACAGAAAATTTTGTGACGTTTCTAGTTGGACGGTGATTTTACTGATTTCTGTACGTAAGTAGGCCTATACACACAATGCGTGTGCATTGTCGATTGTACACTGCTAGAGTCCAGTTGTAGGCCTAAACTGTTTGTCGTGGCCCTCAGACGCGACATGACTTGTATTGTAAACTCAATGCTCAAAATCCGCCGTCTTTTAATTGAGAACTATATTTTAAATTGTATCAAATGAAGATGATATGGACTTCAAATTAAGTAATATTTATTAAAGGTTGTATTTTAATGGTTACTATATGCTACAATTAATTTCAGCAATGCTAATTAAGATATTTATGACGTTGTTTTTAGTCACAAAAGTCGTGTAAATTGCAACGTTGAGGAATGTAGACGAAAACTTCCGGTGCCAATTCAATATTTTAATAGCCAGGTCTGAAAAGTGATATGAAGAATGGTATTATCTAGACATTTTTACTGTTTCAGAAACATAATAGAAAATATTTATTACACCAAAATATTTGTTGAACAGTCAGAAAGAGATAGTGAAAGAGAATAATATTATTTGAAATTTGAAATGAACGAGGCTACTCTCACCGGATGTAGTGAGATAAACACCTCACTCGGTCAGTCAGTGGGCCCAACATGCTAGGCAATACTTACAGTACTTGTATAGTAGCCATGTAGTGGCTATAGCGTATACGGTCAGAATGTTGACTACACCGGATGCGGTTCTGAAACTTAAAGAGCTAAGTTAACAGGCTAAGAAGTTGTTAACGTCCATCAGGTACACACTTTAATCTTACAATCTGTCAAATTCGGCGTAGGTAGAATTTAATTTAGGAGAATTAACCAAGTTGCTGATTGTTTTTATTTATTGTATCTATTATATTTTATAATGAATAAATTAAAACCAACATAACTTTGTTTTCTTTATTCAAGGGTCGTGTCTAGCTTTTCCTCCTCCTCCCTCACCAAAAAAAAAGAGGAAAAAACACTGAAGGCCGTTTTCAGATTAGGGAGGACAGAGGCGTAGGAGTTAGGGTCCACCCCCGGAAAGGGGTTCTATTTTCCGGTTGCATGCATGCTTTATTTTAATGAAAGTGAGATTATAAACATGAAATTTAAGGAAAATGCGTAAAATTGGTGGAAAATTTGTTCAATTTTGGCAGCAGTTCCTGAAAATTTCTCGAACTGACAGTGCTTTACCGGAAAGTCAAGAATTTTCCTCGAAGTTGAAGAAATTTTCCGGAAATTGAAGATGGTTTCACCAAAGAGCTTAAAGCTCTTTGATTTCACGGAAATGAAAAAATTTCCAAAGAAATGAAGATTTCCCGTAATTGACGAAGATTTTCTTAAAATTTATGAAAATTTCGCAGAAGTTCAAGAATTTTTTTTTTTAGGGAAGGGCTATGAATTTTCAGGGGCGAAGCCCCGCCCTTTTATATTACGCCACTGCTCTCTTTATTGCTATCTACAAAAAAAATGCCACGACAGGCCTTTTAAAAGAGTGTTCTTGTAGCTTTCTTTTAGTGATTTCTAGGAAATAGATCGCATGATGGTATAGATTAGACGAAAAGCAGAGAATTGTATGAATCAGTGCATGTACCGGATGAGACTGAGAGGCAGTAATTATTTCCAAAAATGTATTCTGAAGTTTCTTTAAATCTGAGGTGCTGTGAAGGCGTTCGCGATGGGTTTGTTGTGATACATGTAGGCCTACGTGTATGGGTTTGTTGTAATACATGTAGGCCTACGTATATGGGTTTGTTGTAATACATGTAGGCCTACGTATATGGCTTTGTTGTGATACATGTAGGCCTACGTATATGGCTTTGTTGTAATACATGTAGGCCTACGTATATGGGTTTGTTATGATGCATGTAGGCCTACGTATATGATACATGTTTGTATATGGGTTTGTTGTGATACATGTAGGCCTACGTATATGGGTTTGTTTGTTAGGTCTACGTATATGAAACATGTAGGCCTACGTATATGGGTTTGTTATGCCTATGGGCTTGTTGTGATACATGTACGCCTACGTATATGGGTTTGTTGTGATACATGTAGGCCTACGTATATGGGTTTGTTATGATGCATGTAGGCCTACGTATATGGGTTTGTTGTGATACATGTAGGCCTACGTATATGGGTTTGTTGTGATACTTGTATGCCTACGTATATGGGTTTGTTGTGATATATGTAGGCCTACGTGTATGGGTGTGTTGTGATACATGTAGGCCTACGTATATGGGTTTGTTATGATACATGTAGGCCTACGTATATGGGTGTGTTGTGATACATGTAGGCCTACGTATATGGGTTTGTTGTGATACATGTAGGTCTACGTATATGGCTTGTTGTGATACATGTAGGCCTACGTATATGGGTGTGTTGTAATATATGTAGGCCTACGTATATGGGTTTGTTGTGATACATGTAGGCCTACGTATATGGGTTTGTTGTGATACATGTAGGCCTACGTATATGGGTTTGTTGTGATACATCTAGGCCTACGTATATGGGTTTGTTGTGATACATGTAGGTCTACGTACATGGGTTTGTTATGATACATGTGGGCCTACGTATATGGGTTTCTTATGATACATGTAGGCATACGTATATTTGGAACTTCGCGTTCAGCCGGCTCAGAGTCGCTAACTTTCCCCCGTTAATAACTCGAACATTTACGATTGGTTTTATGATTGGATTGCATCTTCACGTCTCACGTCTTTAATGTCTCAGAGGATGAAATTTCCGAAGTTTGTGCTGACGACATTTTAGGTCTGTAATTAACACAGGCTCTTCTGCGGGGATAGGTGGAAGGAAGGGGTGGAGGGGGTCTACAACTTGGCAACGTCACACATTTAAAAAAATTGCGGACGCCACAGAAAGTGGTTATTCAAAACTTCAAAATAACGCAATTTTCACACTTTTCCAATTATTATTTTGGAGAAATAGTGGTTACTAAGTATTCAGTGAGTGTCAAACATCAGTTTAAAGCAAAGCAAACAAAAAAGCTTATACGTGTCACCAGTCCTTTAAGTATAAGTAATACATACGTAAAGTAATCCACGTCCTGGAATATAGTTTGTCAATGACAGTGTGAAACACTTCTCGCGATCATGATACAGTTTCACGATTCTATAATCAAATAACAAGATATTTTAAGCGTTATAGAATTAATCATACTCAAGGAAAAAGGGAAAAAAGGTTCCCATGCTTAGAACATACATTTTTAACTATATAAACAATGTACCATTTTCTCTAACTTGTTCCATAATTTCCATAATACATATATATATATATATATATATATATATATATATATATATATATATATATATATATATATATATATATATATATATATATATATATATATATATATATATATATATATATATATATATATATATATATATATATATATATATATATATATATATATATATATATATATATATATATATATATATATATATATATATATATATATATATATATATATATATATATATATATATATATATATATATATATATATATATATATATATATATATATATATATATATATATATATATATATATATATATATGATATATATATATAAAGATATATATATATCATATATATATATACATATGTATGTATGTATATATATGTATATATACATATATATATATATATATATATATATATATATATATATATATATATATATATATATATATATATATATATATATATATTATATATATATATATATTCAGACACGTCGTTCTAAACTAAATATTGATATTTGCTTTGTTTTACTTTGAGCTAATTTATAATAATTAAGCTAGCCTAGGGTTGACTGGCTGTCCATCCGTATAGCCCATGTGAATATTTCTTTTCAGTAAAAAAATATTTTTCCCATCATCTTTGTTATGTTTTAAAAGCAATTTGTTTCACAGTCTTACGTTGGGGACGTTCTGTAAATCACACAAGGACAGCATGAAAGTAAAACACTAAAACAGATGATCAACAATATCACTAAATTAATTTCACCAGTGTTTAGCGTCTCTTGCAGACATACAATAGTCGGTCCACGTGCACGAACGGGAGATCGGTCCACGTGAACGAACGGGAGATCTCCAAATTTGGAGATTTGTGTTATTATAACCAACAATGCATCTTTCCAAATTCAAATCCCTTTGAAGAAATAATTAACGGTAAAATTGGTTTAAAGCAAAGGTAAGGGAAAAATGCATGCGAAATATTATAATTTTATTAGTGCAACAGAACGATGAAATTATTTTCTCCACTTTCACCAGGGAGTTTTAAAGTAATCTTCAAAGATTCATTTTAATTTTCCGAAGAGCAGATTTTAACATTTTAGTCACTAGCAGAAGCTCAAATTATACAGAAATATTCATTTCAATATTATTAATTTGCAAAGCATACAACTTTAGAATTACAGAATGTGAATTGCAAAAATACTTTCACGGCTGAACTTATTAGTAACAGTTTGGATTATGGTCACTGCGCATGTCTCGATCGAGGACTGTAAGTTTTTAAGAAAAAAACAAAGATCTTTTTGGAAGTGAACAATTACAATTAGATATTTTAAGTAACATTAATAGACCATCTCATGTCTTACACTAATCAAAACAAACTTTCTCTCATCCCATAAACCAAACTTGTTGTTGTTGTTGTTGTTGTTATTATCATTATTATTATTATTTTATATTTGTTATTAATATTATTATTATTATTACATTTTTATTTCTATTTTTATGATTATGATTATTATCATCATGATCATGATCATCATGTTGTTGTTGTTATTATTATTAATAAATTTGTTATATATATATATATTTATTATTATCATCATTATTATTATTATTATCATTATTATTATTATTATTGTTATAATTATTTTTTTTTTATTTTTGTATGATTATGATTATGTTTATGATTATTATCATCATGATCATGATCAAGATCATGATCATCATCATCATCATCATTATTGATAATACTATTATAATTATCATCATCTTGATTTGTTTAAGTCAATTATGCAAATTTACTATTACATTGGAAATTTTTACAGAAGAAATAATTCAAAACAAAGATATGAACATTCAGAAAACCTTTTTGTTGAAATTGTTGCTTTTCACAATACTGTAATAATTTCCAATGTAATAATACAATTGCATAATTGACTTAAAACGAGGCTGGATACGGTTCATAGTTGCCTAGGTATGCTGGTGTATTATCCCACATTTGATTGTGTGCTGTCAGTGGTCAGGTGGTACAGTTTCAAAATTTGGATGTTCTTGCATAGTCGCTGATATCTGATACAATGCTTTTGCTAATGACACTCTCTTCTTTGAATTCCCGGTTGAGATGCCTCTCGTTCGATTCTACTATTACGTAACCACAAATACCAATTCCAAGCAGACCACCAAGAATAGTTACTTTAATCCACATGCACAGGAAATTACTGTAAGCAAAGGCAGCTGCAAGTCCAACAGATTGCCACAGACGTAGATTGGAAAACGCTGCCTCTTGGTCGTTCGGAAAAAGGAACGCATATAACGCTATTTGACCAATAGAAATGAAAGAGGGGAAAGGTAGAAGTGAAATTGCTTTAAAATCATAAGATGATATTTCTATATGATAGCAATAGAACGAATTGAGGCCATTGGGCTTAAGGCTTTTAGTTATTGCACTAAGATATTTGGTTTCCAAAGGAATGGTGGTATGATTCCCATTGGAATTATTGCTACTTCTTGCTTTTACTGAGAGTATCTATTTCAGTTCCGAAGTTTTAAAATATATTAAACACAGAAATATCAATCTATAATTAAGATACAGGCTTCCGTTGGCATGATCAATTAGAAAGATGTATTGTTCAAAAAATAACGTAATGGAATTGTGTTGTCATTTTCCATTCAGTTTATTTTTGCATTTTAAAGATAAATAAAAAAGAACGTTACCACTTAATTGTATCATGAGAATAACATCTGCAGCGCCCCAAACGATTGTAAATACAAAGAATATCCACTTGTCGTCGGATGAAGGTTTCCATATGAACACAAATGCAATACATAAAGCATTTAACGTTACGCCGAAGCAGAGAAGTGCAAATCGACCGGTCCATCGGCGTACAATACTGCTGACAACAGACACAATTGCACCAATCACTCCGTAAATCAGCATTATGTATCCGACCCAGCTGACGCCAATGGTGCAGGTTATAAAAGACTACGTTTTAGAAATATAAAATGTATGACTTGCTTTTAGACGTATATGGACAGTGAATGGGACATAAGTATTTCATATATTTGTAACCCAAATTTCAAATATCAAAGATCATCAAATAATCGAATACATACACAAGTCCCAAGAATGGCAACACCAAATCTAACTTTAGAATGAAAACCATCTCAAAAGTGTGACAAAGACCCTCTATATTACACAATTCTGAAAGGAAATGTTTGCAAGAAGATGTAATTGCTATATTTGTATATCTATCAACATTCCGGCTCGTACCCCCGATCGGGAGAACAGTTTTGTTCTCCCGATCGCGGGATCCCTTACAGAAGTATCCCACAATGCATCTATCCAAATTCAATGTTTGTATAGGAATAACATAAGAATCAGACACATTCCGATCGCGGGAAACTCAACCATTACGAAGGGTTCAAATTTTTCTTCACGATCTGAAACAATGGTATATGAATTATCTTTTCACCGTGCACTTTTACAATTCACCGTAAGTTTTTTGAGAAATCTGAAAAAAAGTGATGAATTCTTATCATGTGTTACCGTTAGACAGTCGCGCTTTAACAAGAATTTCTGACATTATGAGAAATAACTTGGGGATTTGTGAAAATTATTTAGCAATAACTGCGTGATAGTAGCGAAGTTGTTTTACTTTCGCAGAATTCAAGATGAACAAAGCAAACTTTGTTACAAACCTTCAATAAAACGACTGATAAGCGTCTATGGCTCAAACTTCACAATACAAATGGCGGCTTCAATATATCGCTGTAAGTGCAGTGCGCAATGCTTCAGTCTCCCGATCGGGAGACTTATTGAGTCCTCAGATTGGCGGTACGAACCGAATTGCTCAAGTCTTACGCCTTTGACCGTTCAATTAACATTTTGACACTATTCACAACATTTTCACACTATCACTACTTTGCTTTCTCTTCTTAAACTAAAGTTGATATCGTTTAGCAAAGAAAGTATACAAGCTAATAAATTTAAGGAAACAAAAGACCCTTTCTCACCTTCGTGAAGTCACCAAAGAAGAACCCCTTCTGAAGGCCACTGAAGATAGATAGCGGAATGAGAAGCATTTGACGGCCATCTTTCATCAGGCGGGTTGTTGCAAAAAATAAAAAGAAGAACGATCGATCCTTGAAATCACTCAAAGCGCTCAAGTTAGACATCATTACTGCGCCGAAGACGGCTCCAGACAACCCAGTTGCGAGAAAAATAAACAAGAGAATGTTTATGAGCTGCTTGTCAGGTGGATTACAATATGTATCTGTGTCCCCAGCTATTGTTTCTATTGTAATGTATGTAAAAGAAAAAACGTATATGCTAAAGAACATCAGTTAAAAGATTGAAAGTAAGCAAATCAGAACTAAAACAATGAAAACGAAACATTTCCATATTTCACATTTTACAAAAAGGGCAGACAAAGGATATTGATAAAAGCCGATAACGACAAAGACTTACCATTTCGACGGGTCTTGAGATAAGTAAAGTTTGATAGGAAGTATGCACGTCCAAACATTATATTACAGCTTTTCCCATTAGGCTATAAAGTACTCGAAGAAATTGTAAAAAGATAAGGAATAAGAAATCATTTAAAGTTTCAAGGAAATTAGTAAGAATTTGACAGTCTTTATGTTGTCCAATCAAAGAGCTTACGATATAGATACA